>PXOB01000088.1:0-119456 GCA_003012115.1 Trichothecium sympodiale | reverse complement strand
GGTCGCATGGCTTAATGGCATAGCGCTTGACTACGATTCAGTCAACTGCGGTAATCAAGAGATTGTGGGTTCGATCCCCACTGTGACCTTCTTTTTTCTTTCTTCTTTGCCCGAGTTAGCGTATATTTCCTTCGGGATTTCGACTTGTACGGATGATATATCCATTAAGTCAGGCGACTATAACTGTGTGGGCGCGGGAATAGACTATGGGGGATGTATACTGGGTAACTGCATCGTTAACGGCTTGATTTCTATTCAATGTCGATAATAGCCCTCTTCCCTGTATTATGTATTAGAATAAGTAGGATCTTAGTGAAGGAAAAGACCTCGGTTGGACATTGACCGACTGCGATGGAAGACTGCGATGGAACACAAGCGAGCCGCCTTTAGCTTTGATAGGGAAAGCTGGAGCCAGGGGGTGGCACGAATCAAGGCATCGAGTCAGCGCAAAATTCTAAATTCTCGTCGAGTCAGTTAATATAAGTTTTGCAAGTACTCAGTAGTATGTATTCCGTAATATACATACATTGGGATATCTGCTCAACGGTCAAAAGATACTTCTAGTAGCGGAGATCATCCCCTTTAGGTAGCTGTTAATGGAAGGGAAGTGGCGTCGGTTGTGAAACGCATGGCCGAGACACTGGCGGATAAAGTAACTGACTGAACTCTATCCTTCTATTGCGCGCACGCGTGATCTTTTATTAACTTTTTTTTCTTGGTCAACGGGTTTCTTGCAAAAGGCGCGCGTTATACTTCCCTACTGCCCCTTGGGAGATTTACTGTGGTAGAATTATCAAAGCAATGACCTTCTTCCTTTGGTCTAGGGTAGCAGCGCAGATGCTGGTACCTACTACAATGGCGACAATGGCGTAGCCCATAGATCGTCAGACTAGAAATGCCGCCAGACTGTTTAGCGCGACCCGCTGGGTCTCCAAATGCTCCAAATCCCCAGCCATTCTCCATTTGTCGTCATTGCACCCTCTCACGATAGGTGCCTGCCTCAACAATACACTGTTTCGCAACTTCCCAAACTCCTCAACCATGGCTTTGTTGGTTTCCGGGAAAGTTGGGGCTCGACCTGCCAAAGGTGCTTGAGGTCACTTGCGCGCTTTTATGTCTCCAACCTGAATCGAGCGAGGTGTGGCAGCATTGCGAATACGGGGTTCCTTGTGGCCTGTTCTTGCGGGTCCACGTGAACCTCGCAAAAATGGTGCTAGAGTAGCCCACCACATCCTTGCGACATCTTCTGACTTTCACCCTCTGCTCCAAGCCTCATTGTCTCTTTGGCCCTCCTATTTCTCGACACGGGACCGCTGCTTACCTTTAGCTACCTTCGTCGGGGAGTTATATCCAATTCGAGGCCGTAATAGGTCAGGAGATCCCTTTCCCACTCTACGCTTACTTTGTTCGCCTCTACCTGGTTTATCACCTGCCTCCGATTCCAGGACTCTCAGCCTGTACCGACCCAAAACCCCCAAAGTCTTTGATCTCCTCGAAACCGACCTCCTTTTAACACAACATTCCCAACCTCGTTGCGATTTTATACCGGGCCAATGAAGCAAAAGGCAGATCTCGACTGTTGATTGTTATCGTGCAACCAGCTCCGGCCAGACCTTTGTGGGGGTGGTACGATACTGGAGATAGCGACCGACGACCTCTTGAGATCGATTCCATCCGTCGGCCGTGACACGGGGACCGAGCACCGAGCACTGTAGGACAGCCTACTCAATGGCAAACCGCAATCATGGCGAGGCCGCCTCTCAGCCAACATCCCCTGTCGCTCACAGGCGCACTCGCGGCATCAGTTGGCAGACTTCCGAGGCGGATGAGAGATCTCCGCTACTCGCAGTACCGAGACCTCGACTAAGGCCCAGCTCGCTCTCGCGCAACCACAGTTATCAGGGTATGCCGGACTCAGATGTTCATCACGATATTTCCGTAGACGTATTCTAATTCCTCTCAGGCAGTGGCTTTAGTGTGCGAAACCACCATCGAAACCCTTCATGGGGTCAACGCTTGATGCAAGCCCTCTCGGATCGCCAGGAGTCGGCAGCCGAGTCTAAGGGTTCTCATTTTGCCGATGAACGAGTATGGTACGATCAATTCACAAGCACGGATTGGGTTCACGATACCATCGCCGACTCGCACCGCATCAAAGCGCTTCGATCTAGAAAAGGATGGTGGCCTCGACTCCTCGTTACGTTTGATGGTGCTCAGGGCTGGATTCTGAGTGCTCTTTCAGGCTTCATCATCGCTCTCATGGCCTACACCGTTGATGTTACGGAATCCACAATTTTTGATCTCAAAGACGGCTACTGCTCAACTGCTTGGTATCTGGACGAGCGCAAGTGTTGTTCCAAGGGACTGCCTTGCGATGACTGGAGAACCTGGGCTGATGTTTTCCATGACAAGCCATTCGGTGAGACAGCGACCGAGTTTATCGCATACTTCATCGGTGTCATTCTCTTTGCGCTGGTGTCGTGCTATTTGGCACTGTGGACCAAGACTGTCGTGCCGTCCTCGTACCGCATGAAGACCTTTGACGAGGACTTGGCAGCTGGGCGTGCGCCTCCTCATCTATCTGGGGATCTCGAGACTGATGATGATATGCTCAGTCCGCTCCAGGATGATGATGAGCCATCCAAAGAGCCTCCCATGATTTACTACTCTGCCGCGGGTAGCGGTGTCGCCGAGGTTCGAGTCATCTTGAGTGGCTTTGTTCTTCACGGTTTTCTTGGTCTAAAGACCTTGATCATCAAGATGGTTGCTCTCATCCTCAGTGTGGCTTCAGGCATGAGTTTGGGCAAAGAAGGTCCTTTTGTCCATATTGCCACTTGCGTGGGAAACATTGCATGCCGTATCTTCCCCAAATACGACCAGAACGATGCCAAGAGACGTGAAGCTCTCTCCGCCGCCGCCGCCGCCGGTGTTGTCGTTGCCTTTGGTGCGCCGTTGGGTGGCGTTCTTTTCAGCCTCGAGGAGGTATCCTACTTCTTCCCGGCCAAGACGCTGTTTAGGACCTTTTTCTGCTGCATCGTTGCCGCCTTATCCCTCAAATTCCTCAATCCCTACGGAACACACAAAATTGTCCTGTTCCAGGTTCGCTACATGGTCGACTGGGATTACTTTGAGTTGGCAAGCTTCATATTCACGGGCATACTTGGTGGCGCACTTGGTGCACTGTTCATCAAGGCCTCCAAGTATTGGGCGCAGTCTTTTAGGCGAATCCCGGCAATCAAGAAATATCCCATGTTCGAAGTTTTCCTGGTCGCAGTCACGACGGCACTTCTCAGTTATTGGAATCACCTTACCAAGCTCCCGGTTGCGAAGCTGCTGTTCAACCTTGCCTCGCCATGTGACGATCCGGATGCCATTAAAGATGACCTTGGTCTTTGTCCAAAATCTATCGACGACATTCCCACAATTCTGACAACACTTATCGTGGCTTTCCTCATCAAGAGCTTTCTCACAACAATAACCTTTGGCATCAAGGTTCCTGCTGGTATCTATGTCCCCTCCATGGTGGTCGGGGGTCTGATGGGACGAATTATTGGACATCTGGTTCAGTGGGCTGTTCTAGCTACACCTGACTTTGGTCTCTGGGGAAATTGCGCTTATTCATCGGATGGGACTTGCATTCAGCCGGGTGTTTACGGTCTGATTGCCGCCGGCGCAACGATGTGTGGTGTTACCAGATTGTCTGTGACCCTCGCCGTAATCCTGTTCGAACTGACCGGAAGTCTTGATTACGTTCTGCCATTCTCGCTTGCCATTCTCGTTTCCAAGTGGACAGCAGACGCCATTGAGCCGAACAGCATCTATGTAAGGGTCACCAAGACGTTCCAACCGGCACCTGCTAACTCTTCTAGGACTTGCTTACCAACATGAATGCGTATCCGTTCCTTGACAACAAGCACAAGCCATCTTTTACCGAAGACTTGGGAGATCTTGTCCGGCGCCCTCGCAAGGAAAGAATCATCGATATTACAAACTCGCCGCTCGTCTCAGCTACAAGCTTGAGAACAAAGCTGACCATGCTTCACCGCGCCGGCGAGCTTGATGGTGGACTGCCTATCATCAGACATGATGTCTTGGTAGGCTTGATCCCGGCTCCAGATTTAGGATACGCCCTAGATCAACTCGCCGACGAGAATACCGCAATGTGTCTCATGGACCACATACCTTCGATTGAAGATGAGGATGATGACCTGGCCGCGGATCCTACAGACTTCACGCCATATATCGACCCAGTGAGTAAATCATCTTGGAGTTGCCATGGTTTTTGCTAACAAGTCATTCAAGTCCCCTGTTGCGTTGGACGTACGATCACCGATGGATCTTGTGTACGAATGCTTTGCTAAGCTAGGGCTTCGGTACATCTGTGTACTGAAGAACGGCAAATATGCCGGCATGGTATGTTTTACTACAGTTTGGAGGAGAAATCCCTGGCTAATCTCGTATGAATCACAGACGCACAAGAAAAGTTTTGTCAAGTACATGCGTGAGCTCGAGGAGCAACAGGGTCATTAAGCATGTTTAGATGCGTTTGCATTAGCATTATCTCTTGCATTTCTCTAGACCTAGACTGGGGCTGCATTGTGTCATTTCTTGCATAGCATTTCTTATTTGTAGCGTTTTCGCTGATTGGATCGATCTGCGGCACTGGAACGACCATGAGCTGATTAGCTTTTGTTCCATTGAGGTGATGGATCTCGAAACGTAAGGATTACAGTTGAGAGGAGGGCATTTCACCACTGAACACTAGAATACTGTCACCAACACCTAAATTTCGTTTACTCTTGGACTAACATCGAAGCGGCGTGGAATCATTGCCTCGAATGATGTCCTCACGATCTCTTCCTCAACTTCGCTACCCTCAACGTGAGCTACTAAGACGGCCAGCATTCTTGAGCTTTCAATTTGATATACATTACACAGAGAGCAATGATGAGTAAGTTTGACCAGTGTGGCTTGAAAGGAAAAAAAAAAAAAAACCATTGCCGTCATTTTACTCCGTCTAGCTATGGATAGAATATTCCGACCAAATATGCACCTAGATGTACGGCCAAATAAAACCGGTGTATTTTGTATTTTGGTACCGAGTTGTCCGTATACGGGACCGGCCCCACCCCCGCCAGCGCCGAGCTTATCGCTTATCGCTAGCAATGCGGTTTGGAAATTTTTTGTCTTGTCCATGCTCCCGGCCACTGCGCACCTCAATTGAATACGGCCAAGTTTGCGCCGCTATCCTTCCACCCAGCCTCGTCGCGAATGCTTCTAAAGAAGCGCATACATCGGAACTTTTGAAATAGGATCTGCGTCAACAATGGCAAAGAAAAGAAAGGCCTCGGGCCGCAACTCTGGCCCATCGGGTCCAAGAGAACTCGATCCTGCTGATGGCCGACTTGGCCCAATTACCACCTATGAAGATGTTGCCAACTCCGAGGACGAGTTTTTTATGGAACGCGATAGGCTCATGCTTGATGACGAACCGGGATCGAAACGACGAAGAAGGCAAGACGATGACATGGAGCTTTCCGACGAAGAGATTCTTGGCCTTGATGATTCTGAAGACGAAGAGGAAGAACAAGCACCTCCAGCGAGATCAAAAAGCCAAGGAAAGAAACAGCAGGTTGTTTCCGACGATGAAGGAGAGGGACACGAAGATGATGAAGACCAAGGCTGGTGGGGTTCTTCCAGGAAGGAATACTACAATGCCGACAACATTGAGACCGAGGCTGATGCCCTAGAGGAAGAGGCTGAAGCGAAACGTCTGCAGCAGAAGAAACTAGCCAAGATGGCCGACGAGGACTTTATGTTTGACGGCGATGAATGGCTTGCGACTGACGACAAAGAAGACGGCGACGATGTTGTGGTTGAGGTCCTCAAGGACGTGGAGATCACGGATGATATGACAGCCGATGAACGCTACCACATTCTGAAGACGCGGTACCCCGAGTTTGAGCATCTAGTCAACGAGCTACAAGAACACCAACCTCTGTTGGAAGAGCTACGGAAGCAAGCCAAGTCAAGACCGGGAAAATCCCTAGAGGCCATCAAGTTCTGGGTACTTGGCTGCTATGTTGCTGCTCTCGCGAGCTACTTTGCCGTGCTGACATCTCCCGCAAGGGACGCCGCCCAGGAACACAAGGCTTTGGATCCTGCCGAACTACGTGAACACGATGTCATGGAGACGCTGCTCACATGCCGCGAAGCGTGGAGGAAGATGAAGAACTTGCAGCCTAGTCGCAAAGCACCTGCGAAGAAGTCAGATGAGCTTGGCGTTATACCCGAGGACGAGGACCTGAACTTGGTTGAGGATATAAATAAGGAAAAGAAGAAGAAGTCCAAGGCGGAGCGGATAGCTGAGCGGGCAGCCAAGAAGGCAGCCGAAGAGAAGCTGGCTAAGAAGTTGGAGATGAGCAAGCTGGGAGAAGAGGCGGTTGCAGACCTCTATGACCTGCCACTTAGGAGGACGTCGTCCAAGACACAAAAGAAGATTCGTGCCGCGAACGAGGGCTCGGATTCAGACTTTGGAGAGGAGGATGCTCTGGATGCCCGTACGGCTGCGGACAAAGCTGCGCGGAAGAAGAGCCTCAAGTTCTACACATCACAGATCGCGCAAAAGGCCAACCGCCGCGCCGGTGCTGGCCGGGACGCTGGCGGTGACATGGATATTCCTCACAGGGAGCGTCTGAGGGATCGCCAACAGCGTCTGCTCGCCGCAGCCGAGAAGCGCGGCCAGAAAGATTCAAAACTCGGAGCAGATCTCGGCGATGACAGCGATGAAGATGATACCGCCGCCGCCAATAACATGAGAAACGACGAGGACGAGTATTACGACATGGTGGCAAACTCGTCCAAGGGCAAGAAGGCGGACAAGGCTGCCCGATATGCGGCCTACGCAGCCGCCGCCAAGGGCGACAGAGTAGTCGAGAACGAGACGGTGGATGCGGCGGGCAAGCGCAAGATCAACTACGCCATCGAGAAGAACAAGGGTCTCACACCGAAGAGGAGCAAGGATGTGAGGAACCCGCGTGTCAAGAAGAAGAAGCAGTACGAGGCCAAGCAGAAGAAGCTGAGGAGCATGAAGCCGGTGTGGCAGGGCGGGGAGCCCAAGGGTGGTTACCAAGGAGAGAGGACAGGTATCAACGCGGCGGTTGTCAAGAGTGTCAAGCTGTAGATTTGTACATGATGGCGTCAACTACTATTTCTTACCACGAACTGATTTTGATGGGGGGAAACGATATCGTCACAATGGAAAATTCAATAATATTCAAAATATGAAAATTAGAATGGTGAAATGACTACAGGTTGGCTTTGGAGTGCTTCCAGATCAATCTCCGTCTTGATGTTGTTTTAATTGTGCTCGTCTCTTGGGTAGATAGTAATAAGCTCCATACGGAGGTTGGTACATATTGCCCCACGTCGAATTCCACGAACCTTTGGGGACACCCAATCTATACCACGACATAACACCGACTCATTCCCAACAGCTTTGCCCAACTGCAGCGCCAAGCGCCATTCAACCTGAAAAAAAAGAAAAAACGACCTGTTTATCCACCTGGATTTTGTTTGCACCCGTAAAACCGATCATCATCCCGGCATCGCGGCCACAATGGCCACCCCCGATCCATCCACCCTGACGACCTCGTCCGCCATCTTCACCGGCTCACACACCCTTCCCCAGATACGAAGCATACACAAATCCATCCATGTCGCAGTCGAAGAAAAGGCCTCGCGGCTGCGCACGCAGGTCGGCAGCTCCTACCGCGAACTCCTCGGCACGGCAGACACGATTGTACAGATGCGCGGCGACAATGAAAAGGTGCAGGGCCTGCTAGGAGCGATGGGCGGGCGCTGCGGGCGCGGCGTGGTCGGGGATAAAGCTGGAGGGCTTGCAAAGTTCGTGCGGAGAGCGGACAAGGGCGACACCACCGAGCGGGCGAGGGTAAGGCTGCTCGATGGCTGCGCGCTCGTCATCGGGAGGATCCTCAAGGGCGGCGGGGGGTTAGAGGATGGGGTTTCGAGAGGGGAGCGGCTCGTTCTCGCTGCCAAGACGTGGATCCTCATGAGATTGCTCATCAAGAGCATGGGAGATGATGTGAGGGACGAAGGGCTCAGGGCCGAGGTCGAAGCAGCCAAGAAGACGCATGCAAGGCTGCGGCGGCGCCTTCAACGGAGCATCGACAACGTGCTCGAGAAAACGTCCGAGGATAAGGACAGGACGGATGTTTTGTACGCTCTGTGCGCCCATGCCTTGGCCACCAGTTCTGGGGCCAGGGACGTCTTGCACTACTTTTTACGGAAACGTGCCGAGGCAATGGCTTCGGCATTTGACCTGGCAGACGAGAAGCGCGACAGGAGGACCGAGGATGTCATTCACAGCTTGCGCCTCTACACGAGGACTCTGCTGGATGTCCAGGCTCTGGTGCCCACCAAGTTGTCTCAAGCGCTGTCGTCGCTCAAGAACCGACCACTTCTCGCTGACCCGGTCCTAAAAGGGCTCGCAGGGCTTCGCTTAGACATGTATGAAAGGTGGTGCGGGGAAGAGATTCAGTATTTTACGCCCTTTATCCGCCATGACGACATCGACGTCAATCAGGCCAAGGATATGCTCACCAGCTGGGCAGAGAAGGGGGGCCAGGTCCTGCTCAATGGCCTGGGCAAGACACTAGAGCAGATGACGGAGTTCAAGTCCGTCATGAACCTTCGCACAGAGGTTCTGCAACTCTGGATCAGAGATGGAGGCAGAGCCAGAGGGTTCGACCCCGAGGAGATGCAGAACGAGCTACGGAAAGCCGTCAATGGTCGCATGCTATCTATCCTTGAGACAAAGGTCAAGAAGCTCCACCTTGTTGGCTCCGAAGTCCGGGCTACGTTGGAAGGATGGCAACCCGGGATCACGGACAAACATGTCAGCCTCTGGAACGAAGACGGCTACGATACTGCCCTTGCCAATGGCGCTGCAACTTTCATTGAAGAGGTAGTCACGCGTCTTCATGGCAGAAGCGATGCCGTCTCAAAGGCTGCCAACAGCTATATCTCGTGGTACAACATCATTGACGATGTGAAGGAGGTGGTAGAAACGCTCAAGAAGCAGCGATGGGATAACGATTTTGATGAAATTGAAGACGAGGAGACCATCGAGGAGCGGCAGCAGGCATTGAACAAGGAGGATCCCGAGCAGTTGCAGGAAAAGCTTGACTCGTTCTTGGATCTGGCCTTTGATGAGCTGGAAAAGACCTTGCAGGAGCTGTGGGACGAGCGGAAAGAAAGCGTACAGAGCGGCGCCGTTGCGATGTACATGATTCGTATCCTACGAGATATCCGTACAAAACTACCAGATCGCCCGACGATGGCCAAGTTTGGACTTGCAATGGTTCCGTCACTACACGAGAAAGTGGCCGTCTCTACCGCGTCGTCATCCATTGAAGGCTTTGCCGTAGCAGCACTTTCTGGCAAGTCTGCAGTTACCCAGCCCTTGTGGGAAGGCGAGCCGGCACTCCCGACCCAGAGCTCGCCAGGCACTTTCAAGTTTCTTCGAGACCTGTCGACGTCCATGGGAGACGCCGGCATGGATCTCTGGAGCCCTGCCGCTGTCGCTGTCATGAAGAAGCACCTAGACGCAGAGCTGGCCGAGGCTTGGAAGCATGGCTTGGAAGTCATCGAGATTGGCGAGCCTGGGGAGCAAAAAGACGCTGACGTGGAGAAGGAGGAAGAGGATACCGGAGATGCTAAAAGGGACTTGCTAATCCAGTGGCTGTTTGACGTGGCCCTGCTACGGTGCTGCGTCGGAGAACAGGATACCGGGCTCAAGGACGTCCAGCGCATTCTCGAGAAGAAGACGGAGCTAGATAAAGAATCGACTGAGCGCATCACGAAAGCAGCGACAACGTCGTGGTCAAGGACCAGCCTGCTCTTTGGTCTCCTCGCATAAACGGATTTTACCAATAAAGATCAAAATTACGAGACCTCGTCCGGACTATGCAGCAGCAGCCTTTTATGCTCATCTGACTTTCATCTATAGTTTATGCCTCTTCTCCCCACTGGCAATTTTGCGAAACTCCTCCTGCGGAACACCCTTCATAAACCTCTCCAGTCCGGCAAACACCTCGTGCACGTTCTGCTGGTCCATGAGCTCGACCTCGGGCCTCCGAATCAACTTCTTGATGCCCGTCAAGCTCTCGCCGACAAGATGCTCCCCCAGCCTCTCATCAACCTCCCTCATGACCAATTCCCTAAACTTGGCGTCCTCGTCCTCGCCCTTGCCTACCTCAAAGACGGCGTTGACGAAGCCGCAGCGCTCCAGCTCGGGCGCCGCGATGCGCTTGCTCATGATGAGCGCCTCGTTGGCCTTTGCGGGGCCCAGGCGGTGCACCAGAGCCCGCGACGCGCCGCCCTCGGCGACGAGGCCCAGCGAGGAAAAGGGCGTCAGCAGGAAGGTGTGCGGCGCGCAGTAGATGAAGTCGGCCGACGCGACGAGGGCGGCGGAGAGGCCGATGACGGGCCCGTTGAGGCCCACGACGAGGATCTTGGGGTGCGTCGCAAAGGCGTTTGTGACGTTTAGGTTGAATGCTACAAAGTTTTGCAGCCAGTGGCGGTGAAGATGCGGGTTATCTGCTGATGGCGATTCACGGGCTACGCTGACATCTGCGCCTCTGTTTTCAGAATAGTGTCAGCAGTTCTCCCTTGTTTCCACACGGACAATTGGGGCGCCCTTTCGATGATGGAATATATCCGGAGTAAAAATCATGAAAAAAAAAGTTGAGGGCGGGCCTTACGCGGAAAAGTAGCGGCCCTTGGCTAGGAGGACGGTGATGAAGACCTCATCGTGGGTGGCAATCTCGCGCATCTTCTGCGACAGGTCGTAGTAGTTTGCCTGCGTCAACGCATTGAGCTTCTTGTCATTGTCAATGGTGATGACGGCCACGCGGCCGCGGTACTCAAGGTTGATGACGGGCGCGTTATTAGAGGAGGCCATTTCAAAATACTCAAAGTGTTGAAACAGAAGCTTTGAGATGTAAAAGACCAGAATCGAACAAGTGGTATATATATATATATAGATTGTGTGAATAAAATGAACCCAAATCAGCCAGATCGCAAACTCTTATATAGTAAACGACCTGGGAGAGAAGACTATTAGCTGGTTGGAGATTCGCGGTCCGTAGGAAGCTATTACCCCACAATCGGCGTCAAAGTTGCCTCGGCTGTGGGGGTGGAGTTGCGGTTTTCACCTTGAAAGCTCGGTTTGTCAAGGTTTACGAACATGGATTTTCTGGTTTAGAGAGATAAACCCTCATTAGGGAATTTAATTGTAATATTTTTTCGTTTTGTACATGGGGAAAAGAAATTGACTAGCTTTTACTGCCTGTCATCCATCTAATGCTTGCTTACCACCAATGTGAAATAACTACCAACTAACCCTTCATGAAACGCCGTCAACCTACAAAGCCACCCGCCTCTTCCTGTTGTTCTACCTACGTTTAGGGGCAAGGTGTCTCTGTTTGGGGAAGTCCAGGGGCAGCGCCAACTTGCCCACCAGCCTCGTCGTACCGTCCACCGGGTTCTTGACCGGTTTGACCCTGCCTCCGATTTCGTGAAAGTACGCGCTCATGGCCTGGTGGTCGATCCGGAAGTCCTCGCGAAGCATCTCGACGTCGACGTTGAAGTTGTCGATGAGGCACGCAAAGGCGCAGCAGTGCGTGATGATCATGTCGATGTGGAACTTGCGCAGGGTTCCTCCGTCTGTGAACTTGCGCCGGATGCTCTCAATCACGGAGTCGGGTGCTGGGGCTAGAAGCTCGCGCATCTTGTCGCGGGGGGGGATCTGCCGCGAGCCCCTCTGCTTTCCGACCTTGCTGCTTGCGTACATGAGATGGACGAATGACATGTACCGGAGGACCCGTAGGCGGAGGGCGGCGTTCTCGTTTGTCGCAATGTGGTTGATGTGGCTGGCCACATATCGCGAGTTGGACTTGACGCCCTCGCCTGCCTTGGCCTTCTCTTGCCAGTCGCGAATGGGCACCAGCTTGAGGATGTCGGCGCCAATAATCGCCTTTGGATCATAGACGTCCTCGATATCTTGCGCTTCGAGGTTTGCTCTGGGAACTGGCTTGGCCTCGTCTACCACGGCCTGTAGCTGTTCCCGCGTTGACATGGTTGATGTGATGTTCCCGACTGACTGAAGCATGGCTTGACTGGCGTTGTCAATCTTTACTGGCGTGCCGCTATCTCCCGGCTTTTTCTGAGGTGAAATGGCATTCAAGACAGTGTCCTGGATAGCCTTCTTCGCCTTCCTCGTACCGAAAGTCTGACCCAAATCCGTCTTGCGCTCGAACATTGTCTATCGTATATCAGCTTGAGCCCATATTCCCTGTTCATCGCCGTACTGACCTGGAAAGGAGCTTTCTCGGGGTTCCTCGTCTCTGGCACTTGCTTCGCACGCACGGACCCCCTGACAGTCATCTTCCTCGCCTCAACAATCTGCATCTTACCCGTCTGAGGGTCGTATACGCCGATATAATGGTTCAGCAACGGCGCTTGACCCCTCGGGACCTCCTCTTTGGCGGTATAGTCGAGATTCCGGTGCGCCGATGAGAAGAGAAGGTGTTCTTGCCGACGCTTCTTCGAGGCTTTCGTTTTCGGCCTGTCGGTGGTCGATATGTAGGATTGAAAGGTGATATCTTTGGGCACACTAAGCCCAGGTGTCATAGCTGTATAGAATTTAGCGATTGAGCCTTCTTGACGCAAAGAAACCCTCATTGATTCATACCAACTATAGGTGGACATGCTTTCGGTCGCAACAGGGATGATACCGTCGCTGTGGCTGCGGGCGCGTCAAGAACTACTTTCTTATTTGGCTTGGCGTTCGAGTCGCCTTCTCTCTTGCGCTTCTTTTCTGTAGCCATTGTTGATCCTGCGCTGGTCCCTGTCCGAGGTTATGCAAAGGACCAGCCTTTGGCAAACGTAGTGGGATGTCTCCCAATTTTTTTTCCCGGTTCCTGCAATCGCAGGCGGCAGAAAAAAAGTTGGCCCGGTGTTCTGCCGTTAAGGGCGGTGAAAGCTGAGCCCCACCTGACCCTCTAGCCCCTCCAAGCGACGTCACACAGCTCCCACAGCTCACAAGCTCGAGGAAGCTTCAATTGGAGCTCAAAACCTTATGGGGGCTTCATCGACTAAGTAAGAATCCAATTGCCCCTGAAGCTCAAGTATATAGCTAGGGCAGATTTTCTTTCGCGCATTACAGGAAATACATTAGGGCGTAAACTACTGTCAAGCAGGGTATAACAAGTCACGCGACCGGGAACGTCATATTGTTGGAAGCAAATCCTTTTTTTCATTGTCAAAGGTGTATGACTTTGGTGATCCCAAGCATGCATCCTTACTGCAGCTTGCTTCTTCGTGGGTGCTCCATGCACACAAACTTTGCCTGGCCATTAATTGCCAATCCATCTTCTCCATAATCTTGCGCGCGTAGAAACCAGCGTAAGGTAAGGGAGCTCCCTCAAGCCAATGTCATATCCAGTCAATCGTCGTAGTTGTAATGAGTGCTTAGGGCGCTGCTGAAAGCCTTGATCCGGTGGCCGGTCTCCTCATGTCCCCAGTCATGGTCGAGTCGAAACTCATGAAAGATGCGTCAGGTCAGGTAGAGCTGCGATGCGTTTACTTGCTGGAGGGATGTTAGCGCTGTTGAAAGGCAAAGATGCTGGCAATTAGAAACTTACGAGCGAGCCCTCATCTTTCTTCTCTTGCGCTTAAGGCGACGAACGCGCTTCTTCCTCCATTTGGCTCTCATCTTGAACGATGTTTCTGCAACGCAATTAGTAAATGAATGAGGTGCGCAGGCGCTGCGCGAGACAGTCAATCGTAGAAAGATGCGAGCATCATCTCTGCGATCAATCGTCTTGCACTGCGTTGGGGCTGGACCTACTTACTTGTTCGTGGATGAGAATCGGTTGTGGATGAGGAACAGTTGCATCAAACGCGGGGAGAAACGAGCTTCGGATATGGCGAGCCAACAGTAGGGCAAGAAACCCGGAAGGGTCACGTGTGTGCCCCTCCACTCGCAACGTCATTCCCACCTCGGCCTCAAAAGCGCATACTGTGTTGTATCTCAGAAGCACTGTTCTTAGATACTGTATACGATCCTTTACCGGTGAGCTCGGTATAGGTAGGTACGTATACAGCACGCGCTGATGGAAGGAGCTCCCCAACGAAGGCCAAGTGGGTGAAGGAAAGGGATCAGAACTTTTGCAGTCATGTACTCTAACCTCGGAACTCACGCCATACTACTGATAGTCATGATTCATTATCTATTTGTGCCGACCTACGAAATCTCCCTTGTGAATCTTGGCCATCAAATCAGGGTTTCCTGAATATAAGCTCTCATGACATCTCACGAGGATTTTGATCAGGAAGACCAGAAAGTCCTTGCTGGACAGATAGAATTTCTCGACACGAGAGTTGGGGCAAAAGATGCCGGTAAGTCTCATCTACTACATTCGACGTTGTTCAGCAACGCTCAAGCCGTTGTAGGATTCTTTCCACTTTGGGACGATGTAATCTTCAAGATAGGCAGAGATCCTGAAACCAAGTGAGTGCACTACTTTCCCCTCTAAATGTGAGGTGTCACTGATCTTGAAGCACCTTGGCAATCGAGGGTAACTCCGTCGAAGTCTCGCGCAATCATTGTGAAATATACGGCATAATGTACGAGCCTACAGTGTACCATTTCTTTGTTCGAGATCGCAAATCAAGCAACGGCACCTATGTCAATGGTACTCTGGTCGGTCGGGGGGAAACAATGTCTTCTGGTTACCTCCTCGAAGATGGTGACCAGATCGAAATAAGACCCTTCTGGAGGTTTACATTTCGCCAATCCATGGAGCCATTGAAACGACCCCTTACAGCCCTCCAAGTCGAAGAGTGCAAGGTATTACATCACACTCAATTCTTGTCACATGCACTAACTCTTGCAGCTTTTCGAGCAGAGGTACTTAATCAAGGAACGCTGTTTGGGTTACGGATCTGAGGCTACCGTTCGCCTCAGTATCGATGTCAGGACGCAGAAGCAGTTGGTCTGCAAGATAATAAATCTCAATGGTCTCAAACAACGTGACTCTTGCGATAAGATTTGGCGTAAACGTCAGGAAGCCGACATCTTGCGCCAGCTGCAGCATGTAAGCGTCCTGGTAACGCGACTTGAATTCTGTGTGACTGATCCTATAGCCAAATATCTTGCCTTACATCGATGCTGTCGTATCACCTCACACACTGTATGTTCAACTCTTCACCTCTTACTTGCCGTTAACAACTTTAGCTACACATTTACAGAGCTTGCTTCAGGAGGAGATTTAACATCCTTTATCAATCGTCATGCCTTCATACCGGAATTCGATGTTCGAATCATAATCCGCCAAATAACCCACGGTCTCCGGTACCTCCATGCCAATGGGGTCGTGCATCGAGACCTGAAACCTGAGAATATCTTATTTGCATGCTCCCCCAAGATTGGTTACCATAGAATTATGCTTGCCGACTTTGGGGCATCTGCGGTCCCCGGCCGCAACCGTATGACCACATCGGTGGGCACAGTATGCTACCAGGCACCGTGAGTGAGATTCTTACATCTTCTGTCCCCATCTAACGTTCTATAGCGAGATTCATGGTAACACACAGACGCAGACTACTGCAGTGGATGTATGGTCTCTCGGTAAGGTTGCGCTGATGCTGTTATGTTACTCTGGACCAATAGAGATTGATGATCTCAGCCGCTTGGATCAGCAATCTATATATCAATATCTTGGCGAATGCTTCCAAACCTGCAATCCGGAAACGTCGGAAAATGGCCGAAGCTTTATACGGCTGTGCCTCCGTGTCCTAGGTGCGGAGAGATTGACTTCAGATGAGGCCGGTTACCACGCCTGGCTTTGCACCCCCGATAAAGATCTCGATCGTTTTCGAAACTTTGATAGGCGCATGATGGCTGATTATCGCCGCCACCAGCAGCTTCGGCCTTTACCAATAGAGCTTCCAGATATCCGGACTTTGACAGAGACTCGCAGCAACCTTGGCCAAAACATACTCCTGGCTGGAAATGGTGAGACTTCTCGGCACTTCCAAAACGATCAAGAGCCAGTCTCTCCTAACACTCGGCCTGCACCACAAAAGACAGATGCTTCTTTTGAACCAGTTTTGAGAGAAGAAGATCTCGCGCAATCCCCTCCATCGCTCCAAGAACGACAGTCGACTCAAGAAATGAGGCCAAATACAAGCGAAATCACCCTCGTCGAGAAGTCTGGCCTGATTTCCGAAGTAGTGTCTTCAGAGCCCTTCAAAATGCCGACTCTATGCAAAAACGGCTTGCCGAAACAGAAGGCTGTTGTCAAGTATGGCCGCAAGAATCAGCCAGTCGGGGAAAATATAAGGCATAAACACCAGGATGCTATGTTCTCAGCTCCCCCAGACCTCAGCCGCCACACGAATCCTGCCACCAGAAGCAAGCAACGGCAACGCATTCTGTCCAGACTTGGGAAGACAAAGGAGAAGTTTCTCTCCGAGTCGGCTATTTCGATGGAGTGCGACTGAGGGATAATTTAGGAAAAGAAGCCACAGAAAGTGTGGGCTTTGGGGCGGTTGATTTGACAAGTAGTCCTGGGCTATTCTTAGCATGTTGACTCCTTTTGATTGTTTGCTGGCATGACCTAGACACTCTTCTGTGGGCATGCTGGATTCAATTGGCTGATGATTGAACTACATTAGGTAGAACGACTAGAAAAGGCGTGGTGTAGATTACGGGCATACGTTCAAATCAAAGGATCTCAGCTCCGGGTAATCTTCTTGGCCACGATGAGGCGGTAACATCGGGGACTCGTTTATGACATGAATCTGATCTTGCGTACAATCAGAACCGTTCAATCCCTCGAGATATTGTTGAACAATCTTGATGTCATCCTCGATCAACCGTCGCGCTCGTTCCTTCGAAATGGCATCTCCAACACCAGCAGCAAAACAACCGTCTTCCCCCCTCCGAACTTTGGTAAGCCAGCACCCGATTCCCAACAAAGCTGACAAGGCCAAAAGTTTAAAAGAGAAAAAAGAAAGTCTTCACCTCCATGAGGAAGGAAAAAGAAAAAAAAAACATACAACAGCCGGTATTCGCTGGTCGTCACCGACCCAACTACTAATCAGCCCCTCAGCAGCTTGACTATGGGAGAGCGGACGGGATCCCGTATTTTCTACTGGGTATGGTCGTATGTGATATGTCTCCTGCCAACAAGACTTGATATACTTTGCCACGCTAGCCCATAGGCATGGACAGAATAATCCGACCTAATATGCACCCAAATACGCGGCCAAATAAGGTCGGTGTATTTTTGGTACCCGAGTTGCCCACGTTATCGACTGCACGTTTAACAGCCCGTCCAGTGGTCTGATTTTCAAATGCTTGTCCGCAGAGTGAATTTTTCTAGGGGCACCCAGCGACGTTATTACTCGGCACACACTGATAGGGGTTAATAACGCTACGGGAATGTTACCACAAAAACAACGTGCTCACATCCCGGACTCGCCCATGAGTAAACGACGAAATTGAAGCTACTTACCCTATATATAAAAAAAATAAGGCTCGCAGCTGACCAAGGCAGCCTTGAGCAAAACATATCCTCTTCCAACGACCCTCGTAGCCGAGTAAATAGTCGATGGGTGCCCGACAACTCCCAAAACTTGGTAGTGGAATAGACGGATATTCTGCTCAACAAAAGTGATAACTAGCTTCTCACAGTCTCCGTGCCCTCGACATCGTTGACCAAGTAAACCTTGCGCCCATCCTCGGTAAGGGGGGGATGCTAATAGCAGCCCCGGCCGGGGAGAGACGTGCTTAAAGCTCGCAGCAGCAGGCAGACCCAGAGCCTCCTTGAGCTGCTTGAGCTCCTTAACCAGTGGCCAGGCGTTGAGTGCGTCAACAAGGTTGATATATCCGTGGCGACAGTATCCTTGAAGGGGGTAGAGGTTTCAGATCACGTAGTCGACCCTGTTGACATTCCGCTCAGCTAGGTCCTTCTCATCTAAAGCAAGATCGCGGGCGAGGCTTTCTTCCTCCCGGGGGCACAAAAAGTACCAAAAAATGGACTGACTTTTTATGCCTCCTCCGTGAAAGTAGAAATGTCCTTCACCATCGACTCAAGGCCAGCTGCATCGAGGAGCGCATCTTGTCCAGAAATGGAGATTGCCCAGCCATCTTTGGACGGTTTGGCATATATGCCAAGTTCAAGGGAGTCGTTGGGCGTCACTTTGGAAGCTACTCGGAGCTTCGGCTGGATGATACCAGCCATGTCCACGTCCACGTCGAGCGAGGGGGTCTCATCAATGTCCTGGAGCTGCGTGACGCAGCTATATCTCCGGGCTCCTTGTTGCCAGTCTGTGCAGCTCTCCAGGATCGAAGCAGTCGTGGCCGTCTCGTGATGCATGCCGCGATGTCTTTGATCCTGAACTTGGGTCAAAACTTGGCTTAGAGATGCATCATCAGGCTGGATTTTGATCCTGATGGGTATAATGTTCAGGCAAGGGCCCACCAAGCCTTGCAGGTCCGAGGGCAGCGCTGCGCGTCCAGATACCGTAAGGCCAAAAACGACGTCTGTTTGGCCAGTGACCTTTGAAATGGCATAGGCGCATCCGGCGATGAAGGCTGAAGCCTGGGTAACACCATCTTGTTTAAGCCGTGGCCTCGTCGCAATCGTCTTTTCAACCTGTACGACTGATGATCCTTTTGTTGTGACAGGTATCAACCCGTTTAACCCGTTTGCAGACGGCGGCAGCTCTCTGCGGGTGAATTGCAGCGGTTGCGATTGTTGCAGCATCGACCTCCAGTGACGCAGAGAAGCATCTTGACGCAGCTGGGATTGCTTGATATACTGAGAAAAGGGAATCATCCCCGGCAGCATCGTCTTGTTGAGTTGAGCCGAAAGGAAGGAAACAATAGGACTAAAGCTGACGCCGTCGTACTGAGCGTGCGATAGTCGTATGGCGAGGAGGCTTGTCGTCGAGTGACCTGAGGCTTGTTGAACGATGTAGAATTTCGTGTAGGGGGATCACAACTCCAAAGAGTAGGATGCTTCCTTGTTGAAAAGTTGTTGCGTAAAGAACTCTGCTGCTCCTGTGAAGGTTTGAACGGGTACGTTGGATGATGCATCCGGTATGAGCTGGGTGTAGTTGTGGCCTCCTTGATCAGTGATGAATATGGCCCGGAGTATGTCGAATTGACGCCACAGAGCAGTGCATGCTCGAGAAATTTCATCAAGGTCAAATCGGTCCCCTAGATCCAAGGTAAAGACGTAGCAACCCTGCGGGGGTGATAGCTGCGCCAATGGCAATCATTCTTGACTGCACTTCAGTTACTGGGTAGGCATCAACAATGGAGCCGCCGCTCCACGGGCTTATATCCGGCAAGGAATTGGCTAGGAAGTTAATCTCTTCTTTGGCAGCACTGGAGAGAAGTGAAAAGGGCAGGACTCGGGTCAAAGCTTGACGTTTGTCGTCGTCGTGCCTTTGTAGCACCTCGGCCATGTCAGAGAGCCGGGGAGATTGGAAAACATCAGCAACAGTCATGGATGCTCCCTTTTCCCTGGCCAGGCCCACGAGCTGCATGGCCTTGATCGAGTCGCCGCCGATGCGGAGAAAGCTGTCGTCGACCCCGATACGACTGGGCTCCTCTATGCCGAGGACAAGCCCCCAAAGGCTCTGAAGCAGGATTTCCTTGGGGTTGCTGGCCAGCCTTCGAGGTTTTGACGGCGACGACGACGACGACGGCGAAAGAGCTGCCAGGTCCTCGAGTGTTAGGCTGCCACCGATCTCACGTATGCGTCTTCTATCAACTTTCCCAGTTGGCGTCTTGGGTATGTTCATGAGAGGGATGAAAGCCGAGGGAACCATGTATGACGGGACGGCCTTGAACAGGCGGTCCTCGATACCCCTGGTAGCAGCAGCGACAGCCGCGCCCAATTCTTCTTCTGAAGTTGTTCTTGTTGTTGCAGCCAAGGCGATGAATACAACGAGAGTAGGAACCTTGGTGTCCCGCAGCGTCACCACTTCGGCGATGGTTTGGAAATCCGTCTCGCCGCCAATGCACAGGCGTCGCACATGCTCTTTCACCTCTCCCAGCTCAACTCTCTGTCCGCGTATCTTGACCTGAGTATCCTTGCGCCCAACATATATAAGCTCCCAGTTCTCGTTATACTTGACCATGTCACCCGTCTTATACAGCCTGCCTCTGCGACCAGGCACGCCGGGCCCGCCGCCACGCAAGAGCCAGGCAGGATCTTGCACGAAAGCCAGCGACGTTCTCTCAGCATCGTCAAGGTAGCCTTGTCCTACCAACGGCCCCTCGAGCCATAACTCGCCCTCGGCCCCGACTGGCATCGGCTGGTTCCCGCTGCTGGCATCAACTACCCACGTGCACTGGCCAATACCGGAGCCGATTGTCGGTATGCTTGTGCTTGTTCTTGTTCTCACGGGCGATATCAGGCTTGCGGTGCTGCAAGAGGTACATTCCGTAGGCCCGTATGCGTTGATGAGCTTCATCGCTGGAGAAAAGCGATTCGCGTCGGCTAGGCTCAGCTGCTCGCCTATGACCATGAGAACCTCGAGACCGTGCAAGGTGCCGACATCTATCGTAGGGAGGAGAGATGGTGGCAAGAATGTCCAGGATATTCGGTACTTTTCTATACAGGCAGGAATGTCATTCTTCATATCCTCGGCTGGCGGGATGCAAAGACAGCCGCCTGTCCGAAAGGTGAAGAAGGCGTCGAGGTAGCAAATGTCGAATGCATATGATGAAAAGTCTAGGACGCGGTGTTTCTTGTCAAACCCAAGAGCCAGGTGCTGGGTTTCTATTGCAGTCACGTAGTTTTCATGTGTAACCATGACCCCCTTTGGTGTACCCGTACTTCCCGATGTAAAGACGATATATAGTAGATCCGACGGCTTGGCTCTTGCTGCTGGCAAGATTTGACTCTGACTGCTCGTTGCTGCTACTGAACCGTCGACGTCGACGCCAGAGAACTGACGGGAAAAGAAATCTTCAGCCTGGATAACCATGACGACTACTTCCGTCTTGTCGTTGCCTGAACGTGATGCCAACGCCCGATTCTCATTCTCTGGAGAAGCGAGCACCAGAGGCGCCTGGACCTGCTGCACAATAGCCTGCAACCGCTCCTCTGGCTGATCAACGTCTATAGCGACGCATGCACCGCCGGCTTTCATCACGCCCAGCATGGCAACCGGCATCCACATCGACTTTCCAAAGTAAAGCGGAACTTGCGTACCTGGACCGACGTCATGTTCGATTAGGCGAAGAGCCAGTTGCGTTGACAAATCGTCGAGCTGCTTGTACGTGAGAGTGCCATCCCAAGCCTCGACTGCCAACGAAGCGGGTTGCTTCGACACCGTCCTGGCAAACATGTCATGAAGACAGCATTCCGTAGCTGGAGGAACCTTTGCGTTGCGGTTCCATATGTCTCCGATATCCCCATCGTTTGCCACGACGAGCTCGTCAAATCTTCTCGATGAGTTTTCGTCTGAGCACAGTAAGCGGACCAGGTGCTCGAATTGCCTCAGTATCCGGTCAATCTGCTCATCCTGCATCACGGATGAGTCGAAGCTACACTGGATATCCAAACCCTCTTCCCTAATGTCACACATGAGCGTCAACAAGTACGTGCTAAACTTGTTGAGTACCTTGGCGTCGTCGCTCACGGTGTCGGTCTGCAATACCCCTGCGTTGTCCGCCGCCGCATCGTCGTCGGCCAACCTCGCAGGTTGAGTGATGAGCAACGTCTGGAAGGAACAGCCTTGCTCTGCTTCCTCGCTAACCTTGCGGATTTCCTGGAGACCCATCTGCTCAAACGGCGTCAACTGTAGCCCCTGTTCTTGCACATTCGCCAGAACCTGTGATACGCCATCGCCGTGGCTGAATCTCACCCGGAGAGGAATCGTAGCAATGGTAGGCCCTACTATCCGCTCGATCCCCGGAACCGCAGCTTCTCTGCCTGTGACGGTGACGCCAAACACGGCATCGTTTACCCCTGTGTAGCACGACTGCAACATTGCCCAGGCGGTACGTATTGTCGTGGATGCAGTGATACCGGACCGAGGCCACTCCAGATTTCTCATCGAGTGCTTCTTCACGCCATCGGCCGTCGGCAGGTAGGTCGAGGACGGGATAGGGGGGAAGGTGACGGCCTGGCAGTCTTCAAAGTACGACTTCCAAAACTGACCAGCCTCCTTTCTATCAATGCCCGCGATGTAGCCGGTGAATTGCTGAAAGGGAACCGACGGGGGCAGCCTCTGACCCCGATATGCCATCTCGATCCAGTCCATGATGATAGGCATGGACCACCCATCGTAAAGCGCATGATGAATCTCGAGCCGGAGTCGGTTCCCCGTCAGTGCGCAGCTGCCCCCCTTCCTGAGCGTGAACCGTATGAGATTTGTCCCGAGGCCCATCTCTCTTGGAACATCAACATCCGAGCCCGTTTGTACGCACCACGGTATTTCATCCTTGACAACGACCTGGACGAGTCCTTGGGTGGGGGAGGCCGATGATGCGGCTTCGAAGAATGGGGACTCTCGCAAAGACGGTTGCGCAAGCCTTCTTGGGGGCATCCATGTCTACATTCGCGGGGAGCTTAAAGTCTGTCTGTGAGATGTAAGTTCCAGAGCTTTTAGCAGTCATGGCCAGCAGCCCAGCCTGGAGTGCCGTGCATGGGTAGACGTCTTCCACTTGGGAAGCATCAACGCCGCACATGGAGGCGGCCTGTCGAGCCACCAGATTCAGGTCGACGGACTCGCCCAAAAGCGAGAAGGGAGGTATTTGTATTTGTCGTTGGGCTGCCGCTGCCGCTGTACCATCTAGCAGTCTCACGGCTTGCGCCATCTTATCAAGGCGCGGCTGTCGAAAGATGTCGGCAACAGTCAATGAGGCTCCCTGTTCCCTCGCTCGTCCAACCAGCTGCATGGCCTTGATCGAGTCACCACCGATGCGTAGGAAGCTGTCGTTGGCGCTGATGCTTTCCGCGCTAATTCCTAGTACGGATGACCATAGCTCCTGGAGAAGTCTCTCGGATGTCGTGGTAGGGGGCTGATAAACCTCCGATTGGGGGGATGAGGACAGAGCCGCCAGGTCTTTCAACGTGAGCTCACCTCCAATCCTGCGCAGCTCCTTCCTATCCTTCTTTCCCGTTACCGTCAGGGGGAAGTTTTCGAGCGGGACAAAAGCTCTCGGGATCATGTACGACGGGATCGACTCAGCCAGGCGGTCCTCGATACCGGCCATGGCCGTGGCGACGGCTTTGGAAGATCCCCCGCTGCTGCCTTCTGCATCATCAGGCTTGAGGCTGGAGACATCAACAACAGCAACAACAAAGGCGATCAGTACTGGGTTCTCGCTGCCCCGTGGCGTCACCACTTCAGCAACGACCTGTATGCCACTCCCTGCAACGGCAAGTCGCTGAACATGCTCTTCTACTTCGCTTAGTTCTACTCTCTGCCCACGAACCTTGACTTGAGTGTCTTTACGACCGACGTAAAGCAGCACCCCATTGTTGTTGTTGTCGTAACGCACAAGATCCCCCGTCTTGTATAGTCGACCACGACGACCCGGTACTCCCGGTGCGCCATTGAGGAGCCACGGTGGATCTTCTATAAATGAAACGGCTGTTTTCTCCTCATTGTTGAGATAACCTTTTCCCACGGTAGGACCCTCTAACCAGAGCTCACCCTCGGCTCCAATTGGCATCAGTCGATTCCCCGTATCGGGATCGACCACCCAGGTGCATTGTCCTACCCCGGTGCCGATAGGTGGCGTCGTATGTGCCATGTCTGGGGCTATGGTCGAGAGGGTGCTGTATACGCCGCATTCGGATGGCCCATATATGTTTACAACTTTGGCAATGTGGGATAGTCGAGATATGTCCGACGGCATCAGTGGTTCACCACCTACCAAAAGGACCTTTAACGTCGTGCTGGCTTTCAAATCTGCCGTACGGATAAGAGAGGGCGGGAAGAAGCCGAGGGTGATCTGGTACTCGTCTATGCAGGCAGATATATTGTTTCTCATATTTTCCTGCTCTGGGATGCAGAGACAACTCCCAGACTGAAACGTGAAGATGATGTTCATATAGCACATATCAAAGGCGTACGAGGCGAAATCGATAACCCTTTGCTTAACATCAAAGCCGAGTGAGCTTCCTTGATTTTTTAAAGCACTGGCAATGTTCTCGTGAGATATCAACACGCCTTTTGGCTTTCCGGTACTCCCCGATGTGAATACAACGTAGAGCAGATCCGATGGACTTGATCTTGCTCGCAGCTTCGCTCCATCATCATCATCATCAGGCTCCGGGCAGCTGGAAAGTGTTTCGTCGTGGACAGTCAAGACTGCTGTGCTGGTAGTTTCACTCGCCAGCCTAGACGACATGATCCGGTTCGTGGCCGACGAAAGGATGACCTTTGGCCGAACCTCTTGAACAATTGTCCGCAACCTCTCCTCGGGCTGATTCGAATCCATGGCTACAGAGGCTCCGCCTGATTTCATAACGGCGAGCACCGCGACCGGCATCCACATTGATTTCTCGAAACACAGCGGGACCAGCACCCCTGGGCCCACGCCTTGTTCGACAAGCCGGAGTGCCAAGCGCGTCGAAAGTTGATCGAGCTTCTCGTAAGTGAGCTGACCATCCCACGCACATATAGCTGGTGAGAGCGGCTGCTGCCGAACTACCTCGTGGAGAATATCTTGCACACAAGCCTTCTCAGTTTGAGGCACTGCTGCGTTCCATGCCCAGATGTCTTCGAGGTCCGTCTCGCTCGTAATTGGGAGCTCGCCTACCCTGGTTGATGCATGCTCCGACGAGCACATCAGCTGCACAAAGCGCTCAAATTGACGCGATATCCTCTCAACTTGTAAGCGATTCAGCACCACGGAGTCATAGCTGAATTGCATAGTTACTCCTCCTTTGCTCCGGAGCTGACACCTCACTGTCAAGGCGTATCCGTTGGGTGGCCGTACCTCTCCGTGAGCTGTGTCGCCTCCGTCGGATGATGAATGAATGGAAATCATTGACTGTAGCTGAGCTACTAGTTTGTCTTCTGTGACCCCCTGGGCCACCCACTCTAATCCTGACCCACGGAAAGGCATCATCGTACGTCCTGTGGTCATCACCTTCTCAAGCATCTCCTTGACAGTAAACGCCGGGTCGACCATGAAACGTATTGGCACCATCCCCTTCTCTTCCTGTGCCATCAATCCTGCTATTATCGGGGCCAGAACGGGGGTCTTGACATCTGTGTAATACGCAAAGACGACGTCCGTCGAGCTGGTGTTTTGTCCCAGTACCAACGCCCACGCGGCAAGTAGAACGTTGCCCATGAAGCCAGCATCAGCCGCTTCTTCGGGGACGTCGTCAAGTACCAGCAGGTATCGGCTATCGGCTTCTGGCTCGTACCTGGGCGTCGGCAAAGCTGGGAACTGAGCAGAGTGAAGTCCAGCAAATGTCTCTTCGCAAAAAATGATTACCGAATCCTTGCTAAGCGACGTCTGGTACTTGGAAAAGACATCGGAAAGAGGCTCTGGTGCTTCATCATCACCTGCAATCATCGTACTACTTACATCTTGAAGAGTTAAGAATTCCATGGCGGTGCAGAATGTCTCAGCAAACTTTGCTCCAAACTAATCGCTTACATGGTCGCGTCGGAAGAGTACGTGCATCGCCGTATCCATGCCGTTGAGTGCTGCTGCAAGAATCATTAAAAACTGTCATTGTTCATTTAGCATATATTGTGCAACAAGGAGAAGGAAAGTATGTCTTTACCTCGTTCTCATCCTCGCTGTCCACAACGTTGAACTCGATTGCGTCTGTCGAGTTTTTCTGACTCCGGTACGAGTCTCGAATGGTTACAGACGTCTCAAAGAGCTTGGATCCCTTAAGGTCTAATGCTCTTTGGATCTGCCAAAGCGGAGTGTGCTGATATTTAAAGTTGGTGATGGAATCCTCGTCAGTCGTGGCAAACACTTTCCCTATAGCAGCATCCAGCTGGACACGGCCGACTAGCATGTTCACCAGGGGGCCGTTGATCTCGTTTATATCATCCACGGGAAGATCTCGGCCAGAGGACAAGTACCCAAAGCATACGTCCGTTGTTCCGGTATACTGCGAAAGTGCCAGAGACCAAGCCACGTAAAGTAACGTTGACCGGCGAATGCCCTTTTCCCGACAAAAGGCGGCCATGCGCTGAGCAATACCAGTCGGTATAGGTACAATTCCGTGGAGCTTTTCCTTCTCAGGTCGCTCTTTGAGAGACACAGAAGTCGAGTTTTCCCTGAGGGACGAGCAAGTTGGCAATTTGCACGGCTTCAGCCCAGCCAAATGATGTTTCCAATATGCGACTTTATCATCCAGAGGCATCTTGGAGATGCAGGCAATCACTTGACGGAACTCTGGGGCTGGCTTCAATTCCACACCGTTGTATGCCTCGGATACGTCTCGTAGCAATGCATGGGTAGATGCTGCGTCGGTCATGGCATGATTAATGTCCAGCCGACATGCCACCTCGCCGTTGGCTGCCTCGCATAGCGTTACCGAGTAGGGCGGTGTATGGCTGGGGAAAGAAGGGTTTTCCAAATCACGGAGATGGTCCCCTGGTCTTTTCCCCCCGTAAGATTTGCATCGATAGATTTGCGGCGTCGTCTGCCGTAGCTGTACCTGGAGCATGCCCCCGCTGTCCGGGTTCTCGGCATAAATGGTCGAGAAGATGGAATGGCGAGCTACCGTCTGCCTCCAAGCGGTTTCAAGGCGCTCAATGGAGATGAACTCTCCTGGGCTCGTCGGACTGCACTCCCAAATCGTTAAGAACGAGTAGGAAGCAGACCCTGTATTCGTGCTGAGCAGCATGCCTTCTTGCCCGGGGCTGCACGGGAAGATGTCGGCGATGTCCTCGATGCAGATACTGCAGTTGGCAAGCTCGTCGTGGATAACCCTATCGAGTCCTTTGTAGGACAGGGAGAGCAGGGGAAAGTCGCCAAGAGTTGCCGTGACGGCATGATCGGCCAGAAGCTTTGTTGATTCTTGGAATATATCTGGCAGGCCGAGCACCCACTGCCGTAATCGCTCCTGATGCTTCATACGCTTGTGTATGGAGACATATATGTGTAGCTGACCATCTCCCTCCACCGAAGAGTTGACCTCGATCAATGCCATTCGACGCATGCGTGTAGAGACTTGCTCTACGTCCAATGGCATAGATTCAAAGGTCGCGTCTTGCCCCTCCAGTTGCTGATACTTGCCGCCATAGTTCAAGAGCATATCGGCATCCGCGTGGTTCTTGAAGTGCTCGTAGCCGTCTGCATGGAGGAAACGATGGGCGAAGTAGGGTATCCCTCTTCCAGGAACGCTTTTCCGCATGTCCTTGACCAGACGCACCATGTCCGGGATCGTACTGGCCCTATCGGCGGAAACTTGTAGGGGGGTCAGCGTGGTGAACCAGCCAACCGTCTCCGTTAGATCAATGGTCAAGTCCTCGGGCGGTTGACGCCCGTGGCCCTCGAGCAACAGCGAGGGCGACGGGTGCTTTGGGAATGCTGCTTGTAGAGAATGCATCAGTACCGCCATCATGACGTCTATAGGCTCTGTTCGATGACTGGCGTTGCTGGCGCCGAGCAGCAAATCGGTCGTGGCCACGTCGACGACCTGCAGTATGGTGTCGCATTCTGAAATCACGTTATCAACTCCTCGTACGCCCCAAAAATTGCTCGCGTGGTTTTCGATGACAAAAGGCAAGACTTGCTCCGGGTTGGATGACTGAACCATCCGTCGCAGGACGCCACTCCACACCTGGAACATGTTGGGCTGTGATGAGGGTCGTAGCTGGACGCCGTGGAGTATCTGGTCTATATCGTGCCAGATGATCCTCCATGACATTAAGTCTATGACAAGATGGTGGGCTGTAAATAAAACCAGCACGTCGTCGTCGTCAGTCTTGGTGTGGTGATGGAAAACGTCAACCGCAAACACCGGCCCCGAAGTGAAGCTCATTGCTTTCTGTCGCAATTGAGCTACTTTATAGACCTCGCATATTTCTTCATAGCCATGTTCCATGCAATGAAACGTCTCTGGTGAGTTGTGCGCAATGTACTGTTTCCATATGACTCCTCCCTCGTCCAGCTCAACAAAGCGGGCTCGTAACATGGGGTGGCGAGCTACAGCCTTACCGACGGCCGCATGCAGGCCGGGAGCCAAGGAGCGCTTTCTGAGGCGGAGCAAGAAGCTCTGGTTGAAATGATGGAGCCCCTGGGGGTGGTTTTCAAAGAACATTTGCTGAATAGGGGTCAAGTGCCAAAGGGTTCCATTTGGCTCACTCGCCATATTATCAACCACTGTACCAGGGTGAAGGTGGGCTCGACTGTGCCGACAGACTTCCTGGATGGTACGGTGGTGAAGGATATCAGAAAGGGTCATGGTCAGACCTTGTGCCCGGCATCGGGCAACGACCTGCATAGCAGTGATTGAGTCGCCACCCAGACGTGTGAAGGGCGCGTCGGTAGAGATATCTGCCTCGGCCATGTTCAAAACCTCGCTCCATACACTCAGGAGCAGTCTCTCCTCATCGTTCGATGGGACGTGGAAGGGCTTCGATGCATCCGCGTTGAGCGACGAGAGGCTCACGCCAGCATAGAGCTCACGTAGCAGTTTTCGATCCGCTTTTCCATTCGGCGTCACAGGAATGCTTTTCAGGGGTATGAAGATGGCCGGGATCATGTACGACGGGACAGCCTTGGTCAATCGATCCTCTATACCAGAAGTCGCGGCAATGACATGTTTCTCAACATCCTTCTCTGACGCATCGCTCCCCAGCCCTGGTATGCTGATGAAGGCCGCGAGCACCGGGTTGCTGCCGCTCCCCTGCGGTTTTATGACTTCAGCCACAACCTGAAGGTCCAACTCTCCTTTATTAGAACACCTCCGGACGTGCTCTTCCACTTCCCCAAGCTCGACTCGCTGCCCACGAATTTTAACCTGCGCATCCTTGCGTCCTATATAGACGACCATGCCGTCCTCGTTATATCGGACGAGATCGCCCGTCTTATATAATCGGCCGCGGCGACCAGGGACGCTCGGGCTGCCACGGACAAGCCACAGCGAATCTTTGATAAAGGCGGCCGCTGTTCGGTCAGGGCTGTTTAAATAACCCTGGCCTATGAGTGGCCCCTCGAGCCACAGCTCGCCCTCGGCTCCAACAGGCATCAACATATCCTGATTGTTGGGGTCGACTATCCACGTGCATTGCCCGTGTCCGGTACCGAGGGGCGGTACACCAGGTATGGCAGATGTCAACGTCGTGGTTATACTGCAGGGGGTACACTCGGCAGGCCCGTATACATTGATGATTCGGCTAAGGGGCTCGAACCGTTCTACATCTGAGGCCAGCGGTGGCTCGCCGCCGAGAGCAAGGACTTTCAGCTGAGAAAGGGCGCTGATCTCTGCCTTGCGTACAAGGGATGGGGGGAAGAAGGCGTATGACACCCGGTAGCGAGATATGCACCAAGATAAATCATTCCTCATATCATCTAGGGCCGGGGTACAGAGACAGCCTCCGGCTACCAAGGTAAAGAGGATGTTTGTATGGCTGATATCGAATGCATACGATGTGAAATCGAGCACCCTCTGAGTGCCATCGTAACCGAGTGCTTTACTTTGGTAAAACATGGCCGTCGTGTAATTCTCATGCGCAATCATTGCACCTTTGGGGATGCCAGTGCTTCCTGACGTGAAGAGGATGCAGAGGCGATCCGATGGCTTCACCCTTCCCCGCAGGACATCAGCATCACCATTCTGGTAGCAGCTCTGCAGTGTCTCCTTGTTGGGGATCACCACCTTGTGGCAGCCGCTTCCGAGCTTGGAGGCTAGAGCCCGCTTCGTAGAAGAGGACAGGACAAGCTGCGGCTCAACTTGCTCCAGAATCTTCTGCAAGCGCTCTTCCGGCTGCGTGACATCTACAGACACACAAGCCCCGCCAGCCTTCATCACGGCAATCATAGCGACCGGCATCCACATGGATTTCTCAAAGCAAAGAGGGACCAGAGCACCAGGGCCGACACCAAGCTCCACGAGGTGAAGAGCCAGGCAGGTCGATAGGCTATCGAACTCGGCATACGTCAACTCGCCGTCCCACGCACAGATGGCTGGTGCGTTGGGTTGTCGGAGCGCCGTGGCGCTCACCAGCTCGTGGACACAAGCGGGCTGAACCTGCGGCAGCGTCTTGTTCCACGTCCAGACCATGTCCAGGTCGGCATCACTTGTGACGCTCAGGTCCGAGAACCTCGCTGTCTGATGCTCTGCCGAGCATATTTGCCGTAGCAGGTGCTCAAACTGCTGTGCTATCCTGGCCACATGGGATGCTTGCATAACTGCCTGGTCAAAGTTGAAATCAACTTTTAGGCCTTCTTCTTGGATCTGGCAGATCAACGTCAAGGCATAAGTGCTGAATCCATCTAGTAGTGGTTCATCCTCCTGCTGTGCTTGGCTGGTGCGGAACAGGTCGCTGTCCACGCTGCGCTTGAGCCCCTCTGGCTGCACCACGACCAATGTCTGGAAAGAACATGCTTCCTTGGCCTCAGCGCTAGCCTTCCGGATTTCCTGGAGCCCCATCTGCTCGTAGGGAATCGACTCGATTGCTTCTCGCTGTATCTGCACCATCCCTTCCGACACGCTGTTGAGTTTCCCCAGGTCGATTCTGATGGGTATGGTTGCGAAAGTAGGTCCTACTATCTGCTCGATGCCTGGCACCGCGGTTTGCCTTCCGGTGACAGTTACCCCGTATACGGCATCGTCGACGCCAGTATAGCACGACTGTAGCTTTGCCCAGGCTGTACGAATCATCGTCGAGCGCGTCACGTCTAGCTGTGGCCATGAAAGGTTGAAGATTGTGTGAGCAAATCTGCTGTCCACTGAAGGCTCATAGTCCAGCGAATGCACTTGTGGGTACATGGTCGCCCGGCAGTCCTTGAAGTATCGTTCCCAATAGGTACGCGCGGTATCCTGGTCGAGCTCTAGTATATCGCGTATGAACAGCTGGAAAGGTATAGGCCGTGGCAGCACCTCTCCCCGGCTCAGCTTTTCAATCCTACCAAGGATCATCGGCAAAGACCAACCGTCGTATATGGCGTGATGCATCTGCAGACGGAAGCGAGGTGAACATGTCGAGGTTTCTACGAGACTAAACCTCATCAACTCTGTACCGAGCCCCATCTGGTTAGAACCGTGCGACCCGAGATATTCGACGCCTTCATCATGGTCCATCTGCCACTGCGACTTCAGCTTCACGACAACCTGCACAATCCCCGACCCAGGGAGGTCTATGATTCGGGTCCGGAGAATGGGGAGTTGCTCTACCGCAGCTACGCACGCAGCCTTGAAGTTTGCAACGTCAAAGTTTTCTGGAAGCATGAATTCACCCTCAGAGACACAGTCGCCTGGCCTTTTGGATGACATTGCTAGCAAACCGCGCTGAAGTGCGGTGCAGGGGAATACATCTTCCACGAGGACAGGCTTCAGTCCGCAAAGTGCAGCCGCCTGCTGTCTTGCAAGAGACGGATCGATCCTATCATCTAAAAGGGAGAAAGGAAGAACTGCGCTGGTGGAGCCAACTTGCTCTGATCGTAAGGACATTGCCATGTCTCCCAGACGCGGCCGCTGGAAGATGTCGGTAACGGTTAACGATAGGCCTTGTTCCCGAGCTTTACCTACGAGCTGCATGGCGCGGATAGAATCACCACCAATGCGGACAAAGCTATCATCGATGCCGATCTTGTCTGCATCTAAGCCAAGCACCGTGGCCCATAGTCGTTGGAGCATTTTCTCTGCTGTAGTCGTGGGCGATTTATACTCGCCTGGTGACGATGCGGATAGGGCTACCAGTTCATCTAAGCCAAGTTCACCCCCGATACCACGCAGCCGACGTCTATCCGCCTTGCCCGTAGCCGTTAGAGGAATGCTCAGGAGCGGGACGAAGGATTTTGGCACCATATAGGACGGAATCTCTTCCATGATGCGACTCTCGATGCCAGATATTGCATCAGAGATTGCTCTGCTTGCCGCTTCCTCGGTCATCTCGCTGGCTCCTCTAGATGTGCTCAGGAAAACGACAAGGACGGGGCTCTCGCTGCCACGAGGTACCACAACTTCGGCTATAGCTTGTATGCCGGGGTCTGCGGCGAGCCTCCGGACATGCTATTCCACCTCGCCCAACTCAACGCGCTGTCCGCGGATCTTGACCTGAGCATCCTTACGGCCGATATACACCAGCTCTCCCCTTTCGTTATATCGTACAAGGTCACCTGTTCTATAGAGTAAGCCCCTGCGACCAGGGACTGTTGAGCTACCACGCAGCAGCCATTTCGGATCATTGATGAATGAAGATGCCGTTCTCTCGGGGTCATTGAGGTAGCCTTGGCCTACGAGCGGTCCCTCGAGCCATAGCTCTCCCTCGGCGCCGACAGGCATCAATCTATCGCCGTCGTCTGGATCAACTACCCACGTACATTGGCCGTGACCAGTGCCGATAGGCGGTATACCCTCTATAGCCGCATTGCTGAACGCCATCGTGGTGCTACATGGAGTACACTCGGATGGCCCGTAGATATTGATAAGCCTGCTCTTGGACGAATAGCGCTCAATGTCCGACGATTTAAGCTGTTCTCCTCCAAGCGAGATGACGTCTAATAGAGCAACAGCTTCAATATCCATCATACGAAGAAGCGACGGAGGAAAGAAAGCGTAAGAAGAAGCCCGATATTGCTGAAAGCAAGACGAAAGATTATTCCGTACCTCTTCTAGCAAAGGGATACAGAGACAACCGCCTGCTTCAAAGGTAAAGAGGAAATTGAGATAGCATGCGTCAAACGCATACGATGTAAAGTCGAGGACTCTTTGGCTACTGCTAAAGCCAAGGGCTTTACTCTGGTACCTTACGGCGCTCGCAAAGTTCTGATGAGAGATTAAGACTCCCTTGGGCGTACCGGTGCTTCCAGAGGTGAAGACCACGTACAAGGTGTCTTGGGGCTTAACCCTTCCCTGTAGTAGTAGTGCCTCGGCGTCATCATAGCCATCTCCCGTGGCTGTATTTCCGAGGCCTGCCAAAGTCTCTCCGCAAACAGTCATTACTTTGCTCCTCTTAACGCCCAAACGTGAAGCCAAAGCCTCATTCGAGGACGAAGAGAGTAGGATCAACGGCCGAGTCTGGTCCACGATGGCCCGTAGCCGCTGTTCGGGTTGAGTAACATCCATAGACACGCAAGCGCCGCCGGCTTTCATCACTCCCAGCACTGCAATTGGCATCCATTTCGATTTTTCAAAGCAAAGCGGAACCAGGACTCCTGGGCAAACGCCCTGTCCGACGAGCTTGCAAGCCAGCTCAGTCGAAAATTGGTCAAGCTCTGCGTATGTAAGATTCCCGTCCCATGCGCAAACTGCCAATTCGTCAGGTTGTTGGCTTGCAGTCACCGTGATGAGCTCATGTAAGCATCGCTCCTCGGCCTTGGGGGCTACCGCGTTCCATGCCCAAATATCATCTACATCTTCCGAGCTCACGAGATCTACATCTCCGAGACTCTTTGATTGGTTTTCTTGGGCGCAAATCAGTCCGAGAATGTGTTCAAATTGCTGTGACAGTCTGCCAACTTCAGATGCCGTAATCACAGCAGTATCAAAACTGAACTGGATGTCCAAGCCTCGTTCCTGTATCTCAAATACCATTGTCAACGCGTAAGTGCTGAAGTGGCCTAGGGATTTTGACTCGTCTGCAGCACTTTCGTTGAGGAATGCATCATCTGGTTCTTGCGTATACGTGTTGGGTTGTATGATGAGCAAAGTTTGAAAAGAGCATCCATATGCCGCTTCCCGACTGGCCTTGCGAATTTCTGGGAGGCCCATCTGCTCGTAGGGCAATAACTCGAATGTCTGATCCTGTACCTTTTCCAGATTCTCCGAAATGGTAGCTGCTTCTCCCACAACAAATCGAATAGGGATTGTAGCGATAGTAGGGCCAACAATTTTCTCAATGCCCGGGACAACGGCCTGTCTTCCAGTAACGGTGACTCCGTACACAACATCATTGGTGCCAGTATATCTAGATTTCAATATAGCCCAAGCTGTACGGATCACCGTAGACGGCGTTATACCTGACTGCGGCCATGAGAGATTATGCGTGGAACGGTAGAGACTGCCATCGGATTGTGGGGTGTATGAAGCCGAGTGGACAGCAGGGAACGGCAGGGAACGGGACCGCCTCGCAGTTTGCAAAGTAATCTGTCCAGAAGCTACTTGCTGCCTCTAAATCGATATTGGCAACATGTTGTATAAAGTTCTGGAAAGGTATGAGTTGTTGGAGAACTTCATCTCGGTACGCCCTCCTGATCAGGTCTAATATCATAGGCAGAGACCAGCCGTCGTAAAGCGCGTGGTGAATCTCTAACCCCAGAGATACGGAAGCATCCGGGCCCTCGATCAGCCTGAACCGAACAAGCTTTGTTCCGAGTCCCATTGTGGCAGGTACATGTTCTTTTTTGACTGAAGTTTCCTCCCACAGCCACTCCAGATCTTCTCTGACAATAACTTGAACGAGTCCTTGCCCGGAAATATCTACGATGCGACTGCGGAGAATAGCAAGCTTCTCGAAAACAATGCTACATGCGAGCTTCAGTTTGGTAATGTTGATCGTTTTAGGTAGCGTAAATGTCATGTCCGAGATATGATCACCCGATCTCTTGACCGTCATTGCCAGAAGACCAACCTGTAAGGGAGTGCAAGGGAACATGTCCTCAACGGCATCGGCAGCAATGTCACACGCTGAAGCTGCCTGTTGGCAAGCTGCAGCACGAGCATCAATCGTGTCATTGAGCAAGGTGAAAGGAGCAATATGTCTTGGGGAAGCAATAGCAACGTCGGCATGCAGAACCTTTGCCATGTCGCGCAGGCGGGGCTTCTGGAAGACATCTGCAACCGTCAGAGAGATGCCCTTCTCTCGAGCTTGCGCTACCAGCCTCATGGCCTGGATAGAATCACCACCAATACGGAGGAAGTTATCGGTATTCCTAATAGCGTCCATGCTTATACCAAGCACCGTGGCCCATAGTTGCTGTAGGTACTTTTCCGAGTCCGTCGTAGGTAGAGCCGAGGGATCCGATGGTATGGAGCGGAAAGCCATTAGTTCCTCGGCTGTCAGCCGGCTGCCAATTTGCCGGAGCTTGATTCTATCAGCCTTTCCAGTAGTCGTGAGAGGGACGCTCGCCATGGGAATGAATGCTGACGGCACCATATATACTGGCACAAGCTCAGACAGTCGGTATTCGATATCAGCTATAGCCGTGGCAACCGCTGCCTTGACATCTTCTTCCGGCAGGTGTTGAAGCTCTGGCTTGCTTACGAACGCTACCAGAGCTGAGTTTTCGCTCCCCTTTGGAACGACGACTTCAGCTATAGCCTGCATATTGCTATAGGTAAGAAGACTCCGGATATGCTCCTCGACTTCCCCAAGCTCAACTCGCTGACCTCGAATCTTAACCTGAGTATCTTTGCGACGAACGTACGATAGTGTTCCGTCCTCGTTATACCGTACAAGATCTCCAGTTTTGTAGAAGCGACCTCGACGTCCCATACCGGGACTTCTATTCAGAATCCACGATGGATCATCAGCAAAGGCAACGGAAGTCCGCTCTGGGTCATTGAGATAGCCTTGGCCTACTAAAGGACCCTCTAGCCAAAGCTCACCTTCGGCACCAACTGGCATTGGTCGGTCTCCATTGTGAGGGTCGACCACACATGTGCAGTGACCTATGCCAGTGCCAATTGATGGTGTGCTTGCTATATTTGATGATATTGGAAAAGCGGTACTAAACGGGGTGCACTCGGCTGGCCCGTACATATTAAACAGTTTCCCGTCGAATGAGATGTACTCCACGTCAGATAGACGCAAAGGCTCTCCTCCAATAAGAAGAAATGTCAACGTAGATAACGTAGAGGGGTGGGCGGCACGGATCAAAGAGGGTGGGAAGAACCCGTGCGATACTCGATACTGCCGCACACACGAAGCCAGGTCGTCCTTCAAACTCTCAGGCGACGGTATACATATGCATCCACCTGCTCTCAGCGTATATAGCATATTAACGTAGCATATATCAAAAGCGTAAGAGGAGAAATCCAACACTCTTAGGCTGTCTTGGTAGCCTAAAATCTTGCTTTGATGCTCCATGGCACTGGCGAAATTCTCATAGGAAACCATTACGCCCTTTAGCGTCCCGGTACTTCCGGACGTGAAGACAACGTACAAGAGGTCTGATGGCTTCGTGTGTATCTTCAGATCCTTTCTACTGCCGTGAGGATCATCGTAGTGGAGCTTATAGTCAGGGAATGTTTCTTGAGGGATAGATATCACCTGCTGTGTATCACTTGCTAGCCTCGTAACAAGGCCTGTGCTCTTGTCTGATGAGAGAATGATTTGCGGCTAGATCTGCTGCAAGATGGTCCGTAGCCGCTCCTCTGGCTGGTCCACGTCGACAGCTACACATACGCCGCCGGCTTTGATGACTCCGAGCGTCGCGACCGGCATCCACATTGACTTCTCGAAGCAGAGAGGGACCAGTGTATGCGGACCGACACCGTGCTCCACGAGCTGATAGGCCAGCTCAGTTGATAGGTAGTCAAGCTGACGGCAAGTAAGCTCGCCATCCCACGCGGCAACTGCAGGTGCCTCGGGCCGTTGACACATTGGTCCTTCAATCATGCTTTGCACAGAAGACACCACAGTCCTAGGGACAATGGAATTCCACCCCCAGATATCGTCGAGGTCCTTATTGCTCGCAATCTGAATATTTCCTAATCTTGAAGACTGTTGCTTGTGGGAACATAGGAGGCGTAATACGTGCTCAAACTGATGGGATATCCTCTGCACTTGGGGCACCCCAATTACTTTGGAATCAAAGCTAAAATGGACATGTACGCCTTGGCCTTGCTCTTGTGGCTCGACCACTACCGTCAATGCATAAGTGCTGAAGCTGTCAAGCAATGTGGTCTGTTCCGAGTCTGAAATTCGCAGCAAAACGCTGTCCGAGCTTTGCGATGATTGGTTCGGCTGTATCACGAGTAATGAATGAAATTTGCATCCCTGAGCTGCCTCCTCACTAGAAACATGAATCCGCTGAAGTCCAACGTGTTCGTAAGGAGTCGATCTAAGACTGCTTTGCTGTGCTTGTGACAGGATCTCGGAGATGGAGTCGCCCTGATTCAGTCTGAACCGAACGGGTATCGTTGCAATGGTAGGCCCTATTACCCTCTCGATTCCAGGTATAGTGGCTTGCCGGCCGCTAACCGTCACACCGAATACAACATCGTCAATACCGGTGTAGCACGACTGGAGAATCGCCCAAGCCGTACGGATACGGGTAGATAGAGTAATGTCCGATTGCGGGAGCTCAAGGCTCGGGATATGAGCGTGGAGCTTGCTATCAGGCGAGGGTTCATAAGCAGGAGAGTAGGACTGGGGGAACGCAATCGCCTCGCATGCAGCAAAATAAGAGCCCCAGAACGTCCTGGCATCATCGACACTAGTATCCATGATGTGACGGATGAAGTGTTGAAAAGGGAGCGTCTTCTGGACCTGTTCCTCTCTATACAGCTTCTCAATGCAGTCTAGCATAATTGGCATAGACCACCCGTCGTAGAGTGCATGGTGAATTTCTAGGCCAAACGACACTGATGCCGCCTTCTCCGTGAGCTTGAATCGAGCGAGGCTCGTACCAAGCGCCATTACGGCTTCTTCCAAGAGCTCATCTGAGCCCCAGTGCAGCTTCTCCTTGACAATAAGCTGCGCAAGCCCTTGGTCGCCGAGGTCTACCACTCGAGTTCGGAGAATAGGCAGCTGCTCAACAGCTCTTTCGCATGCGAGCTTGAATCTCGTCGTATCAACCCATTCCGGGAGCGTAAACTCATACCGCGAAACATATGCACCTGGTTTCTTTGCTGTGAGAGCTAGAAGGCCGCTTTGCATTGGTGTGCAAGGGAAAATATCCTCAATCGACGAAGCTTCGACACCACACATGGCAGCAGCCTCCCGACATGCCAACTCAGACTGTGATCCGTTTCTTAGAAGTGAAAAGGGCGGGAAAGCCTGACTCGTAAGGTCAACTTGTCCCAAAATCAATGTCTCAGCCATATCGCAGAGGCGAGGCGCTCTAAAGACATCGGCAACGGTCAAAGACGCCCCCTGCTCTCTAGCTTTGCTCACAAGTCGGATGGCCTGAATAGAGTCACCCCCGATCCGCATGAAGCTTGCGTTGGCCCCTATACTATCCCGGCTTATATTAAGAACCTTGGCCCATAATGTCTGAAGAAGCCTTTCGGCATCGGTCGCCGGTGCGATATAATCCTCCTTTTGTGCTATTCCCATGGACAATAATTGTTCCACCGTGACATTGCCAACCATCTCCTTTAAGCGTCTCCTGTCCGTCTTCCCGTTGGCTGTAGTAGGTATTTCTGGGAGCGGCACAAAGGCCGAGGGGATCATGTATGACGGTACAGCCTGAGCCAGCCGGTCTTCAATACCGAATATGGCATCAGCAAGGATAGACCTGAGACTATCCTCAGGCACCCTTCCAAGCCCAGGTTGACTAACAAACGCTATCAACACCGAAGTCTCGCTATCAAGCGGGGTTATGACTTCGGCAACAACATTGACGTAGGTTTCACCAACACAGAGTCTCTGACGTAGGTTTCACCAACACAGAGTCTCTGGATATGGTCCTCTACCTCATGAAGCTCGACCCGCTGCCCGCGAATCTTGACTTGAGTGTCCTTGCGGTTGATATAGATCAGCTCTCCATTATCCAGGTATCGTACTATATCTCCTGTTTTATATAACCGGCCACGTCGGCCTTGAACTCCTGGCGTACCACGTGAGAGCCAGGAAGGGTTCTCGACAAACACGTCTGCTGTGCGCTCAGGGTCGTGGAGGTAGCCTTGACCAACGAGGGGACCCTCCAACCAAAGCTCGCCCTCGGCGCCAATAGGCATAAGTCGGTGTCCGCTCTCGGGATCAACTACCCACACACACTGGCCAACGCCGGCACCGATTGATGGAGTGGTAGTGGTGTTTGATACAACGGTTGCAGTACTGCATGGAGTGCATTCCGCAGGGCCATAGGCATTAATCATCGTGCCGGTAAATGAAATACGATCGATATCGGACAGGCTCAGTGCCTCACCTCCAAGCAACACGGTTTTCAAGGTCGACAGGGTAGTGGTGTCTATAGCCCGGAACAGAGACGGCGGAATGAATGCGTATGAAACTTGATATCGACGTATACAGGAAGGCAGGTCGTTTTTCATATCTTGCAATAGAGGCATACAAAGGCAGCCTCCCGACACAAGGGTGAACAGGATATTAACATAAGATGTATCAAATGCATACGACGCAAAGTCAAGTACCCGGCTGCTATTGTCGAATCCGAGCTTGATCCTCTGGTGTTTTAGGGCACTAGTAAAGTTCTGATGTGAAATCATGACTCCTTTTGGCGTCCCCGTACTGCCAGACGTGAAAACGATGTATAGCAAATCCTCCGGCTTCACTGATTTACTGAGCATCTCATCACCGCTACCTCTGTTGGGGCCGTAGGAGAACGTTTGAGCGTTAAGCACCATGCTCTCGCGACTCTCGCATAATCGCAATGCCAGCTGCTCATTGCCAGTAGACGACAGTATAATATGGGGACGAATTTGGTGAATAATCGACCGTAGCCGCTCTTCCGGCAGGGTTGTCTCTAGTGATATAACCACAGCACCGGCCTTGATGACACCGAGCATTGCCACCGGCATCCACATTGACTTCTCAAAGCATATCGGGACCATGTTGCCGGGTCTGACTCCTCGTTCGATTAATTGAAGAGCTAGTTGGGTTGACAAACGATGAAGCTCTCCGTATGTGAGCTCTCCGTCCCATGCGCAAACAGCCGGCTTGTCTACCTGTCGGTGTGCCGTCGCTTCAAGCAGCTCGTGCACGCAGGCTTCCTCGGGCTCGGGTACAGCTGCGTTCCAGCCCCAGATGGTGTCGAGATCTGCATCGTTTGCACCTATAACACCCTCTATCTTTACGGATGAGCCATCTTGGCAGCAGAGCAATCTGATGGTGTGCTCAAACTGATGACAGATCCTAACAGCTTGCTGCGCGCTGATTATTGCCGGATCGAAGATTAGGTGGATATCCAAGTTTTGGCCTTGTAGTTCGCAAACCACCGTGAGGGCGTAAGTGCTGATTCCATTAAGCAATCCAGTCTCGCTTGTAGTAGGATCCTGCAAAATTGCATCCTCGTCTGGAATCACTGCGGTACCTTTCGGCTGTACAACAACCAAAGTCTAGAATGAACAGCCCTGTAACGCTTCTCGACTGGCCTTGCGGATTTCCTGGAGGCCCGTTTGCTCGTATGCTACCAGCTCCACTGCTTGCTTTTGGACGCGTTCGAGGTTCTCCTGGACGCTTTCCTCGCGGTTCACTATAATCCGAACAGGTATTGTGGCAATCGTAGGGCCCACGGCCTTCTCAATGCCCGGTACATCGACCTGCCTGCCAGTGACGGTTGCGCCAAACACGACATCACACGTCCCCGAGTAGCAAGACTGTGTAATTGCCCATGCCGCTCGCACTATCGTAGATGGTGTTATATCCGACCTTGGCCAGTCAACGTCTTTGATCGATAATGTATAGTTGCCGGTGGCTGAAGGCACATAAGAAGCAGATGGCGTCTGAGGAAACGTGATGGAGTGACAGTCAGCGAAGTATGATTGCCAGAAGTCCAATGATTCTTCGGGGTCGACATTCATTATTCGCTGGATAAAAGACTGGAACGGCACGAGCTGAGGCAACTCTTGGCCTTGGTACGCTTTGTTGAGCCATTCTAGCATTATAGGCATAGACCATCCGTCGTAAAGTGCGTGATGAATTTCCAGCCTCAGGGACGCCGATGAGTTCGTAGTCTCGGCAAGACTAAACCGTACAAGCCTTGTCCCGAGTCCCATGATGGCCGGTTCCGACTCCCAATGCAACTTCTCGTCAACGACGACTTGAACAAGACCTTGGTTGGCGAGGTCCACCACGCGTGTGCGGAGGATAGGAAGCTTTGTGAAGATGGCTTCGCAGGCGAGCCTGAGTCTTTTAGTGTCCACCTTGTTTGGTAAGGGGAATGTGTATCGAGAAACGTAATCGTCTGATTGTCGAGCAGTCATGGCCAACAGGCCGACTTGCAATGCCGTGCAGGGAAAGATATCCTCGATTAAAGATGCATCAATATCGCACATTACAGCAGCCTCCTGGCACGCATTTCTGGCGTCAACTGCGGTTCTCAAAAGGGAAAAGGGGCTTGGGCCGCGCAGGGCTGACTCAACAGTGCCATCTGCGGTCAACATTGCCTCTGCCATGTCATATAACCGAGGTCGTCGGAAGACAATAGCAGTAGTTAGGAAAATGCCGCTCTTCCGGGCCTCTGCCACCAGCCTCATAGCCTGTATCGAGTCTCCGCCGATAGCCAAGAAACTGTCCCCGGCTTCTATAGTATCTGCGCTCAGACCCAGGACCTCTGCCCAAAGCTCTTGGAGGAGTTTCTCGGCCGCAGTAGCTGGGGGTCTCCCCGCCTCATCAGATGGCGCTCTGCAAGCCGAAAGCTCCCTCAAGGTGAGTTTGCTTGCGAGAGCGCGCAGACTTGCCCGGTCAGTCTTTCCAGTTGCCGATAGCGGGATGCTCGCAACCGGGAAGAAAGCCATAGGAACCATGTACGAGGGAATTGCCTTGGCCAGCCGGTCTTCGATCCCTACCATGCTGGCAGTAACCGCCTCCTTCACTTCGTCCGAATGAGCGTTCCGGATCCTCGTTACGGCAATGAATGCCACCAGGACCTCGTGCTGGCTGCTGAGAGGGGTTACCATCTCGGCAACAACCTGTAGGTCCTCTCCCCCAACCGCAAATCTCCGGACATGTTGTTCCACATCACCCAGCTCGACACGTTGGCCACGGATCTTGACCTGGGTATCTTTACGGCCGATAAACACGAGGAATCCCTCTTCGTCGTATTTTACGAGATCTCCTGTCTTATACAATCGCCCACGACGTCCCGGAGTATCTGGCCCGCCACCCTCCAAGAGCCAGGACGGATCCTCGATGAAAGCGGCAGCAGTCCGCTCAGGGTCATGAAGATATCCTTTGCCCACAAGCGGCCCCTCCAGCCAAAGTTCACCCTCATCGCCAACGGGTACTAGCCGGTCGACGTTTCTGGGGTCAACTACCCAGGTGGTTGAACCAATGCCACGTCCAATCGCCGGAGCGGGGTGCGTGCTATCCCCTGCTTCGATTGCGGTGGCCCAGTTTGTGCACTCTGCTGGCCCATGTGTATTGAAAACCTTTGCAAAACTGCTGCTCTCTAGCCTTGACACATCACCAGGTAATAATGCCTCGCCGATGAAGACCAAGGTCAGGTCGTGTGACAGGCTACTCCAGTCCACTGCGCGGAATACCGTTGGGGTGATGTGCAGGATACTGGCTCTGTATTCTGTCAGAAGCCCTGGGAGATTCTCCAAGTTCTGAGAATCTTGAGGAATACACAAGCATCCTCCAGAAGATAGCGTCTGCAGCAGGTTATTCCACGCGGTATCGAAGGCGTATGATGCCAAGTCAAATACGCGAGACTTTTGGTTGTATCCTATAATGGATTGCTGGTAGAAGGCAGCCGATGTAATATTCGAGTGCGCAATCTCGATTCCTTTTGGCGATCCCGTACTCCCGGATGTGAACACGACATATACCGGATCTGAGGGCTTGCATCGTGTTCCCAGAACCTCAGAATCATTTGCCACTCTTCCATCATCGCCATCAAAGTAGCCAGCAAAGACTTGGGCGTGGACAGTTATAACATCTTTTACACCCTCCGCCAACCGTACTGCCAAAGACTCGTTGGTAGTGGATGAGAGGATAACTAGCGGCTTTACCTGCTGGATGATGGCTCGAAGTCTCTCCTCTGGCTGGCTGATGTCTAGAAATACAGACGCTCCTCCGGCTTTCATCACACTGAGGGCGGCAACGGGTGTCCACATTGATTTCTCGAAACATAGCGGGATAACGACGCCTGGACCGACGCCATATGTAATGAGGCGAAGAGCGAGTCTTGTAGAAAGCCTATCAAACTCACCATAGTTCAAGCGGCCATCCCACGCACATATCGCCTGTGCATCTCCTCGTCGACTTGCCGCTGCTGAGATGAGATCGTGTACGCAAGCATGCACGGCTGTTGGCACGATCAAGTTCCAACCCCAAATCCTGCGCAAGTCATTTTCGCAAACCATTGTTCCCAGGCTTGTATTGGTACGTTTTTGTGTATTTTCATTCATCACGGTACTTGACTGCTCGAATTGAGAAGCGGGGAAATTGCTTTCATGTAGGTGGTGATGCTCTTCAAGTCGTTCTTCGTTCTTTCCAATCTTCAAGTCGTTCTTACAAATAATCCTTCCACGTCATACCACTCCCAGGATTCTTCTCCCGTCCTCCCCTGTACCCTGCATCGTCCTTGGATATATCCATCTTACTTACCCCTTACTGCTGACGTGTAGATGCAACTCCCGGACGTGTCGTGTTTGTGATGAGATCATGAGAGGCATTGAGCAAAGCTGCGAATGCAGTATTAGCCAAAAGCGCGCTAGCTTTCTTCGAAGGGGACTTTGTTTGTCATCACGTGATAAATTAAGAAGGGGCAATTGGCCCGTTAACAAGAACTGTTAGTGGTTAAGAGCTGTCATTGGTCTAAATGACTTTAAGCTATGTGCGGAGTACATAATCACGGCGAAAACCATACCTATTACGGCTAAAAAGAAGAAGGCACAATAGCGAGGCCTTAAGCTAGTTAACCAATGAAACAAATCAATTAAAAGCAGCCGCAAGCCCCCTCGTCGGCTTCCCCCTCTAGCAGCCCTCCGAGCCGACCAAGGCAGCCTCAAGGCCCTCAAGCAGCATACACCAAAACTGCGGTGAAAATATGAAGAATGTTTGACGGGCTTTCTCTTCCCAAACTTGATCTAGTCAGTTTAATACTGGGGAGTGGGAAACCGGGCGATTGTCGAAAAGGTACCTCGGGCTGCTGCTCTTTCCGTAAACTCCGAACGGGCCACGAATACATGGCCTGTCTGTATCAAAGCCGGCGATGAGAGGTATCCAAAGTCCTATAGCAAGCTGTGCCCAGGTCGCCCGTAAACTACTAGTACTACTGTAGTATTGTTTCTATTCGTACAAGCATACTAGGCTGGCTGGTAAACGCCCGATTGGTCAACTGCCCGCACGCCGAGAAATGCAGGTACAGTAAGAACTTCTACTCGGTAATACTTTGCGAATGCAATATGCAGAGCTAAAGCAATAGTGGCGAAGTTGTTGTTATGGCCCTGGATGCGCCGTATATCATAAGCTATTGACAAATGTTCCTCGTGCCATTTACACAGCATTCCAAAATTAGAGAGCATCACATAAGGATACACCATGAACGCGCCTTCCAATACGCGTAAATTCAACTAGCCCGACGAAGGCGGCCCCGAGCAGAACGTATCCTCTTATAACAGCCTTTGTAGCTGCTGTCAGGGTCGTGAACGATGAAAGAAACTACCCGTAGAAGTTAGTCACGGTAGTCGGAATCAGAGCTCCTGGCCTTGGCTGTCTGAAGCAAATCGTGGCAAGCCGAGGTTCCGGCTCGAGGTGTCCTAAGTTCCTAGTAAACTGAGTAGGAAACTAGACAACGCGAGGTCCTAGAAGGTAGGTTGGCTGTTTGGATCGCGAAACCCATAGTGCCGTGTGGTTGATCAGGCCACTTGGCGGAGCTGTGGTCGACGAAGGCTATCACTACCGACGACGATCTTCGTGCGGCACGCGGTAGTCAGCATCAGGGATCCTGCCCTCTGCTGTCCGTCATCATCGTAGCCGGCTCGGGCCATCTCTCAAGTTGTTGTAGTTGCCTGTTCTTCACCATGGGAAGACCATGGGAAGTCGGATACTCGAGGTCCTAATAGGCGAAGTTGACTGATTGAGCCGAGACGACACCCGTGCGGCCGTGCCTTGTAGCCGATCTGACTACTCGACGGATGCCGTGACAGACGTGAGGGGCTTTCCTGACGAGACGACTACAGCAGCTGCTTTGAACAGCCAAGTCATCAGAGTCGTCAGACATGGTAAAAAAAACAGGCTTTAGTCGATTCGATGGTCTGGCCAGGTTGGGGACCTTCAGCGAACTCCACGAACAGTCAGATATACGGCTAATAAGCTGGTATATTTCGGCGCCCAAAGACCGCGTCATCGTCGTCAGCTGCCCATATTCCCAAGTCTTTGTTTTACCCTCAAAGGCCCCAAACATACCCTAAGCAATGGACAGGTGCTCGCGAGTCGGAGTGGGATGAGAAAGCATGTAAAGCAACAGCAATGGTTGGATGCTTTAGGATTATAAGGGCGGGGAATATATCAATAATCTAACCAAACCTAACGTCCTTATTTCTCCTCGTCTGACTAGAGTCTGGGGATGGTCATGTTCCCCGTATGATCAAGCAAAGTAGAGGCCGAAGCCCAAGATTCCGATGTCGGTCGGGGAGGGCATCCAAGCTTGGACCTGGGGTAAGCAAAGACCAAGGTATCTGTAGAGAGAGGTTGAAAAGACGGGGGTTTTTCTCGTGCACTCGAAGGCTTCTCACACGAACCGGCAAGTATGCATTATTAGCGCCCAGAGCATCAGCGTTATCTGGCCCGAAGGCGCTAATACGGACTGGAAAGCCAATCGGATAGGAAGCATGTTTTTTTTTTGGCGAGCGAGCCTCGGATGACAGCTTCCCCGCAGATCTTGCTGCGGCTTTAGCGCTGGCAAAGGTGGAAAGGGCATGGAGTAGCTGAGGGGAGAAGATAAGAAAGATAAAGGAGATAAGCCGTGGACAGCCGCTTTTGAGGTCGAACCTGTCGTTTCTTTCACATTTGAGCAAGCTTCGTACTATTCGACGCTACATGGGGTTCTATGACAGCCAAGGTTACAGAAACTGCCCCATCTCATCACGATTCATGGTTTAGCCATCCTTGAAATCTTTGCAAAGAATGTAAAGAATGCAAAAATGTAAAAATGTCAGTGACGCTTTTTCCCCATGCAATCTTTCTCCAAAAAATAACCCGATCCGAGTTATTTCCCTCCCCACCCGCCGCTTTTAGCAAGTTGGGGTAAAACATGGTGTAATTTTTACATAACCTCTTGAAAGGACTTGCGGTTCGAGAACTTGCCCCCCCCCCTAACCCTGAGAGCAATGGGCTGGGGGGAAGGGGTTAATAGTCCCGTGACGTGTTCTTTTTGTCTAAGACAAGGTTGCTCAAGGGGTTGTTGGGTATGCAGGTAGGTCCCTTGATTTTCTTTTCGCCTTTTTGGTCATGGCAAACGGGCAACTCCGAGAATCTGGGGAGGGGAGGAAATGGTCTGGGCGTTGGTTGTTGGTCAGCTGAGGTGGTTGTTCTAGAAGGAAAGGACGGCTAAATCGGCGGTGAGAGGGGAAACGATGGAGAAGAAAGAAGAAGGAGAGAAGAAAAAAAAGGAAGGTCGACTAGGGTAGATGAAGAAATCGTGGTGTTATGTTGAAGCTGTAGCGAGCAGTTGTAGTCGGAAGATGACTTGTTGCGCCTTCTGATTGCTAAATAAACAACACAATCCAAATCAGGTAATCTTTCTTAGAAAAACCACAGATGAAAATGCTGTTGCAAAAACAAAAGCACAAGAACCTCCCTTTGCCGATTCGATCTTCGCCTGAAGAAAAAAAAAAAAAGTAAAATAAAGCGAATAAACCCAAACCGTTGTCTGTGCCTTCCCGGTCCAAAAGCATCTTGACCGGGCCGGCGAGCGAGATCGGCGGGGTAAAGATGCTTAGCAAAGCTGCCATCGCTTAAAGCGGCGTTGGCGAGAGAAGAGATACGTATATCGCGATCGTGGGACAACAACCTTTCTTTTATCAAGGGCAACTTACACGCCCAGATTCAACCCTTCCTCTCACATTTTCGAATTCTTTCTTTTTCACACGAATACTCATTTCAAATTTCAGTTTTCAGATACCAAGAGAAAAGTATTCTTCTTTAAAAAAAAACACAGTTCGACGATGCGCGCTGTTTGTTCGGCTTCGGCCCTCAAGCCGGCCAGCAGAGCCATCGCCGCACGACGATGCTTCGCCACCAGCAACACCCTGCGCACGGCGGCCGCCTCGACAGCCAGCCAAAAAGCCTTCTACCAAGGTGAGCCCGCGGGGCCGGTCATGAAGACTCAGATCCCCGGGCCCAAGAGCCAAAAGGCCATCGAGGAGCTCAGCAAGGTTTTTGAGACGAGGAGCATGAACCTCATGGCCGACTACACCAAGAGCTTTAGCAACTACCTCGCGGACCCGGATGGCAACATGTTGCTGGACGTGTAAGTTGTCTTTCTTCTTGTTCAGTCAATGGGGAGCGTGGGAGAGCAAAAAAAAGAAAAAAAAAAGAAAAAAAAAAAAAAAAAACTTTTACTTACATGCCCTGGCTGTGTAGATACGCTCAAATCGCCTCCATCCCCGTTGGCTACAACAACCCAAACCTCGCCAAAGCCGCCCAGGCGCCAGAAATGGTAAACGCCCTCATCAACCGTCCCGCCATGGGTGCCTTTCCCGGCTCCGACTGGGCCGGCATCCTCAAGTCGGGGATCCTCAAGGTGGCGCCCCGGGGTCTCGGCAACGTCATGACGGCCATGGCCGGCTCCGACGCCAACGAGATGGCCTACAAGGCCGCCTTCATGTGGCGCCGGCAGCAGGAGCGCGGAGGCCGCGACGTCGACTTCACCCCCGAGGAGCTCGAGTCCGTCATGAGCAACAGCAGCCCCGGGTCCGCCCAGCTGTCCATACTCTCCTTCAAGACCGCCTTCCACGGCCGCCTCTTCGGCACCCTGTCCACCACCCGCTCCAAGGCTCTGCACAAGCTCGACATCCCGGCCTTCGACTGGCCCCAGGCCACCTTCCCCCAGCTAAAGTACCCCCTCGACCGCCACGCCGCCGAAAACGCCGCCGCCGAGCAGGCCTCCCTCGACGAGGTGGAGCACCTCATCAAGACCTGGCGCCTGCCCCCCGCCGCCGTCGTCGTCGAGCCCATCCAGTCCGAGGGCGGCGATAACCACGCCTCCCCAGACTTCTTCCGCCGACTGCGCGCCCTCACCAAGAAGCACGGCGTCCTCCTCATCGTCGACGAGGTCCAGACCGGCGTCGGCGCCACGGGCAAGTTCTGGGCCCACGAGCACTGGGACCTGCCCGAGCCCCCGGACATGATGACCTTCTCCAAAAAGGCCCAGACGGCCGGCTACTACTACTCCGACCCTCACCTGAGCCCCAACAAGCCCTACCGTCAGTTCAACACCTGGATGGGCGACCCCGCCCGCGCCCTCATCTTCAAGGCTGTCATCGAGGAGATTGAGCGACTCGACCTCGTCAGGAGCACCGCAAATGTCGGAGACTACCTCTACAGCCAGTTGGAGGGCCTGGCGCAAAAGTACCCAGAGCACTTCGCCAACCTGCGCGGCAAAGGCCAGGGCACCTTTATCGCCTTTGATTCGCCCAAGCGGGATCAGTTCCTCGCCGCAGCCAAGACCCATGGCGTCAATATCGGTGGGAGCGGTAACTCGGCCGTGAGGCTGAGGCCCATGCTTGTCTTCCGGGAGCACCATGTTGACATTCTCGTTGAGACCATGGATAAGATTGCCAAATCATTGTAATTGATTTTTGCGGCGGGAGAAAATGAAGGGGCATGTAATGATGATTATACATTATCCGATATGAACGGCTGGTGCATCCAGGAGCCACGATTGCCATCCATCTTTGGCATTGGTAAATGGAAAGGAAAGAAACTACAAGCGTAATGGAGACAATCATGACATTTGGGCCATCCGTTGATGAAATATAGCTTTAAGATTTGTGTCATCTATGGATGAACGACCTAGTAATACATGAGCAAAACAACACCAAGTACTATCGAAATCTTGTCAAGTTTTCCCATAGAGATCGAGTTCGCTCATAAATAGAAGCCACATGTTAAACAAGGTCCATGATGCAGATGCGTGCTGTGCTCGCTCCTCCCGAAACGCCCATCAACGCCCAACATCAACCCTGGTTTGGACGTATATCCCATTAACCTTTGATGAACTCCATGCCTTGAAAATGAACAGACGCTTGACGAGACCAACCAAATGTCTTGATGAAGAAAGATTGGAAAATGCCGCGAACTTCGACCTGGCAACAACACCGACCTCCGCAGAGGCTGAACTCGTTACAAAAGGAAATTGAGCTCGACATGTGAGCAAAGTGGCCACTTAAACACCAGTATAGTAAGTCTGAGATGGGAAACGCGACTCTCAGCCCACAGAAACCCGCTTCTGCGGCACCTCTGAAGCTGTTACCAGAGGTGATCCTTCACCATTCACACTCGCTGAACCCTCGCTTTTAGGGAGTACCTGGTCTGTTTTAACCTCAGAGGACTCACTAGGCGACTCCGTTCTTGGAATATGCGCTTCTGGAGATGTGTTGGGTCTCGGGTGCTCTACCAGCCGGGACGGCGCTGGTAACAAAGGCCGGGTGGCGTTTAAGTTCGGGGTCATTGGTGAGTATGGCGTATGGGCCACCATGCTGGGGTTCGGTAGTATAGCTCTAAGGCTATCTCTTTTCTGCTTGTCTTGCCTGGGTGGTCTCCCCCTCCTCTTTGGGGCATCATGTGCGGGTGGTTTCTGAGAAGTCGTGGGTGGAGTGAACTGAGCCATAGGTGGCGATGCTAGGTAACGAGGAACTGAAGCCGCTGGTGGTGGGTGGCTTGGTTGATGCGTGTAGTGTGTGTTGTGGACTTCTTGGGAATGAATAGCATGAGCAGTCGCTTGTCGCTTGTTGGAGTAGTCTTCTCGGTCCAATGACAGCTTCCGCTTCACTTGGGGAATTATCGACAGCCGCTCGGCAGCTTCCATACATTGGTTCATATTCCGGCCTGTAGAGAGTTAGCGGACTTCTTTGATAGTAACAAGAAGAGAAAGGCTCACCCCACGGCAGTTGCATGCTCCCCCAGTCGGGCTCGAGGTGATTAACTTTGACAAAGTGCACCAGTACTTCTATATCTAGTTGACTGGCTTTGATCATCTCAGCCAGCACAAAGCGCTATCAAGGTCAGCTTCTGCAACTACTACATCCGGCGTCGGCTTCGCGTACCTTTTCTTTGTCGGTAAAAGAAGGCCCCATGACGCCTGCAAAAACCCCGAGCTCAGCGTCTTAGAGAAACGAACGTATTCTGGAAAACAGAGGAAACGAGAAACAAGGCCTGCAGAGGCATTTGCGGGGTGACAGAACGAGCGTGGCCTAAGCGAACGGTGCTTTATCGCGGCGCTGACACGGGCCTACGAGATGAAGAGTCGTGCGCAAGAAACGGGGCGTGGTGTAGCACAACTGGTGTCGGTGCAGCGGGCTGAGGGCGTGCCTGCTGATGCAGTTGAAGGTTTTCCTCGGCTTGATGGCTCGGTCGCTTGCTGAGGAAGCAAGTCCTTTAAAGCGCGGGTTGAAAGTAGTAAGCGGGAAGACGTGAGGCGTGAATGGTCGAAGGACAAGGCCAGCTCGGCTGTGCTACATTGAGGCTCGCTTTTGACTGCTCGAATCGTGGATCCCGGGCTGAAAGGGCGTCACAGGCGCATATGTATGTTTGCAGGCAAACGCAGGCGTCGCAGGTGTCGCCGAGGGGGATAAACTGTATTAAACCCCCGTTGCTGGCTAGCAGCGGGGAAACCTGAATCGGAGGGGTTGGTGCAGGTTCGCGGACCGCTGTCAAGGATTCCCAAACAAAGAGCCAAAATGCCTGTACCCGTAGCGGGACGTCGGTTGTGCTCCGTGCTTGTGGATGGAGTCTTGGGAGGAATTTCGACGAGAGTGAACCCCTACGTACAGGGAGTGTATTAGTCACAGGGAAGCGGCGAAAAGATACAGAACGAACGAGGCGATGCAACAGGCTCGTCTGTCAACATGTACGGAATACGGACCGGAGCCGTCGCCCACTCTTGTCGCCCCTGCTATTACCTCGTGATCTAAGTCTTGAATATGGCTTGTGTGGACGAAACTGCTCTATGCTGTCGCTAAGTGCACCCTCCCGGGGTGTAGCTGCAGTTCTGGTGGGATAGGTAGGTAAAGTCGCAAGGGCCCGTGTTCGCGCAGCCAGGAGTACCCCGTACTCCGTAGTTTGTATAGTTCAGGATCAGCTCAACAGGGGATAAAACAGAGGAGGGATGAGTCGAGAACTCGAGGGACGAGCAGCAGTGTGATGCGTAAAATTTGTTGAGAATACGGCCTGAAGAGGAGTGTAACTGTGTATGGATTGTTGTTCTTTTTGAGGAAGACAAGAGACACAATATGTGACAAATCGGCCTCCTCCAAAGCAAAGTATCTGCTGGTCGGTGATGTTTCTTTGTCCCTCCTTTCTCCAAGTCTTAAGTCTTAGAAGCCGCCAACCTCGCATAGAACAGGTAATAGGTAGGTACCTACAGTTAGGTAGTTGCCGCTGTTGCGCTGCCGCTTGTACCTGCCCGGTCGTTTCGTTCGTCCTTTGAAACGTAGGAAGGCGCGAGCCGGAGCGCATGACCTCACGTCCCTCACCCGCGGTGGGCTTTGCACTAACGGCAGTGGGTGCGGTGCGCTTGGTCCCCTGCAACTTTGAGTGTCTTCCAAGCGCTTGCAGCGCGGTTCTTGCCCACTTCAACTGTTACGAATCGCCATCGTAGACTTCCCTCCCACCACTTGATCCGGACAATTTTCTCACTCACCTGCTGGTGCAGGTTTCTGTGCAAGTAGAATAGTAGGTAAGGTTGGGGTGAAGCTGCATGTCTTGCGGGCACCTGTCCATTACCTGATCCACGACGTCCAGAAACCAGTACTCTCACCGAAAATGCCATCTAGAACCCGCAATAGCATCCGCCACAGCACATGCACCTGACTTTGTGCAGGCCAACATTACGCAGCGCGTAGTTTTTGGACGAAGCATATTGCAGTGCAATGCATCGCCGTGCAGCGTATCGCATAGCAATGCAAGTGAGGTGCTTTTTACGAGGTTCCGCCTTTTCAGCATGTCTCACTTGAGTCCCTCTTGCGTGCGCTGCGCTTCATGCGCGACTTGACTAGTCACCTTCATATGTGCGAGAGAGCCGATCGGCTGCGCAGCTTTTGCTTTCTTTCTTTTCCCCCAAGCTAATAACTGCAAAAAGGGTTGTGGCAGACACCATCGTCAGGATGATTTGCGTAGCCGTCGGCTCGTCAGCACGTCGATCAACCACCGGGAGAGCCCCTGGGTCTTTGTTCATATTGTTGTCCTCTTCTGTCTGGACTCGTAGTCTGGACTCTGGGACCCCACAGTGAGCGACTTGAAAGCGTCTGCAGCCGTGATCCACGCTGTGTCTAAATGCGATGCCGCGGTGGACTGACGTGCATGCACATGCGGCCAAGCGGGTTGCATGTTACTGCAGGAAAGGAAAGTGGCCAATCTTGCTCTTGTGACCAGTCTGCACCCGCTGACTCGTCGGTTGTTTTTGCCTCTCGTTTTCTTTTCTTTCCCTTCCCATCGTCACCCGATAATAGCAAGCCAAACGGGCTTCGACTCTTGTGAGAGGTTGTATCGGGTATGGCGCGGACCCCATTTGTTCCAAGCCTCACACCGTTGAGAGCAGCCTCTACAAGTAGGGCTAGACAAACGGCTGAGCTGAAGGCGGTGATGGTAAGGACCGTCCTTCACACCATCACAAACTGCTCGACTCATCTCATCACCCCATTGTCATGTACCAAAACACTTCAGTCGTTGAAGAGAAATGGGCCGGCTCTTCTGACTGGTTGCAATCAATGCGCCCCGATTGGCTGCCCGGGACTGGTCCGCTGATGACGGTCGACATCGTTCTTTATAGTGGATTCGGGTCGCAGGTCACAGGGCAAACATCTCGCCAATCAGGCTGCGGAAACGGCCTCTGCAGCACAGCCCATGAGTTCGCCCACGGGCAGCCGTCCAGTCATGGACGAGAAGAAGGTCAAGAGCTTTGCAGAAGTGCGGGCAAACCCACGCCGGCAGAAAGAAGGGTTCATCTGTCATCCGAGCCGCCTTCAACGTCCGGGGAAAGGGAGATGAGGCTGATCTATAGGCGACGACATGCCACGGTGAATGGCCATCGAAAATCAGGGTTCAGAGCCCTCTGCGCCGGTCTAGCTGGCAGCCCGCTCCTTTTATAGATTCTCCCTAAAACCCAACTCAATTCTTGACCAGCGGACTGGCATGCAAGAATGAGCTGGCACTCCGCAGACGTTAGCCCCACCTGCGGATGTACAACACATCAACGGCTACAACGGACTCAATCTAATAAAGCGTACTACTATCGAAGCGGACGAATAATGGTCAGCAAGCCGAGCTATATAGCCTCAAATGGGCAACCGATCGGTCCTTCTGCACTGCAGGTACGAGGCCAATGCTGCGCTTCTCGGTGCCATGTTTCGAGCAGATCAAGTGAGCTTACACCGAGCTGACTGAGACGTGATATATTACACTGCAGCATTGTCTGCTTGCCAATGTCGAGAAGTGCATCGTAACCGGCAGTTGCTCTGCATGAAATTCCGATTCCTGCGCATCAAAGAACAAGGATGTGATGAGAAACCTTTCCTTCGGTACCACGTTGCCACCACATGGCTCACGAACTGGCGGTCAAGCACCACTAGTGTGGTTCAACCCCATCACCTTAAGCAGAGCTTGCATGCTTCTCACGGCTAATAAATGACGACAACTCGATAGTGTCTTGTTGCTTTTTAGGGGATTCATGGTCCCAGTCCAGGGCAATTGGGCTCTATTTCAACGACATCATTGACTAATCAATGAGACATCTTCTCCTTCGCTCAGACTCTCCCGCGTGTAAACCTCGTTTGGCACAGCGCGTCTACGGTTGGTAGATCTATGTGCAAAACATTTTTTCATCTTGCAAGACCTGAGATCATTGCTAAATTTCTACGCAGCCACCTCGTTACACAGACTACCGGCAGCCTCTGACGTTTACCTAACAAAACATTCGCCGACACTTGCAAGCTGTTTCTGCGCGGCGGAGCGTCTCCACGCCATCCCGAACCGATGGTACCAGATGCCATGACAAGTCACCAGCGTCCCGATTCTTATGCTGAATTGATTGAAACAATATAGGGGGGGGAACGATATGCTAGGGCCATGAAATCAAACCCACTACCAGAATAACTCGCAGCTGTGATACACGGGCACCTGTTATACGGAAGAGAATGGCCCGAGGCTGAACGCGAAATTACGATGGTGAATGATGACCAACAACATGCCCATGCTACTAGCCATAGTATTGGTTATTACCACAGGTTTTCCCATTGTACTAGCCATGCGCGATTGCGGTCGTGTCCTCTGGCATGCAGAGAGAGGTTCGGCACTTTGAGAGAAGCGACGCATCAGAATAGATCCCGCTCCTTTTTCCCTCTACTGTGAGGGGTAACCACATACGTCTTTTCTACATACTACCGTTGCATGTATTGGATAGATGTTTGTTTGGCAGGGGTTTTTTTCCCCTTTCGCTCTATATTTGGATGAGCTTATAATCACATACATCTTCATTCGCCTACATGGTGTCGTGCCTTTCGTGCGTTAAGCAAGCTAGAAGCGCGACTCAGCGCCCCCGGCAGCGAGAGTGGGTACGTACCTCTCGATTTGACCTGTCGCAGTGATTCGACCCGGGCCTCGAAAGCAACCGCGCATCGGACCTTTAGACTTTGCTCGACCCTTTGACGACTCCAACCTCTTCTTCTTCCACCTTTCTTGTCTTGAACCGCCGTCTTACCCGTGGATGCAAGGTCACATGCATCCCGCACCACGCCATCGTTGAATGCTGGTGCTTTCGGACTCTTCTTTGCCATCAATCGACCCATAGAGTTCTTTCCCTCGCCGCGCATTGAGTTTGGCTTTCGCGCCTCCCTTGGTTGCGCCGTGGACCAATTCTACTGAGTCCGGTAGCTTAGCTTTCCACGTAGCTCTAGCTTTGCCTGAATCGACCTTCTCGAGCCAACAGAGTCCGCCTCTTGAGCCGCCAGTCGCGCCGTTCTGTATGCATTCCAGCCGAGCCGACCAAGCGAAGGGTTGAACCGCGGAGATGACTGTCGAGGCGGCCGAGGCCACCACAACCAAGATGGGGGGCATCAAGTTGGAGGATGGTATCGGCCACGACGCACGTATGGGCTCTGCAACGCCCGGGGTTAAATACGAGTCACCAGACGCGTTGCCGGACCATGCCAAGTCTCGTAGCGGTAGTGCTGAGACGCCAAATTCGAACGCCCCCTCCAAGCTGTCCCGGAAATCATCGTCGCACATCAAGAGGGAACCACCACTGTATGGACACCTGCCCGACATTACGGATGAGTCACGGGAGGCTTTCCAGGTTATCCCTGACTGTTTATACGGTTCGAAGCATCTCGGTGCAACAGACAATGATGCTTTGGACTGTGATTGCCAGCAGGTGTGGCGTACGTGTCCTTTTCCTCTCCTTGATACCCATGTTTTTTCCAGTATCTCGATAATAGTGTATCGGGGATTTTAACTAACTCATCATGCAGAGAATGGCGAAAACTTGGCATGCGGTGAGGACACCGACTGCATCAACCGCGCGACGAAGATGGAGTGCAGTGAAGCCGGGGGTAATTGCGGCGGTGGATGCCAGAACCAGCGATTTCAGCGAAAAGAATACGCCGACGTCTCAGTCATCAAGACGGAGAAGAAGGGCTTCGGTCTACGCGCAAACTCGGATCTCGATGTTAACGACTTCATCTACGAGTATATTGGCGAGGTCATCAACGAGCCGACCTTTCGGCGAAGAATGGTTCAGTATGATCGGGAGGGCATCAAACACTTTTATTTCATGTCTTTGAACAAAAATGAGTTTGTCGACGCCACCAAAAAGGGTAATCTTGGTCGATTTTGCAACCACTCCTGCGATCCCAACTGCTATGTTGACAAATGGGTGGTTGCTGACAAGCTACGGATGGGCATTTTCGCACTGCGCAGGATTCGCGCTGGTGAAGAGCTGGTGTTTAACTACAATGTCGACCGCTACGGCGCCGACCCCCAACCGTGCTACTGCGGAGAGCCCAATTGCGTCGGTTTCATCGGAGGCAAGACCCAGACAGAACGCGCCACACAACTGCCACCTGCGACCGTCGAGGCCCTGGGTATTGACGCTGGCGACGGCTGGGATACCACGGTTGCCAAGAAGCCGCGCAAGAAGAGAATCAACGAAGACGACGAAGAGTATGTCAATAGCATCCAGCCTCGTGGTCTCGATGAAGATGGTGCGCGCAAGGTCATGGCAACATTGATGCAATGCAAGGAGAAGTGGATCGCTGTCAAGCTATTGGAGCGTATTGAGAGCTGCAATGACGAGCGCGTTATTCATTGTGTGATACGGATGCATGCATATCAGATTCTTCGCACTGTGCTCACCACATTCATCGAGGATCACAATGTGGTTTTGCAAGTGCTTTCCATTCTTGACAAATTTCCTCGCCTCACCCGCAACAAAATTCAGGATTCGAAAATCGAAGCTGCCATTGAGCCTTTGAGGAGATCTGAGCACCTCGACGTTGCAGAAACATCCGACAAACTTCTCAACGATTGGAGCAAACTTGAGGTGGCCTACCGTATTCGCCGACGCAAGTTTGATCCAAACGCACCAAACGCATCGACGCAAAACGCATACGAAGAACGCAGAGGGCGACAAGAAGAAGTTGCACCGCAAAAGGTGACCGTGTCGACAACAATTGACGCTCCCAAAGGTCCACGAAGCATGGCGCCACAGAGGCAATTTCCAGTTCACCAGCGCCCTCGTGCGCGAGGTTTCCATGGTTCGCTTCCTGACGGGTGGCGTGCCGCCAAAGACCAACGCGGCATGACCTACTATTACGACAATCACGGTGCCACGACTTGGCAAAAGCCCACCAAGTCTTCCTCGGCCGCCCCAGAGCCGACTCCCAACAAGGCCGCTCAAGAGAAGCTTGCTATCCAGAACGTCATCAACATCGTGACAAAGGAAGCCAGCACTCCCAAGGTAGCCAACCCACCAGCCGCTAAAGGAGGCGAGGCTAGCAGAGAGGCATTAACGAAGCAGGAGAGGTGGAGATCCATGCCTATGGACAAGCAGATGAAAATCTACGAGAACACGGTACGTTGGCTGCAGAGTCTCCGCATAGAATTCTCTCCTAATGGTCTATAGATTTTTCCTCCTGTTAGACACATCCTAGACAAATTTCGACACCAATTACCCAAGGATGAGCTCAAGCGCTTGGGAAAAGAAATCACCAAGAAATTGGTGGCATCTGATTACAAGCACAACCGTGTGCAAGACCCCAGCGCGGCACTGAGCGACAAGCAGGAGTATCAAATCAAGAAGCACGTCAAGCAATTCATGAAGCGCGGTGTTGAAAAGTATCAAGCCATGAATGGCCGGGTTGACGAGCCGTCAGCCCCTACCGGGCCACAGGAAGCGTCAACCACGCCTTTAGGATCGCCCGGCAAGGACGTAGATGATGCCGTCATGAGCGACGCCAATACGCCCACTAGCAGCGTAGAGAAGAAACGGAAGCGGGAGGATGAGATGATTGAATCAGCCAGCGCAACACCTTCCGAGGGTCGTGACATGAAGAGACTCCGAGAGGCAGATGGAAGTCAAGCCACCCCACCACCACCTCCACCACCTCCTGCCGATGCCAATGGAGCAGCGACAGAGGAACAACAGGCTCTGCGGGAGCAGGAAGAAGCCCTCATGCGCGAGAACGAAGAGGCGCAGAGGATGGAAGATGAGGCGAATCACACCAAGACCATGGAGGAGGCTGTGCCGCAGATGGAAAGGGATATTGCTGCTGCCAAGATTAATGGTCAGGTCGAAGCCACCTAGGTTCGGGGCCACCACAGGTGTTCACGCAGAAGACTGGCTCTCATACACGGGGAGAGGGCCCTACATTATTCTTCTATCTCATATGATGGCAATCCACGCAAGTTGCTGCTTGCTAATTTCATGTACATATCTAGGGGTTGCATCATTTGGCTTGGTCTGGGGGCGGGATGGACGAAGAGGCGGTCATGTTACGCGAGCTCGCTTCGCTTTATTTACAAAGGGTGCTTTAAGATAACATGAATCTGAAGCATAGTTACCGGGCGTACGTTACTTGCATAAGATGAGGGGGGGATCATTCGAACCATGTTACAACGGAATATTCGCTACGGACACAAGAGGATCAAAAATATATGGTGGTTGAAAGTGAAGGATTCGATCAAGTCGATGTGGGGATGAAGTCCGGCGGAAGGGGCGCCAACCTTTCCGTGGTGAAGAGTGAGGAGGGAGTGAGGAGGGGTCAACGGGTGCTCGAGCAATGGGGATTTTCTTTTTCGTGATCATATTTTAGCGGATACCCAGATTTTCCTCTACAACATTATGCTGGACGAGGGCGCGATACAATCAAGGAATTAGTAATACCAGAATCATTCAGACGGCTATATATCACTCCATGTGACATTGTGTATTTAAACCCGTTGTCTTGTCTGCATGAACTAGCGATGCGAGTTCAGAAATTTGTGAAATTTGTTAGCGTAATATATGCCCCAAGATGCTAGAAACGTCCGATCATGTCATGTGTGTGCTCTCCATGTTTCCCTGTCCCAGCGCCGTGCTAGATGTAAGATGGTATATGCCAAAAGAGAGAAAGAAAAAGAAAAGCGCCAAACACAATGCAAGAAGATAACCCTCCCCCCGGTGTCTAGTAATCGTCCTCGTCATCTGATGCCTCCTCCCTCCTCCTTTTCTTCCCCTTCTTGGCCGGCACTCCCACGAGCGGATCACCACCATCATCTCCCTTTCTCACAAAGACGTAGCTCCGCGAGCTCCTCTCCTCGCCCTTCCACCCGCCGCCGACGGCGCCGCTCCGGCTCTTGACGACGCCGAGCGTCCTGGAGTGGGCGTAGCCCGGGTAGGCGTCGGCCCTGAAGGCGAAGCTCCGCTGGACCTGCAGTCCCGCGTGGCGGGCCAGGTCGCGCACGTTCCACAGGGTGTAGGGCTCCCCCTCGAAGAGGGTCACGACGACGCTGGACCCCGGCTCCCGGGACAGGCTGCGGAGGGAGTGGGCGAAGAAGGAGACGAGGAGGGACTGGTTGTAGCGGACCTGGCGGTTCACGTCGGTCGACTTGCCGCCTACGTGGGGGAAGTTGAAGAGGATTCGGTTCGGGGGCGGGCGGGCGCAGGACGAGGGGAAGGGCTTGGAGGCGTCGATGTTGTAGAGAATCTTGTTGGTGTGCTGTTGTTGTTGTTGTTGTTGATGCTGCGCCGCTGCCTCCTCCTCCCCCTCCTCTTCCTCGTCATCGTCATCGTTGCCGGAGAAGCCATCCTCCTCATCGTCCCCGGATTCTTTCTCGGGGTGGTGGCGCCGAGGAGACGATGACGGCCCGGCCAACACGGTCCGGATGTTCTCTGCGGCGTGGGGATACTTTTCGAGCACCTCGGCCTCGGACTTTTCCAGCACCGTGGCCGTGACGTGCCTGCATTGGTGATGCTTGACGAGGCTGGCCGCGAAGCTCAGGTCCCCTTCCCCAACGAGGAGGATCCTATCGTCCCTTTGAAACGGTATCGTCGGCTTCGTCTGCGAGGGCTGCTGCGAATGCGCCGTGGCGGGCGCCTTGGGCTTTGGCTTGGCGGGCTTCTGCTGCTTTCCTGCCGGACGTTGTCGATGTAAAGCGTCTGGGCGTCCGAGACTGCGTTTCTTGCCCATTGTACCGTTTTCGAGGCCTTCCTGTGGAGAAGGGGGAGGAGGGGGAGGTTCTTGAAGCTGGCTCTTTCTGCGAGGTTTCGAGGATGGACGTTGGAAAGAAAGAAAAAAAGTTCCCCACTGATGGGCGTCAGTTTTTATCGATGAGTGGAGATTTGCCGTGTGGGATGCGCAAAACCTGTTTCGGAGTTTGGAAAAAAGACGACCGTTATTGCTGCCGTAAAGATGATTATCTCTAAAGTTTCTTGGAAACTATGTTATAACCCCTTTTTTCGAAATCCCGTTTAAAAATTCGGTTGATGAGTTAATCATACTATATTTGCATTTTTGGGTTGCTGGAATTTCGCCACGCAAAAAAAAGACAATTCGACAATTCGACAATTCGAACAATTCCGACACGTGCTGCCCTGCGGGAACGCCTTGCCGAAATGGGAGGCCTGCAGATGCTGAACAAGGGGCTTGTAGTGTGTCACTGTGCAGGTACAATGTAGAACGACCTACGTAACCTGGAAGCTTCGAGTCGACGTTCCGTCCAGTGTATCGGCAAGGCTAATAATGAGGCCGAGGATCCGGGGGGATCCGTTTGGCTAGCGGAATAACGAGCAATTTCTTCACATTTCAAAAAAAGTCGAAGTAACTACGAATTTTAGTTCAAGTTTCGTCGAAGACAGTGGGGATCAGGATCGTCTTTGAAAAAAAATCAGGGTCCAACGTCACTTCTTGGCCATGGCGGAGCTTCAGAACCATTTTGCTTCTATTTCAACTCCAATCACTACCCAAACCCGACCAGACGCGGAACCTGTTCAACACAATTGGGATTGTTGTGATGTCATAAAGGGCCGTTCCTTTTCAGAGCGTAGCCAACGCGCATCGTTACCACCTGGAAGTCGGCGGTGTACAATGTATCGCTGGAGGAACGTGTCAAGCTCCAAGGGCTCGTCCGGTGTATATCAGGCATCAAAGGCTTGGCAAATATCAAGTGCAGTTGTATTATTGCATATCGCTTCCCGGTCTCAATATGCACTACCCCTACCAAGTCAGATGTTCCCAGATATCTTATGCCTCGTGTAATCCATTCCCCAGAAAGGATGTACAGAGTAAGACAGCAGGAGTGGACAGCATTTCCTTTTCCATCTACTTTGCAAGTGCTACTAATGAAGCGTGACCCTCTCTCTCTCCCTGCATAACATCTGAGACGTTTCCCCGCAAGCGCTCGTTACACCACGCAGGTACCGTACCGACTGCCATGCTGTGCAATGATCTCGTCCCTTCATAAAATGGTTGCAGTGTTAAAAATAGCCCGTCAATATTAACTCGTATGCACGGAGTACCGAGTACGTTGGAGACATATGTGGTGGCGTGGTTACGTCAAATGGCAGCCACAGCACATATAGAAGAACAATGGAAGATATATGACAGCCTTCGAAAGTGGGAATATAAACAGCTGTCATTTCAATGCGTGCGCATTAGCCGACGCAAGACAACGCAGAGTCTAGAAATGATGCCATTATTTTGACCAATTAGCCCTCTCGTGAAGCGGTGAAGTGATGATCCGGGTATTTCTATTGAACGGGCGTGTACCGAGTATGCAGAATAGAATCATGTAATACAACGGAGGGTGTAATGCAGCGTCGTCAGCAGCGACTACGATTCTGTCTCCTTTCTTTCCGGCTCGCGGTTGGAAGCGCGCCTACTGCGAATCTTTGTTGCCCATGTTATGTCCTTGACAGCAACAACTCCTGGATATGCGCATCCGGCAAACATTGAATCAAGGTTTTTGAATATATTGCAAGGTGAATTCAACGCTGGAAAAAAGAATAAGCCCAAACGAGTTGACGCAGGGATACAAAGATGGGAAAAGCAACCTAGCCGGATCATCTAGACCTCCGGGCCAATCGATGTGAGTGTTTGCACTCTTCAGCTTACCAAATCGGCCTAGCTCGTATGGTGGAACCGATCAAAGCCGCACATTCAGCCAATGAGGGCAAGGGCAGATGGGAAGAAAGGGCGAAGAAGAGTTGTGTGTGGAGGAGGGAAGGGGAAAAAAAATTACAGCTCATCGTCGCCGTAATGGGCGAATCCGACAACAGTAGCATCACACACCCCTAGGCTAACAACGCCTAAGGGAGAAAAAAAAAAGAAAAAAAGGGACAACTTTCGGCTCTGAGGCTCAATCAGTCCGTCATTCACCACGACCATCCATAATAAAAAATACATATTCGAGTCACGCATCAACTTTTTTGCTGTGATTTGGACAACATTTTAACATTAATATTGACATGTTTTGTCACGCCGCTGCTTGCTCTACATTGGGTTGAAAACTTCAACTCAGTGGCTGGAGGCGGGTACCGTTGACTCGAAGTATCTCAGCCAGTTAGGTGGTAGGACCCGTCGCCTTCCAGACACGGCACGGTCCACCTCTGGTTCTGGCTCTGGCTCTGGCGCAAACTCGCCCAGCACCACCAGCAACTCTCTTTATACGTACCCAGCCGTAATACAACATCGCCAAAACCCTTCTACAAGGCCGTATTGCTCACCCTCACCACCAACGCAACAGACGCCAGGTCACTGTCAAAACACTTGCAAGTGAATGGCCGTAACTTTGCCATCATTTAGACGTGTGTCTTGCATTGGTTGACGAGCTGCGCGTCGACTGGGCTTTGGCCTCAGGTCGAACTAAACTTCTTCCTTTTTCACTTCTTCACTTCACCTTGGTCATCACTTCACCCTCACCATCAGCTTCACCTGACCTTCTAATTACTATTGTTCTTATTATACCCTTCTTTTTCTTCTACTCTCATCTTTTTTTCCTTTCCCCTCCCCCCGTCCCCCTCTTTCCCTTGCATCTTCTAATGAATCACGATCATCACATTTCTTTACATCCACCATCACGCAGCAAACCCCATCGTCCTTAACCAGGCACACCACATCAACCAATCAACAAACACAACCACAAACACAACCATGCCTGCTGAGAACGACCCTGCTTCTCGCGACTCCAGCACTTCCGCTCGTGGCCGTGGCCGCGGTGGAAGAGGAGGTCGCGGCAGAGGTAGAGGAGGCGCCGGCCGTGGAGCTTCAACTGTTGCTGCTGTTTCCAAGACTTCTGCCCCTGTACGTGGCGGTCGCGGAGGCGTTCGCCGCGGAAGAGCAAAGCACTTCTCCGACCCTCGCGTTCAGGCTGCGTATGAGCGCCAACGCGACCTCAAGTCCATCTATCAGACCGTAGCCCAGGCCCTCAAGCCCGCGCTTCAGGAACTAGCCGAGCGCAACATTGATGACTTGCTGCAAAACCCGGACCGCCACAAGGAGGTCGATGAGTATTTGCCCGTAGTCAACGAGCTCCAGGAGCGGTTTGATAAGCGCAACACCTTCAATGACAAGCGTCTAGAGCATGATCTTACATGGGCCAAAAGTCATCTCGATATTGAGACCGAGATTGTACATCGCGATTTTCAGGTACGTTGTTGGCGCGCTACTACTACATTACCACCAGTAGTAAGTAGCCCACTTTGAAGAGACTTATTAACCTCGGATACGTCAACAGATGAAAGTTGAGGACCTTTTTGAGCAATACTACCAGGGTCAATCCAATCGCCTGCGCATTTTAAATTCTTTGCATGAGAGAGGTCTCCCCGTCGACGTAAGTTTTATTTTTTTCTTTCTTTTTTTTCTTACTTGATCCGTCACATCCCTCCTCTCCACACCACGGCTATTACTCCCACGCTTGCATGGTCGCATCGTCACCTCTTGCCGCACCAGCACCTTCCACACGTCACCACCCCCTTCCTTACCAACATCAAATTACACGTTTTAACCTTTCCCTAACCTCAATCAGGTCCGTGATGATCAATACGAGTACAAAGTCATCTCCGACAACCATCTTGACAAAGAGTTCAATGAATGGACAACTTTCAAGGATGGTATCATCATTCCCTATCCCTCGCGGGTCGAGGGCACCGAGATGTGGCAAAAAGCACGCGACGCTGCATCTGCCGCCGCCGCCGCAGCCGCCGCCGCCGCTGCTGCTAACGAATCAGCTACGGCTTCAAGTAGAGGTAGAGGTCGTGGTCGTGGTGGCGCCAAACGCAAGGCCAACGATCTGCCTGAGGGCCCCCCCACGCCCAAGAGGTCGCGCGGCACTGATGTCGGCCGTCTAATTGACGCAGTCTTCTCAGCACCTGCTCCTGCCAAGGGTCTCCTAGCATCTGCTGCCGCGGTGAACGAGGTTCCTGAAGGCACGCCTGGTGAAATCAACTCGATATCCGGCACACCTGAACCTGGTAACTACTTCGAAGTCAAGAACCACGAAGATATTCCTCTGCGTGCAAGGAGCCCTCCTCTTCCCAAGAGAGCCACTGAGCCCGACGAGCGCAACGTTCGCATATACTGGCAGAGCAGGAACAGATCCGACAAAGCGAGTAATCAGCGCTTCCTGTTGCCTTTCAAAGACTACTTCGACGAGATTGAGATTGGCTTCCGCGATAGCACCAACGATCAGAGTAGAACGACCAATACTTTGGCTAAGCGCGGCAAGTACATGGGAACATCCAATAGCGATGCCCTTCACCATGACTGGACTTTGGCCAACTACAACTACTCGAAGCTGCAGCCAGAGGACTTTGACGAGGAGCTCGTCAAGCGTCATAATCTGCACCCCAGATACGGTCTGTTTCTGCCTGATAGCATCAATGAACAGGAGGGACCATGCCCTTACAAGATGCCCGGCAAGCCCGTCGTCTACATTGCTCAACCCTCCGGTCGTATTGCCCATGCTTCCCGCTCATTTCAGGCGACGGTCAACGATCGCCGCGAGGCCGATGCTCCTTACCGACATAAATTCGGCGCTGCATTGCGTCGTTTCTGCAAGGTGGGAGGCTGCGACCAAGAAGATCTTTCTCTCGTGGGCATATCACCCTCGGATGAGGACCTTCAACAAAGATCCCTCGGCGTTGCCCAGCAGCAGCTCGAAGCCAGGCCAAGCTCGAAGGACCAAGTCGATGAGGACCAAGATGAAGCTCAGGCCGGTCCAGCCCTCAAACTGACAATGCTGCTTGAAGCATCCGAAGCACTCAAGACATCTGAACCCGAGGCACCTACCCCAGCTCCGAAACGCGCCTATGATGCCGTTCGTGATGCCTTTATGGGTGCGGAGGCGCCGGAAGAGAACACGACTGCTCTCACCGAAAAGAGCGATACCAATGCCCTTGATCTATTTGCCGGTATTGCCCTGGGCGAACATCATTTTGTTGCCCCTCAGCCTATGCAAACACCTGAGCTTATAGAAATATCTGAGCCCATGCAAGCATTTGAGCCTGCTCAGACACCTGAGCCTATGCAAGCATCTGAGACTGCTCAGTCACCTGAGCTTATGCAAGCATTTGAGCCTGCTCAAACACCTGAGCCTGCCGAAACACCTGAGCCTGTACGAATCCCTGAGCCTGTACAAATCCCTGAGCCTGTACAAATATCGGAGCCTGTGCAAATCCCCGAGCCTGTACAGATGTCTGAACGCGCTCAGTCTGCTCAGCCTGTTCAACCTGCGGAACATCATCCTCCTCCGCCGGTGACTTCAATGCCGCCATCCCAATCTCAAACACCTGTGGCGCCTATCTCTCGCGCGCCCATAGTGGACTCTCAAATCGCTGCTCCTGCTGAGCGTCCTACCGTCTACACGCCTGCGCCTGCACCTACGCCTGCACCCGCGCCTACACCTCCTATTCAGATGGAATCGAGGACACCGACACCATTACAACATTCACACTCTGGGTACCACATACCACCTCAGGCAACGCCCTCGTTCCCCCAGAATCCTTCATACGGAATAGATTATCCAAGCGCGCATGCCGGGTATCCCTCTGCACATGACCGCCCTTCGCGCGATCCTGTTCGTGAGCCCATCCAACCTCAACAACCGCAGCACTCCTATGTCGGCGACTATCAGCCATCACACTCATATCCTGCCCCGTACCAAGAACACCCATCCTATCCCCCTCCAGCACACTCTGGATATCCTACGTCTCATGATCCCCGTGATCCTCGGGAGCAGCATCACAGACCGCCCGGTCGACCTTCTGATTATGGCTATGAGCCTTATCGTCCAGGCCCGTACGGAGCGGAGCAGTACCCTGCCTATTCCCGTCCATATTGGCCAGAGCAGCCGCCACCCGGTCCTCCCCCGCCTCAAGGACATCATGGTTTACATTCAGCTCATATGACACCAACGCAACAGCCAACTCAGCCTTATCTGCCGCCACCTGGAGGTCAACGCACCCCCTTCTCCCATCAACCCAGTGCTGAGCCTCTACCTCCCTTGAGGCCTCCACGATCAAGGTCGACACATGAAGACCCGGGACATGAGCCTGCCCCGCGCCATTCAACTCAACCAAGCAATTACAGCAGCACCTATTATAACTATGGACGGGCTTTCCCAGCCTATCCAGATCCCCAGCAGCCTCAGTATCCTTACGGCCCAATGCACGGTGAAAGACTGATGCTTCATCAACCCCCTCCTCCACACTCAGGACCTTACGGCAACGGGACTTCTCAGGGCTACCCAACGAACTACTCGACCACGCCTGCCCATCCGCCTCCACACATGATCCATAGCCCGCCAGAGTCGCACGCAAATCTTTCAGGCGGTCATTATTCTCACAGAAGCTCAGGTTCCGTCTCCGGGCCTGCAATTGCCCCCGGTGATCCCAATGCGAACAAGTATCGCAAGCTTCAGCCAGCTCCGGTCCCTCCACACCGCGCGTGGGCCGCCAAACCAGAGCTCAAAACAATCCCATACGACCACAAGTACGTGGGTCAGACGGCGGAGCTACCCCATTCAGCTCCGACGACGATTCGCGGATGGAACATCAATGCGCATAAGAAACGACCACGAGTAGACCATAAGGGAGCAGCAGCAGCGGCGGCGGCGGCGGCGGCGGCAGCAGCAGACCGCCACGACCCCATAAACGACAGGGAGGACTCCCGCTAGAGGAAGGATGACCCAGCCGGCAACACGGGCTCGGCCGACGCTCAACCGCCTGCTTCCAAGAAGAGGAAGCTCTTCGAGTTGCTCCCAGAGCCAACGCGCGCTAGGAAGACGTTCAAGATGGAGCTCGTCGCAGAGGATGGAACGACGCCATTAAAGGAGGTTCCCGAGGGAACAGTAAAGGTACCTGAGGGTATACCGGTGACACCTGCGGATCTTGGTCACGGCCCTATATTTGGAGAGGCTACACTCGGGTCGACCACCCAGTTGCCCGTTGTCGTTGAAGAAGAAGAAGCAACTGGGAAGGAAGCGAGCGGGATCAGGAGGAGGTTGCGCCCCAGGAAGATTAAGCCGAAGAAGGAATAGACTCCGTCTCTTCCAGCAACGAGGGCAAGTCGCATGCTGTAATGGAGGGACAAAAAAGACACTGCACTGCAGAACTTCGGCGTTGAAGCTCTTTTTTTTTATCTTACTCCAGCCGTCGTAATTGGGTACGGCGGAGGAGGAGGAACTGCATATCAGAATACGATCGAGGCATACCCATCCGAGATTTCACACATTCACGGGGGATATCGGGGAGTTTGCAAGTTTTGCTTTGCACTTTGTATTTTCTTTTTTTATCTTCATATCTTGGACCAACTTGGTTCTTCTTGTATCATACTACTAGATGACCGGTGGAGGGGAGGGGTGGAGGAAGGCATCAAACACGAAAAAATGGGCGTGGGCATTAGAGGACGGGGGAAAAGAATAAGGGGTGGAAATGAAGGATATTGCCATGAGATTTGGCCGGGGCCCTCGAGCTAATGCATAAATGGATCTCTTGATATAACAAAATTACCTTGTTCTTCATGTGTGATGCGAGTTATTACATGCGAACCTTGCATCATCTCTGTGGGGGATGAATAGACGTAAGGCGAGACGAGTATACGGTCACGTACCGAGTCGAAGCCGTTCATTTAGAAAGCTTCCAACACTTTCCCAAGTCAAGGGGGAGTGAGTGCAGGTCGCGAATATTGGAGGATATTTGGGGTAGTATTTAATGTACAAGCCTTCGGATAACCCATTTCACTTGGATAATCAAGGTAGAAGAAGATAGAAAGAAAATAATACACATACAATCCCCCCGTGTCATCAACTATTATGCCTATCTAGCCTGAGATCGAGCCGCAGGGCTAACTAACCTTGATCCAACTTCATGGCATGGACATATATACTCGCCGACATGTTTCCAAATTGGTCGCAAAACCGCTTTGCGGTTTCCGTAAAATGACAACAACGCACGCGTCAATGTCGCAAAGGAGCTGAAGCGGAAAAGTGTGCCGCGAGAGTAGCCTCCTATGACTGCTGCTCCTTCACATCACTCTTCTTTTCATTCTTCTTTTTCTTCTTCTCTGCAGCGGCGCCCTTGGTTGCTGGGGGGCGCTGCGCCGGCGATACTTGCCGCTGCTCGGTAGGTCCTGTTTGATTGACTGGTGTTGGCTGTTGGGCAGGAGTCGCTTGTTCTACGTGTTGTGCCTGTTGTGACTGCTGAGGTGGTTGTTGAGGAGGCTGCTGCTGCATCTGGCCTTGCTCGGGGATTCCTCCAGCAACAGCACCAGGCTGGCCCCGTGGGATGCCGCCCATCATGAAGCCATTGACTGCGGGGATACCAGATAGGTCGAAGCCCATAGGCATGCCACTCATACCGCCCATACCACCCATACCACCCATCATCATATCACCGCCATTCCCCATTCCCTCGTTGCCACCAAGCGAGAGCTGTGCTCTTCCAAGGATACCTTCCGGGTGCAGTGCGTAGACGCTCGCCTCCATCGTTGTGCCGTCAAAGATGACCATGTTCTGTATAGGTTGCTGGGTCTGACCTAGGACGTTGATGACATCTTGCGACAGCTGTCCTCCTAGAATAGCGGTTACAGGTGCAATTTCAGCTCCAAGGTTCTGAAGGAAACTTCGCAGGAAATCCGACTTGAGTGTCTCAGGCGGTAGATTGAGGGCCTTGTGCTTCCTCGTGGCAATCTGAGTGAACAGCTGCAAATCTTCTCTCGAACTTGGCAGGCCGCCCTTGAACTGAATAAACTCCCATATAGCACGGAGACACGAGAGCGCCGGGTTGACTGCGCGCAGACGGCGATTAGAACGACGGTACTCCTCAGGAAGAGCCGCGCCGTCACTGGCCAGGAGCCAAGTGGAGTAGAATTCCTGGCGTGTAACAGTCTGCATCTGCTTGTGACCATCGTTCGAAAGCTTGACATCAATGACGGAGCGCGTGCGGGTTTCCTGGCCGACGCTGGTGTTTACGTTGGAAGCTTCGCTCTCGACGGTGAAGACATGCTCGATGAGATCGCTGAAGATGAAGCCGTACAAGCCGTGAGTGCCAGCCGCGTAAAAGGCCTTGTCATTTAGGCGGGTAGCAGTGTTGACGAGGTTGAAAGTGTCAGGATCCAGATCCGTGGCAATGACTACGTCGAATCCCTGGAAGTAGCTTGGCCCCTTGGACTTGATGCCCCCAGCGTCAACGTGAACCTTGACGCGAGGGTTGAGCTTCTGAATTGCAGGCGCAGCAGCCTGCGCGCGGTTCTGGCCGACAAGGTTGTCCTCTTCGGGGAGGAAGAATTGCGCGCCAAGGTCAGCCTCGGTGACGACTGCGTCGTCGAGGATGGTGAGAGAGCCGATGCCTGCGAGGACAAGATTTTTTGCGACTTCGTTGGCAAGGGCTTTGATGGTAATGAGGAGGACGTTTGCGTTCTGGATCTTCTCCTGAGCCTTCATGCCCCAAAGACGAATTTGGCGGTCGTACAGGGCGATTTCCTCTGTGATAAACGTTAGAGAAGGCATCCACAACCATCTTCCCATGATCTAAACTCACCAGCGCTTACACCTTTAGGCACTTTAGAAGGTCCAGTTAGTTCGGCTCCTTGATCGTTGTGCATCGGAAACGGCACCATCATTGAGCCATCGGCCCCCAGACCCATGGCGGCCATAGAAGAAGGGTCAGGTAGTATCGGTTGGCCTTGCATCATGGCGTTGAGAGCCTCAGGCGTTAAGAAACCGTGCTCGTTCAATGGGTTCATGGCATTTAGGTCGAAGTTATTCATGCCAAAGCCGCCACTAATGCCATTGCTCACTGCGCCCTGATCGACGCCACCATTCATAGTAGACATTACGTTGCCTTGCTGAGGAGCCTGCTCCGGTTGCTGGATAGCTTGTATTTGCGACGGGACTTGAGCTTGTGTCTGCGGCTGAGCCTGAGGCGGCGGATGCTGATCCCCCTTCTGCTCCATTATGGCCTATATCACGCACAGTGAGCTAAATGGTGGTCCTTTCGCAGTATGATCAAAAGCTGTTGTTGTGGGTGTGCGTTGAAGTGAGTTGTGGGATGGGATCTTGAGTGAGCGATGGGCGCGTGTGACTTGGCTGGCGGCAGGCCCGCCACTGAATCTCACTGTTTCATCCGAATATGTCGTGAAACCTTGATTTATCGTCGTCGAGGAGCGATGATTGACGACGACTCAGGCCGTAAAAAAGAGGCGAGGATGGTTACGTTTGGGAAATGTGCAAAATGTTGGCGGCTCTTCACTACTCACTGAAGGAAAGCTGAACTTGTGAAGTTGGAGGTAGCAGGGTAGAGCCTAGTCCTCTTTAGGCCTGCACGGCAAGGGGGGTGTGGCGGCCGGGGACAAAGTTTGCTAAATAGGTACGTCATCATCAACCCACCCCTTCACTGATAGCGAGGTAGCTGATAAGCAAGTATGGAGTACGGAGTACCTACGTACTCCAACCAGCCAGGAGCGCCCCTCAGCAGCCAGCTAACACCTAGGCCTAGCCTCCTAATAGGGGCAACGCCTACAAGTAATACGCTGACAAGTCGGTGAGCCTCAGCACCCTTAGTAGAAGTTGTGGTTCCCACCATCGTCATTTTCAAGGCGTTGCTAGCACCGTTGCGGCGGTATTGGCGCTTCTGATAGGTAACCGGCCCCGTTTTACGTGCTACCCTACTACCCTACCTAGCGGGGGCCAAAAAACACCGACCCTCTTCGCATATCATTACAATGGGATTGGGGTCGGTGTTTTTTGACCCCCCGTGTGGCCTACCTACTCCGTACTGCCGCACCCGACCGCTACCCGCAGCTCCTTGAATGAAACGTAAATGTAGGTAGCCTCAAGACGTCGCACCATCATCCTACTTGACTTTCAAACTTTCAAATCCACAGACCTCGCCCCCCAGAATCAATCTCGACCTTCATCGTCCATCCTCCAAGTCATATCAGTAGCTTCCGCAGATCGACGTTCGGACATCCTCAACGACGCAGGATAATTGCTTCGCCTATAGATCCCACGTCGGCGGCCCTTTCAGGTCTTTTGACTCTGGTCAAAAGGCCCCTTGAGGCGCCATGCCGGCGAGGCAATCTTCTCGATCACGGGAGCCAAGTGACGAGACACCGCCGCTACCGCCGAATGGACGGCGACACCCTTGGGACTCACCCTTGGTACAAGCTCGAATCGAAAGGATCCTAATGTCGGCAAGAGACAGAGAGGCAAGAGACAGAGACAGAGACGGCTCGTCAAATGGGACTTTCCGCAGACAACAATCGAGGAATTGGCCCAGCAACGCCGCTCGAAGAGCCGAGAGGATCAGCTACCTGGACGAGTCCAGGGACATGGCATTGCAACTATATGGACGACCTAGCTCATTGGGGGGAGCTATCGACCAATTCGAGAATACCCTCAGACCACACAACCACCACCACCATCACCACCAAAGTAATGACCCTCGGCATACAAACTTTGAGGAAGACAATGAGTCACTCGACATGCTAGACGAGGTTAACTCACACCTCCGCGCTTTGCTAGACAGTACCGGGAACCCCCTCAGTTTGCCAGCTAGTTTGCAAGCGCCGAGAGCACCGAGGCAGCAGAACTTCCAGGATCAGGGCCGAGCAAACAGCAAGCGACGCAAGATAGATGCAGGCAACCTAACCCCCAGCTACAAGAGCTTCCGATATGGACAATATGGACAAGTCCTGCCTGGGCAACTGGTCATGGAGATGGTGAGCTGCGACGGCGGCATGTTCTCCAATGAGTCGCTATACGCCGCTGAGAACATACTCAAGAACGATAGCTCGGTATATTGTACCAAAGGCAACAGGTGTAACATTGTGCTTCGGCACCAAGGGGGGATTCCATTTACACTAAAGGAAATCGTCATTCGAGGTCCAACCCACATGAACTACTCTCACCCGTAAGCCTTCTTTCAGGTTGTAACTTCTACCGAACATTCTCCCAAGACTGACGAATAGATCAAGAGTGCGGGAGGGCATGGTGTTTGTATCGATGGACCACGATGATGTCCTGAATCGCACCGCGCAGTACCAGATTCAGTATGCCCCTCCTGCTACTTCGATGCCTCCTTCTGGCTCCACCACTTCTACGACTCCTCCATCTTCTCTTCCTCCTCAGTCTCATTCACGGAATAATCACCATTCCGGCTTTCCGTGGGTCCCACCGACGATGCGGGCGAGGAGGCTGGCCGACCTCGATCCTGAGGACGATAGTATGTCGCCCGTTCGAGGTGGCGAGATTATAGATCATGGGGACCGCATTGTGTCAATTCGTCATCACGAGGATGGCACGACGACCACTAGGGTCAGTAGACGCGTCCCTCAACATGATAGCGAGTATCGTCGGGCACAGATGCCTCCAGAATTTGCGGTCCCCGTCCCCCACTTTGGCGTCACGACGGAGTGCAGTGATGATGAAGAGGAGGCTACCGAGAGCAACCGCAGGTACCTACGCCAACCCCCAAACCGCATCGGCAATCTGCCTTTTGAGACGACGGAAAGCGACGATTTCGAAGACCCCGAGATTGATATTATGGTGGGTAGCTCACATGAGCTCAACTCCGAGCCCCATGAAGGGGACGTGAGCCTAGCAGAGGCGTGGGAAGCATCAAATAACGCCACACAGGAGGCCGTTCGTGCCGTGGGCGGCGAGCTCTTGGCACCACATGCCCGCTTCTCCATCGAGGAGAAGAAGTGCAGCTGCACTATCCGCTTCGATCCCCCAGTTACTGGCCGCTTCATTTTGTTAAAGATGTGGAATTTCCATAGTGCCAAGGACAGCAACATCGACATTCAATCGGTCATTGCTCGCGGTTTTGCGGGCCCAAGGTATTTTCCCTCGGTTCAGATGCGTTGAGGGCCATTTACCACGATGCGGAAGAACGGAAAAATGATGATGATAACTCGAGTATTTCATGATTAGCGATTTGGTCATTTTGGATGAGGAATGGGATACAGGCGTCTGTGTGCATTTATTAAACGGGCCTTTGGCACAAAACGTTGCCGTTGTGGCTATGCTGGTCGGGTATTCTTGAGTGGGCTCAGTGGGGTGTTTTCAACTGTTTTGACTAGATTCTAGAGCGGGCGATATAGGGGAGCAAGAACGCACACTGTGCCCCCTTTGATCTATTATTAATTCTATCTTGATTGCGTATACTCTATGCATGATACAACGTGTTGAACGACAAGTCACGATTCACTCCAAGTTTGCCCTGCTCCCTGGGACGATACAGTTCTCATCTCATACCTCGGAAAGAAGACACCCATCTCTGCAGAGGCGTCGTCATATGTGCGGGTTCTGGCTCAAGGTTTGATGTTGCAGAATAAGGTTTCGCGATAAGGCTGTCTTGAGCATGTACTTGTTCGACATCATTGAGGTTAGGAAGAGGAAACGATCTGGCCGTTGCCGAAGCGATGCTGGTGATGAGCAGTCCGAAGAAGCTATTCATGTGTCAGCAGGCCATTCATCGTTTACGCCTTGGGTGCCTTGCGTGGAAACGACTTACAGGCATAAATGTGCCGCCATCATGGCCGCCTCGGCCGTCGGCACCCCCGCATCCATGGACTGGAGTATAAACGCCCCCGTGATGCCCTCAAACAAGATGGCATGCTCGCTCCTCCCCGCTCCAGCCAGCGCATTATCCTTTCCCAGCTTCAAGGGCCCTTGTTGATCAGCTGCTTCCTCCACGGCCGTCAGGTTGCCGCCCATGTTGGCCTCCGCCATGGCCGGCCCAACGACGGTCACGTCGGCCCATCCGAGGTACACCAGCGGCGCGTACACGCAGACGGTGAAGACGGCTCCCCTCATGACGTAGCCGTGGTCGAGCTTGTTGCCGCTGCTGCGCCGGAGGATGCGGGCCGTCATGGTGCCCGTGGCCACGAAGCAGAGCAGGGCGCCGACGGAGAAGAAGAGGAAGAGACCCCAGCGGGCGAAGCCGCAGTAGACGTGGGCCGTCTGCCGGGAGAGGCACCCGTCGGGCGACGACGTCCAGCGGCGGGACGAGGTCCAGGCCACCGTGGCCAGGATGGCGAGCAGGGCGTTGGAGAGCGTGGCGATGAAGAGGAGCGTCGTCAGGGTGAAGTGTGTGAGGGAGATGCCCTCTATGACGGGGCGGGATCGAACGGTTGTTGCCATGCTAAGGGAATTGATTCTATAATATATGCTATTGATGAATGGTTTTGGAGCATCTGATGATTATGGATGTTTGATGTTTGGCCAAATCGTGGTTTAATGCCATATGAGGCTGCGTTGAGGTTTTTTTTTGGGGGAGATTTGTTCTTGATGTTGATATCAATCAAGCTCTGCCTCTTGCCTGCCTTGAATCATATAATTTGGGCCCTTGCGAGGCAGGAACCTTCCCGCTCGCGACTTCGTATTAGTTACTTGGTGCTGAATCTCGACGGCTTAGACGGACTGGTATCTGCCAAGTGAGGTCTCAGTGGGCAATTGCATATTGTTGTACGTCAGAATTGATATAAAGAACATGAATGACTCGTAGACTTGTGTCTAGTTGGTAGAGAAAGAGTATTTTCATAACCTATTATGGAAAATTGCCAATCATCCTACGGCATTGGAAGTCAACATTGAATTTTGGCAAGTGTAACTGGTAACAACCAGGGAAATTCGCACTACTCAACCCCAACGGAGATGCAATATTCTAACTGATCGCATGTGGTTTTTTTAATAGAACATATCCATCATAGCAAAATTTGATCATATAATAAATGCTGTGGCCGTGTCTCTGACGTAGGATGTATGAGTTGTACATAGGGTAAGTTGCCACGAGTAGTAGGTCCTCTCGGCTTCAACTTCCATGCGTCCAGTCCAAGCTTCAATATTAAGCACTGCACTAGCGAACTTTGACGATTGATCCCGGTTTCAGATAAAACCAATACCGCAAAATGATGCTACGCACATTCCACATCATGGCCCTGATATCAAGACAGGTGTTGGACGCAAGGTGCACATGAGCACCCACATGTCCCACCAAAGTCGTGGTGGTGACCTAGCGCAGCTGAATGTCTGCAACTATGTACAGAGTAGTGTAACCATGTTATGAAACCTGCACCTTTTTGCAGATATCTATGAAAAATCTCACGCTGGAATAAGCGTGGACTAGGTATTTGGACTGATGAGACCATTGAAATTAAGAAGCTCTACGGAGTACCGACTGAATTATAAGAGCGCTTGGTCTGTGCTAAGATATAAAGTAGCGGATTGTAGTTCTCAAAAGCTACCTGTGTCTATTACGACTATGAAATCACCGTTGTTAATCTAGGATGCCCGCTGACCTGCGTATGTCATTTCAATACCAGCCGGATGTCTCAGAAACTATCAACGGGCGAGAGCGAGCGAGCGAGCCCAACTTGATCGATTCAGGTCTAGAAGAAGTGGCTGCGGGAGGGATCTAGGCTAGGCACGGTCAGAAATACCGAGTCATATCTAGCGGGATGTCCCGCTAGATATAGGCGGTGTATTTTGACAACCAGGCCTTCAGGCTGGGGAGCTAGCATGGAGTTAAATGAGGGGGCGGCGGGTGGTTGGCAAGGCGGGACCTACGGAGTACGGAGTTACTCCATATTACTACTTGTAACAAGACTTCGACTCGGGCCACCTATTGGGTGTGAGTGTTGCAGAAGATGGATATCAGTTGGTGAGCTGCATCTAGGGACCGTCCAATAGCTGTTGCTTTGGTGAGTTGTTTGGGTCATATGGGCATCCCAAGCCTCCTCATTTATTTTTTTCCTTTTCGACAAGGGCTCCTTTTTGCCGAGATTTCCTCTCAAATCTGTGTGACACAACCTCGCCACTGCTCCATTCTTATGAAAGCTGGTATTCTTCTTTCCTCGTCACTCCATTCCATTGAAGCCTTCCAAGTCTTTTTTCGAGGCAAGGCCGGGCCCTCCTATTATCTAGACCGATTCCCACGACTTTACGATATGACATTTATTCTAGATTAGAGACCCAAGAAACCTGGAGCTTTTTCTTCTCTTCTCTTCTACCGAGTCCGCATTCTGTACCTAATTCGGCTTCCTGCAAGAAACGTCGTCACCAAAAGGCGCAACGACGATCGGCATCCTCCACTCCCCATCAACCAGCCACCTGGTGGACACTCAACGAAAAAGAAAAAAAAATAAATAAAGAAGAAAAAGAAGAAAAGGACCGGCAGGCAGGCTCAGAATTTTCCTACTACTTCATAACTTTACTTCGCAAAAGCATATCAGCCCTCTGGCCTTCAAAGGCAAGACCAAAGGAACAGAAAACGCACACGAAACAACGACGTTGGCTCTTGAAACATCTGCATTGCGAAACAGGAAAGACTAGGAGGGCATAATCCATGCCAAACAGCAGGTGACAAGGCAGCCAAGTCTTCTGTGAGTGAGCGACGCAAACCACGCGTGCATAAGGCAGCTGCCAGGAGCAAGGACACTGGACGCTCCGCACCGCATTGATTAAAATTGTACATACTCACCAACCAGCGTCGCTCTAGCTTTCGCATCATGCTCCGCTCTCGCGACACCCCGGCCTCCATCGCCTCCCCTGATCAGGGGCTCATCTCCAACGACCCCATCACTTCCATGTCCCCCGACCGTGCCCCGTTTGACGCGCATTATTCAACTTCGCTTCGACAACTTCCCTCGACTCCGCTTCAGCATAGGCCTCAACCGCGCTCTACTACTACTACTATTGCTGCTACTGCTACTGCTACTGCTGCTACTGCTGCCACCACCACCACCACTACCATTACAAGTACTACTACTGGGGTATCTACCAAACTTGAAGACGCCACCAGCCCCTCGGTATATACATTTAATACCGGCTCGCCGACACGTCAACAGTCGCCACTTCGCCATACCTCGTTCTACCCTCACGAGTCTGAGCTTGAGTCACCGACGCGCAATCTTCGGGGTGTTATTGCGATTGCGAACAAGCAGATAGGAAGATCAAAGATGTCCTTTACGGGGGACAGAAAGGTGGCCACAGCGTCAAGACGGCCACCCTTGTGGACACGCAACAACACCGAAGCTGCGTCCGGGGGAGCCGCTACGCGACATGTCGACACGATAGAGGTTACGCCTACCATGGAGAGCTCAGCAGAGTCCGGCAGAGAGTCCACAACGCCAAAGAGTGCTTCAGCGAGCAATAGCCGCTTCGCGTTTTTCTCGTCATTGACCGGAGCAAAGGCCTCACGGCCGGCGACAGGCTCCCACGGCGACGATCTTATGAATTTGGACATTGACAAGGCTCTTTTCCCTTCGGGCACAGAACAAAACTCGTTCTCCCCAGCCGCGTTCAAAAATCTACAGATGAACGCCACCGGGATCATTCAAAGATACCAATCTGCGTATCATCAACGTACTCTTGCACTAGAGGAGCTCAAGGCAGAAAAAGAAAACGAGATGGACGAGAAGGAGGAAGCTCAGATGCGAGCCCAGCATCTGAAGATTCAGCTCGAAGAAATGGCACGTAAAGCTGCCGAGCAGGAAATCATCATGCATTCACTCATGGAGGAGCTTGCTCACGAAAAGAAGATGCGTATTGATGAGCGTCAAAATAGGGTGAACGGGGCTTCATCCTCTGGATGCTCGATAATGACCGAGGACTTGGGCGTCGAGGAGGATCAACATAAGAAGATGTGGCGTCGCAGCGACGGCACTGCTAAATCCATCATGAGCGATACCGATGGGGAGAGCATCGAGGAAGCGAGCGTTTTCTCGCGGTCTCGCAGCCCTACCATTGGAACTACCATGACGGACATCAGCCCTTCCGAAACACCTTCAATTCATGTCAAGACACCAACCATGCCTGTTACTCGACCGGCCGGGGCACGGCCCCAAGCCCAGCTCAATACGTTCCAGAAGCTTTTCGGAAAGTCAGCCGCTGCCACTGCGCAAACCAGTAGTTGCAGAAACTGCGAGGGCCAGGAAGCAAGCATGGCTTGGGACACCGTCAACCTGTTAAAAGATGAGAATAAAAGCCTGAAGGAGCGTGTCAGCGAGCTCGAAGACGCAATGGAAGGGGCCCTTGATGCCGCCCTTGGCGTGGGAATGTGATGATGGAATTGGAAGATGCACAAACGAATGATCGAGCAACTAGTCAAAGCGGAACTTGCATGACTTAGACGGGATTCTTGCATATCAGGAAGTTTTGGACAAAGAACTATTCATTTTCGTACCAAGTGCTGGTACTGACGGGCAGCATGATATATATACCTTTTCGGGATGGATTATGGTGTTGGGGTTGTGGGATTTTGCATACCTTTCGAGACTCTTAGTTTTATGTATTACTTTTCCAGGACGCGATTGCGCAGGTCCCAAGGATGATCCTTTGTGATGATTGCTATTTCCAGCTATTGCCAACGTAGACAGCTTCTTGGCTAGCTGTTCATAGGAATTCGTTCCACAATCGTGTAACGATCAAACTAACATACCCACCAGTGCTCTCTTGTGCAGTTGCCTATAAGCCTCAATATATTGTTTTGGAACAGCTTCCAGAGCATTGGGCCAATACTCGTATCAGTAATCCGACTTTGCATCACCATCCCCCGCTCTTCCTCAGGGGCATGTGTGCATTCATATGAATCTCATCATATGTTTGAACACATAGGACAATTGTTGGCTTTTTATTCCCTAACCGAGCTTTCAAGCTACCCGAAGAGCTTCTCCGCCTCGTTCACACCGTCCTCGACAATCCGCGCGTGGTATATGTACAGTAGTTCGTTCCCTAACTTCTACAGCTGCTCCTCCCCCTTCAACCCCCTTCCAGCCTCCAGTCCCGACTCTAATGGTGCTCTTCGCCGTAGGCCTCGCCGTGGTGGTGCTCGTCCTCGAGGAAGAAGTACTCGTATGCGCAGTAGCCAGCAAAGGCGACAGTGGCTGTGCCCAAGCCGGGGAGGGCGTTGCTGAAGCGGTTCCAGCGGGTGAAGTGGCCTTCGTACCTCCAGGCCTCGCTGCAAACCCAATACCATCAGTTCAAGTCGGCTACACGGAAAAGAGAACAAACGCACGTCCGCTCCCACGGATCGTAGCGGGGCTGGCCAGTTGCCTGCTTGAAGGCTCGCATGTTGAAGCCGGTGATGTTGGGCTTGGAGCCCTGGGCTGCTCGGAGGATCCTAAATTTTGAGACATTGTCAGCCTCTGGCTCCCTGATGGCCGGCCGGTAAGATATGAGCATATGGTGCGTACCTTGTAGCAAACATTTTGCCGATCGTAGAGGGTGCTCGTGAGCTACAATGGGCTGTCTGTTACTTTCGCGCAGACGTCGTCCGATGGTTGGTGAGCGAGTCCACGATCGGCGTCGGAACAACGTCGCTGCGGCGGGTGCAAGTTCAATCGAACGTTGGGTAGAACGGGCAGGCGCACGGACCAGTGACTGCATCCCACGAAGCCCATAAGCAGCAGGCTTGCATGGACATTGCTGTCCTTAGTTGCCTTTATTCGAAGAGCAATTCCCTTTGATGATAATTCTTTCGCTTTACTTTTGATTCTTCGCCGATTTTCACAGCAGCTTATATTCCGCCCAGACAACAGCACGTGGACACCCGCCCCCAAGAGATTGTGGTAACAGAGCTACGGTGTTGTTTGCTGTATTCGTTATATTCTCAGGGTTACCCTCGCCCTCCAATCGCACGTCTTTGGCTTTTGACGCTACATCCTCTCTTGCAACAGTCACGAAACGGGTTTCTTCACAACTGAACCTAGTCCGACACTGCTCCCTTTTTCCGCGGCAGAACGAAATCTCAATGTTTGCGAACTGGCACCGTTAGGAACCGCACCGGCTCTACCAGCCCGACCAACCCGACCAACACCCACCACAAGTTGTTCCCTCGAATGCCCCTCCAATCCGACCTCCAACCCGACCACCTCCAACCCGACCGGCCACACTTCGTATTAAGCAGAGCCAAACTGGGTACGCACGCCATAAACAACGTAATCATCCACGACACCGCCTACCCACCGGCCCCTACAATTACAATCAACCTCACCAGCCGATTTTGGGACTTCTTCCCCCGGCACCTGGGCTTCCGGCAGGGCAGCACTTCCCAGTTCCCTACCGGCCTCCTGCACAGCCCGAGTACGCGCCGCCCATTTGTCCACCTCACAGCTACGTGACGAACAAGAGCCAGCCGTCCTACGCCGCCGGCTTCGATTAGCAGACGAAGCACGATAACCTACATAACTTAAACACTGATACTTCGATGCCGCCGCAACTACGGGGCTTCGGCGCCGGCCCAGGTGTCGGCGGGCCCTTCCACCAGCCTGGTTTCCCCTCACATGGTCAGCCTCAAGGAGGGCCCCTTGGTGGCCAGTACATGAACAACCCCAATCAGATGCCCTTTGCTGCCAACGGCAATGCCTTCAGCGCGGCTGCGGGCCTGGGAGGCGCTGCAGGATTCGCAGAATCAGGGTTTGGTAGCCAGAGTGCGCGGATGGGCTTTGCGCATGGGCCGGGTGCTGCGGCCATGCAGCCGCCCCAGCACAGTGGCCAGATGCTTCCTCAGCTGGCGGAACACCCCCCATTCAACAATAGAGCCCAGCCTAATAAGGGGCGAATTCGAGAAGTGTGGAGGCATAATCTAGCGGATGAGATGGCGGTGTTGAGAGACTTGGTGGACAAGTACCCGTACATTGCTATGGTGCGTTGACGGTGGATCTCCGATATAAACGGTCAGGTGCTTACTTCTTGTGTAGGATACCGAATTTCCAGGAGTCGTGGCGAGACCCATGGGAGGGTTCCGTGGGAAGAGTGACTACCACTACCAGTGTCTACGTACAAACGTGGACATGCTCAAGGTTATCCAGATTGGGTTGACGCTTTTCAACGAGGACGGGGAGACGCCACCTCCTAGGGCGACGGCGGCGGAACTCGACCTCGGGGTGGCGGCTAAGAGACACCTCGCCGGAGGCACGTTCCCTTGCTCGTGGCAGTTCAACTTCAAGTTCTCACTGAAGGATGACATGTACAACGAAAAGTCGATCGAGTCGCTCCAGCAGGCGGGCATTGACTTCAACCTTCTCGAGCGAGACGGCATCGACCCTCATGACTTCGCAGCCTTGCTCATTCCTTCAGGGCTGGTTTGCTACGACAACGTGAGGTGGATCTCGTTTCATGGTGGTTACGACTTTGGCTACCTGACCAAACTGCTGGTCTGCCTGCCGCTACCCAACGACGAGGTAGACTTTGATCACAAGATGAAGCTCTACTTTCCCGGCACCTACGATGTGAAGCACTTGATGAAGCACGCCATTCGGCTGCACAATTCGGGTCTTCTTACGCCCAGCGATCCCACTACAGTTGAGATCCTGCAAAAGTTTGAGCATAAGTCTGGCCTGGAGAACATTGCAGAGACACTCAAGATTAAGCGTGTTGGGTCTGCTCACCAGGCTGGCTCCGACTCACTTCTTACCGGCAAGGTCTTCTTCCAGATGCGTGACAAGATCTTCAATGGCGATATCTCGGACGAGCACCTGGGCAAGGTATGGGGTCTAGGCGTCCCTGATTCGGGTCTTATCATGGCCTCGATGATGAACCAGGGCAACACCAACGCCGGTGACTCGGGCAACCAGGGCGGCAATGAGGGGCCTAGCACACCCAACACAGGCACCGTCGGGCTCGCGACCACACCTGCTGCGCAGAGCCACAATACTAATGGTTTGGGCCATCACATGGGTGGGCCGATGACTCCCGGCGGTGGAGGAGGCGTATTCGGAAACTTTGCGTTTGCGGGTAACAACCGATAGGATGCTCCGCAAAGTTGCCATTATCTACCTCCCGTATAATTCTCTCTTCGTACACCTCCCCCCTTAGCATCGTAATTTCTGATGGTACTGGGAAGAGTGCTCTGCGTCATTTCCTTTGGTGTGCGTTTCTCATGCCCTATTTCTACTTTTTTTTCTTTCTTCAGAGCGGGACATTCTTCTGGTTCGGTATAAGTACCATTTTCACAGGAGCCCCTCAAGAATTCGGGTATTTCTTTCAAGGAAAAGGGGGCTACCGGAGTTGGTGTATGTATGACTACTACCTAGTACGAGGCTGCCATCGTTGGCGATGGCTAGGACTGGCGAATCGGAGGTGTCTTTTCTTTCTGGTCTCGTGCCTTTGAGTGTCTACGGAGTACGAGTCCTGCAAATGATATTTTGACGCCCGTCGTTGGTGATGATGAGAGAGGTGTCGGCTAATCATGATACTGCTTGACTTTTTCCAGATGAAAGTAGGCCGTAGGCAAGCCACATGGGTGTGTGAACATGGGGCGACAGGAGGGATCATGTCAAGGGGATAAAGGGCGGCGCATTTTAGGGACGAGCAGTTGGGAAAAGGTCACAATAAGTGACAAATGCACCAGAACCCACCATGCGATACATGATGCCTTTGTAGCATACCAGCTGAAATAGCTAGTTTAATATCAAGTGATTGATATCCATAATGAAAAGCCGCCAACGCCATGCCTGAGATATCCTACGCTTCAATCAATTGTATACCCAATACAGCCCGCCAACCAAACGATGGCGTTACCGTCAACAAAAGGAGAGAGAGCCCTGTCCCGATATTGTTCTCGAATTGCCGAGGCTCAAGTAATGTAAACCCTCCTGCAGTCTCCGATAGGGACGACTGCTCCGTTGGCCTGATCCTTGACGAAGCCCTCATCCAACCCAGCCTTGGCTGCTTCATCCAGCAGTCTCTGCCTCCCAACGGCTCGGCCCGATGGCAGAAGCACCAGATCATGCTCGACATGGGACTTGGTGTGATGTGCGTAAGGTACAGCCTTGGCGAGGTCGTTGAGCTCGGTTGAGCAAATTGGACACACGCCCTTGGCTTGAACAGCAGGTTGCGTGCCAGCGAGAGCATGCGCGTGACAAGCCGGCGTCTTCAGTGCCGAGAGGCCCGAAGAGAGGGCGACGTGGAGAAGTGGTACGCTAGGGAGGGAGAGAAGCTTATTGTGAGTCTCCGTGAAGAGGGTTGCCAACTCAGACCAGCGTGGCTCATAGATGGATCCATAAGCGCTGCCGCTCTGTCCGACGAAGTTTGGGGGGATAGCGACGAGACCGCATGCTTGTTGGACTTCTTTAGGGTATTGGCTCCGGTAAGGGATAATATGCTTTTTTGCGTAGGCGATTGCCTCCTCGGTTTTCGGGCGGGTGTTTGAGTGAAGCAGTTCGATGTACTGCTGGAGGCGGAGCTTGAATTCGAGCGGGCTCTGCTAGTCATTAGTACATATTCCTGAATTGAACTTTCAAATTGACCAACCTCGTTCTTCCGGAGCTCCTTCTTGTTCTCTGCGCACCATGCTAACGCCTCGGTGACGCTGCCCGCCAGAATGCTCCTTGCAACCCTGGCCATCGTGGTAAATGTGCTGATGTCCATCAACTGCTCCATCCCGTCCTTTCCGGCCAGAACTTCTGCAGTGTCCCCATAGCCATTTCTCAGCAAATAATCCCCCACGAGCCTATCAAGCCTTTTCCGGCTCCACGCTTCGTATTGCACGTCGTCAACGGTTCGAATGCTGTACAGCTCGTCGAGGTGGCGGATCCGGGCGGCGGTATGCTCGTGCAGGGTCTGCTCCTCGGCAGCGTAGGCCTCCAGCTTCCGTTTCATACCATGCGTGCGGGTGAGCATGGCGTCGATGCTCTTGAGGACGTCGGCGGGTTCAGCCTTGCCAGATGCGGCGGCATTGCCCGACTCTTTGAGGTGGGTTTTCAAGACATGGGTGTCCTTTTCGATGTTGAAATGTGCAGAACGAAAGTTTTTGCGGAGCAGCTCGCTGGGCAGTCGGAGAAGAAATTGGTCCTATTCTATTGTGTTAGAGGGGAGGCTGTTAAATTGTCTGGGATGCGGGCAGAGGTGTACCAGGAGGAGATGGTCGTTGTGCTTGATGGTGGAGTGCTCGTGGTCTGCCATGACAACAATGATTGACTCAAGTCGGTCGGGGAGCTCTAGAAGATATTGATTTTATGACGGCTTCACATTTACTCATTTAAAGATGCGAAAGGGATTCTCGTTTTTCCAATGTAGAGGAGAGGGAGCGATCGAGTCAGGCTTCAAAGATGTTGAGTGACGTTTGGCTAGGTACGGAGTACCTACTGAGGGACCGAGATAACCGATAAGATAAGAGCTACGGCTACATACAGCAGATAGATTTATCTGAATCCGGGGTAAGAGCTTTCTAACGCCAAAGGTAGATATTGCCATCATTTTTAAACACTTTTGCGATAATATTGCAGGATAACATTTGCGAGCATTTCCTGGCTTAAATGGTCAGTAGTAGTACTTTAATAGCAGTCATCTAAGAAAAAAAAAACCTAAGAAAAATCGCTTGATGTTATTAAGAAGTTGTAGTAAAGTAAAGTATGTAGCACCGCCCGTCACCTCCCAACCTCGGAAATGAGCCGGTTTTCCCGCATCGCGCGCGTCTGACCTCCCATAAATGTACGACTTGGAACATTGTTGGGGATGTCAACGATTTGTCAGCTTAGCGCTTGCACAAATTCATAGTCGCGCATCAGCCGATGAGGAATGCTTGTCAATAAAGGGGCATGTTTCACTCCTGGTGGCTCAGCTGTGAGAGTCAGGTGAGAGTTGTGTACTGGTCGGAGCCAACGCCATTGTCACCTCAGCTAAAGATGTTACCGCAATCAGCTATAGCGTATGATAAAAAAGCAACGGCAGAAGTCCCGTAAGAATTTGGCGAGGGATAGCTGTTTATTTTTGTACACGTCGTGGAAGGCTGTCGCCTTGGGGAAGGCGGGGCCGTGCATCCATCTATTACCATTGAATGCGCGGCCAATCACAGAGTGAAACCACCCACGCCTTCAGTTGAAGTGTGGCAGGTCCGGCCCCCCGGCAAGCCTCAGGCCAACAATCGCTGTCATATTTCAGCTCAAGCGTCGCCCGCCACCATCACTCACGTGTTCTCTACTCCCTCCCCCTTCCAGCTTCCGCGTGACCTGCGACCAACGGAGAGCAATCGCAAACGCCCGCGAGTTGTATGAACAGCTACAGAAGACCAACAACAACCTAATCAAACGATTTTTCTTGATTGAAACCATCAGAAGCTTCTAATCCAACTCTCTTTCAATTTTTTTGATCCAACTTAGCTTTGTGAACGGCTTTTGTCGCGCTCTTCTTCAACTCTTACACGCCCCGTTCCAGGGTCAGGCGCGATATCACGAGATCTCGACGGCTACGCAAAAACACGTGAGTCGAGTCACGACGAGACCACATGATCTGCTAGGTATGTCGCCCAGTATGCACTCTCAAATGCATTCGGCCAATATTTCAACCGATGATGAGGACAATCTGGGATGCGGGAAAAGAAGCAACGACGACTTTTAATTCTTTGATTTGTCGTCGCGACACGACAACTTGTCAAAAAAAAAAAAAAAAAAAAAAAGTCTTCATCATCGAGATGCATCGCATCTCATCCATCAACGCTTCCCCAACCTGCATCCAACCAAGTGGGCGATGGATCCATGCGTTTGCAAATACTATGACAATGGTGGCTATGCAAGCCGGAGCTTGAGGAGATGCAATGGATCAGTGTTCATGACATCTCATCCTACTTACCTTGATGAATCACCATCGTCTGGTATCAGCTGCCGATCCCGGCGTGAGAATGATTTTCATGATAATCCCCACGAGGGATGTACTCATAGTCGGTGCTGCATCCCCCCTCAAGTGGTGCTGGTGGTGATGATGCTGTTATACCACACCCGACGCTTTCCAAATATGACCTGAAAAGCTGCTCGAGAAATGCAGTTGTGTTCCATGACGTTTCTACAAACCTTCGTCATTGAAGCATTCAGGCTCGGCCCAACAGCGACACTGTTCCCCAGTTCTCTTGCAAGATTTTATCTGCCTCCCGCCCCAGACCGTCTTCATCGTGATCTAGAGACTATATTATGGCGACGACTTAAGGGCCGAGATTGTTAACATGTCTTTGTAGATCGCAAACACCCCAGAGCTTTCATCTATTGGGCTGACTCTCCAGGAGAGGCCTTGCAAAGTCTTTGTGGCAGCCACTACACATCTATCTACTTGCTCTTACCAAGCTTGCATCATGTCGCAGCAGGTTGCAACTGAACAACAACAACCACCTGATCTGTCGGCATTGGCCGGGTCTCCGGGGCAGAAGCGAAAGCGAGGACCCGACAGCCCTATCATGGATCGAAACAAGCGACCCGCAGCGCCGCCCGTTTCGATGGGACCCTCCTCTGCTGAGACTGCTGCCTTTATCGAGAATGCCATCGAAGCGTCACACGCGGCTGCAGCCAATGGTGTTAATGTCGCCGATTTCAATGCTCTGCAGCAGGCTACGCAAGACGTAAACGAACAACCCGACACAACAAGCGCTGCCAGTGCTGCTCAGGCAGCGCTGGGTATGTACCCAACATTACACGTTCCCCCGTCGACGGAAGAACAGTTCGCCGCCCAGGCTGCAGCCGAGGTAGAACAACAGCACAATGAGACGCAGTACCAGCCACCTCCGGACGTTGTACATGAGCCAGCGCCAGAACCTCTTATGGGTGACCAAAGCGTTCCACAAGGTCATGAGCAGCCTGGACCGAACGGCATGCAGCCCCAGAACTCACGTTACTCAAATCCTGCCGCCGCCCATAACTCAAAACCAACTGTTGGTTCAGAAGAGTGGCACAAGATGAGAAAAGACAATCACAAAGAAGGTACGTACCTATGACTCTACTCTCTGTCTTAGTTATCGAGTTTGACTGACGCGAGCGTAGTCGAGAGGCGTCGTCGAGAGACTATCAATGAGGGCATCAATGAGTTGGCCAAGATCGTTCCTGGCTGTGAGAAGAACAAGGGATCGATTCTCGCCAGAGCCGTGAGTTTCATCTCACAGCTCAAGGAGAATGAACAGCAAAACATTGAAAAGTGGACACTCGAGAAGTTGCTTACTGAGCAGGCTATTACGGAGCTGAGTACTTCGAACGACAAGTTGAAGCAAGAGTGTGAGAGGTTGTATCGCGAGCTTGAAACGTGGAAACACGTCGCGCAAAACGCAGGTCTTGAACCTCCCCAACCCAAAGAAGAGCCTAACAATACTACGCCACCGAGTTAGGAACCGGAGCTTGAGATTATGCCATCCTTTGTGGCGGCTCCCTGCGAACGATTTTTGGGACGAGTCGAATAATTTCATTGACATCTCTACCCGCCGTTGTTGCGTCAAAGGACGTCTTTACCCTGATACCCCTTACTCGCATCCATCGGCGCCTGATATATCCTGACTTTTCCGAGCACCTCTTCCTCAAGATTCGTCCCTCCCGCCCCGAAAACCCTTTCTTTGCCTTGTGCTCTTCCTTCGCCCTTTTCACGCGGAGCATAATTTCCATCACTTCGCTGCCCGTAGGCTTCCTCGATAGACTCGTCCATGATCGATAATTCACCCAACGATGGCTTTTGTTGCCCTTTGTCCCTCCACTCTTTCTGGCCGATTGGCTAATCGTGGACTCGTCCTACTCAATTCGTGTCCGTAGTCTCTCCGTGGGCGACTTTGTTGCCATGTTTCTGCAACTGGCCCCCTCTTGTTGGTCCGCCTCACGAGTTACCTATCGTTTGCTGGCGGCATCAAGCCACTCTTTCTGCCAGGCTCCGAAGCCTTGGCTTACTATCGCCGCCGACTCGATTCGATACTTATGGTACCTCGACTCTAGATTTCTCGACCATTTATTTAATCTCGTTTCTTCTTCGACTATTGCGTTTGGCCATGGTGGCTCTTCCCACCGGAATCTGCCTCGGTCTGCTGTGGCTGTTGGCCTTTGAAGCTCTTCCCGTATCTCCACCTCAGTCCCGTTACCTTGTCTCCCTGTACTCTTTCTGACTGAGTCTTCTCTGGGGCCTCCCTGCCAGGTCCTCATTTATATATGCAGCTCTTGCCGCAGCCTATATCTTTGCTGTTTTGCTCCGATATCCTGCGGATAATTCAATTTGGAACGGAATGGTTTGCGGGTACTCGCGGCGGGGGTTCCATCCTGATTATCCTGATTGGGGTCGCCGTGGCTGGAGACGTCGTGGGTCCTTGACCTGATGAAGAATGATGAAAGGAAACAGGTTCTTGAAAGCAAGTTGGGAGGGCTTTGACCTTTTTATACCTTTTTTCCTTACAGCTCTATTTTCTCAATAGCTTGGCGTTGGCGAACCAGGGCAGAATTGAATTCACTTGCGATCACGGACACTTCTCATACTATCTGAACGTCATTGATGCATTTTAGGTTACATGGGTGCCAGCACACATGCTGACCGGTCTGTTGATGGCTCGCTCGGGCCCGTCAGGCCAAACTCACTGGTTCCTCGCAGAGTGTCAAAAAAAAAACCATGCTCACATTGGGGAGGGCGGCACAGCATCTTCCGATTGAGCAACCCGCATGACGCCACTCTATTTGAAGGTGGGTTAGGATACGAGACCACCCGAGAAGTGGGTGAAACAACAGCAAGCTTCATGACACTACGCAATATTGTCTGGCTACAAGTACATAACACGAGCGCAGACTCATCTATCAGTTTGCTAATTGGCATCATCATCACCAGTCCTCGTTGGATCCGAAGGCCGGGACGCATCTTCGAGAGCGAGAATATGCAATCATGGCCCCCACGTTCTGATGGAAGGGAGAAAGAGGGGTTTTTGGATAGCAACTGGGACACGTAATCGAAGCCGATGGAGTGGGAGAAGATGATCTGATGACACGCGGGTAGTGGCAAAAAACAGTTGAACCGACGATGGTCTATGATTGAGGGGTTGGGAGTTAGAGATGGAGGAATCTATACCCCGTGTTCCCCCCCGCCTTTGCACCAGAGGATGGCTCTTGAGGCCTTGAACAGGGTTTTCCTCTCAACCACGATTAATAAGACGCTTTGTTAAAAGGTCTAGATCTAGAAGGCTGTTTCTCCGGAGGATGCATCTCGTGTCACCCTTTCACCATGGCTTGGGAGAAACTACAACGTTATCTCGAGTTTGTTGTATCTTTCATGTTCCATCTCAAGGCGCCCCCCTTCCCCTCATGCAGGCTTCTCCGCTTCAACGCCGCCGCCTCTTTTTGCCTCAATGATCGGATGTTTTTTCTTTCTGGGGTTCAAGTAGAAAAGCATGGATTATTCTAGACGACAAGTCGTTTTTTTTTCCCTTGGGTTTTCGTGACCGATCTCCATCAATGCTGCCACAGATCACGGTTTGTGCGAGCTTTTTTTCTGCGTCGAGATGGATTTTCTAGGGGACGTAGCCGGTTTTTGTTCGACTTTGTGCTGATGTGCTTTACTTTTTCGTGATGCAGCGTGGGCGCCTTGCGAGAAACTTTTACGCTTATACCTTGTTTGTTGCCACATTGGTTTTAAAAATAAAAAAAATAAAAATAACAAAAAAGACCTCTTGACCGAGGCCTCTAGCTCTTTGAATTTACTTGCATGCTCATGTCTTCTCAATCTGGGGTCGTGCTTTTTTCCCCCTTTTTTTTAAAAAAAAAAAAAAAGATCTGCAGGACCTCACCCTCGCACCTTCTCTCTGTTGAGAACCTACCCCTCCTTTCAATACGATGACTCTCTACCTTCTTCTTCTCGAATGACATACTTTGCCCCCCGCTACTGGATGTGAGAGTACATATATATAGTATCAATCCGTCGTTCTGGTGCTCGCCCGTAACATGCGACATCTCATCGCGTGATCTTTATACTAGTTTGCCTCTTTTGGCCTCTTTGCAGCCTTTTTTTGTTAATTACTTTGCTATAATATGGCGTCTTCTTCTGCATATGCATCTGCACACTTCCCCTTGGCAAAGTGGTCTGCTGCAGCTTGACCAACTTCGTTAACGGTACTCCTCCTCCTCCTTCTTTACCGTTTCTAACGGCCGAATATTATTGTTTTTTGTAAGACCGTTTCCAAGTCTCTCAATCCCCTCCCCCTCCTTCTATCTTTCTCGTTGCATTCGGAGTATTAGCTCCGTGTTATTACCCTCTGCATTGCATCGAGTGTTGCATTTGCTTCGCTCGCCGCTAAACTTATGCCACACCACAGCGCATCATGTTGGGACACACACACCAACTAGTAGCCCATGCGTGCATACATACTTGTACTGATAGTTCATGTTTTCAGGTTACGCACCCTCGTTGCATTTGTGGGTCTGTACTCCTCCTTGCCACACCCTTGAACTTCTCTACTTGCATGCTGCAAGATGCATGCTGCCCCTCTTTCTGACTTGATTAAAAAAGAATTTATTATACCTGCAATCATTCCTCGGCAGTTCGATTCTGCACCCCTCCATTGTTCTCAGCTGCGTCGCCACCCCCAGCTTTGAATCAGGTTGTCGGTGACTGAAGATGTTCGAAAAACTTCCACATAGTGTTCAATCTTGTTTGTGCTACGATACTGTATCTGAGCAATACTTCTAAACCGCCATACCTTGTTGCTGTTACTACAAGTACATACAGACTAACAGAGTACAAGTAGTTGGGACTGCAAGTTCCATGCAAAAAAGGTCAAAAAGTGCCGTTGCCAGGTAGTAAGTTACCCTCCCCCTACCACAACCAGGGACCCCTCACCAAAGCCCATAAATCACACCATCACAGTAACAACAAAAACCCCTGGTTCTCCACAAGCCGCGGACTTCGTGCCGCCTGTTGACAAGCCCCCCCTCCCCCCCTGCTGGGCTAATTGTAATAAGTAACAGGGTATTTAGTATTGAGTAGTTAACGAGACCCCCCTCCTCCCCTCCGAGACCCCTGCGCCAATGTTACACTTTGAACGGTGTGGCTTGCTGCGAACAACGCTGTTGGCTGCTGACGACCCCATTGCTTCGCCGCACCGGTGAGAGGCCTTGGGGATGCGACCTCATCTGCAAGGACAACACCATAAACACCCGCCAACGGAGTAAACGTCCGTATTTAGCGTCTCGTTTGTGTAGGTATGTACGGAGTACAGTTGATTGACATTTGTGTCTTCTCTTCCTTCTTTCGTTTCCTTGTAAATTTTCTTTTTCTTTTTTGACTCTTCCTGAGTGTGTTATACCCGGTTATATTTGTCCTCTTATTTAAAACCCTCCGGTTCATCAGTCTTACGTCTTCCTTTCCCCTGGCCCCCCCTTCCTAGTCGATACTAACCTAGATTCATCTCTTTGCATCCGAGTTGCATCACAACCCGATCAATGAACCCTTATTGGCTGTTGTCTCGTTGCCGCCCTACCGCCCGATGAGAACGAGGAAACAAAGACCATCTTTCTTTTCTGCCATTACGACCACTTACCACCAAGAAGTGTTGATGGATTCACGTCAGACCGCTTCATCTTGTTAATGCGTTGCATATTCTAAACGCAATCTAGGCTGTTGCCTGTGTTTACATGGTGGTACATTGATTCTAACCCCTCCATCGACTGCAGCAATCCACCCATCTGCACTTGGCCTGGGGGGGGATAATGATTCTGCTTATCTGGTTCAACCAAGCATACATTCTCTACAGTAAAAGTATACCTGATGTAGCGCGCATGTAACAAAGAACGTTGAAGGGGGGAAGGAGAGGGGGGGGAACCGCGCACTGTAAAAGAATTCTTCCCTCTTGCCTGCACCGTCTGCCCTGCCTGCCCTGCCTGCCCTGCCCGTGTCTTGTTGGCTTGCAACTTCCTTCTTCTTCACGCTTGTCCGCTCTTGCCGCTGCTTTTATCGGGTTTTTGTTGGGAAGGAAAGGAAAGGAAAGGGAAAGGGCAGCGATGGCCTAACTGCATCTTCTGCTGTCCCGCCCACCACCTTCTTCTTCTTCCTGCAGCTACAAGGCAAAGTTGCAGGCTGTGAGGGTGGAGGCGTGTAAGAATGACCGTGTAGATGTATATATACCCCCTCTCTGGAAGGGTGTGTGTGTCCTGGTCTTAAGCGCCTTACCGGGACGTGCAGATGGACAACTCAACCTGCCTTGCCTCGGAGCTGAAAAGAACTTGATCAAATGCATCAACCAAAACATGTTGAGCTCCCTCTCTCTAGTTGGCCTAGAAGGCGGCAGGCAAGATTTAACCAACAAAACCAAACGCTGGATGGCCATATTTTTTCGGGGAGTCTGCTGGTCCCCCGTCCCCTACAGTCATTCTCTGACCTCGAGGTCTCGTCGTTCTGTGGAAGTAGTGCAGTGGTGGCCGGACGCCCGCCCACGAGTTTGCGTTGCCCAAATTGGGTCGTAGTCAGTCAGTTTACAGATGATGGTGTGATGGAAAAGGTTACTTTACTTGTATTGTATGTTCGACATCAAATCCAAGTATGTTTTCACGAAAAAAGAAAGCGTTCATCATTACTGCCTCTTGTCACAAAACGATACGTAGTACAGAGTACCAAGTTAAGCTCTAATATACACGCCAAATGCACGGAACTTTTAATACAGCCTTATTACAGTCAATAATCGTACAAGGCAGGTTAAAGAAAAGTCTCCCAACTTTTGGGGGCGCGGGATGAGAGTTGCCGTACGGTTTGCAGCTTCCAGGCTTGCAATGCGCTATAACAGGGTGCACACAAACTTGGGGAAACAGGCCTTCTCCTCCAAGTCTTGCTGGGACATGTAAAAACATACATGTACCGCACGACGACGGCATTTGCTCAAAAAATAAAAAGTCAGTAGTATCGTCACTGTTATCGGTCTCGTTGAAATGGCTTAGATTCTTGGCCAGGTCGATGGATACCCTGTTTTACCACCAGAACTCGTCATGGCCAGAAGCTTGTTGTGTCGTCTCGAAGATGCGTAGAGGTAGTATTAAATGTGATGCAAGTAGGACATGGAATAGAGGTTTACTGCTGGACCACGCCAAGGTTGATGAAAAGTTGTTTTGTTCCAGCTGACAAGTACGGGGGCTTTCGGCCATTTGTCGCTATAAGGTCTCGATCGCATCAATCAATCCGACCTGGAAGCTCCCCAGTTGCTCCCTTTTGCTAATCGACTTCTTCCTGATACGATAATTCAAGTCATCAAATTACCCGTCGCCATTCGTTGAAGAAGACGTCTTGCAACATGATTCAAAACCCCCAGCGACCGCGCGCCAACATTTGTCCCCATCTTATCCTCTACTCCCACCTCTCGCGCTTGACTGTGCGAATGTCGCTCCTCTCCTTGCTGCGAAAGAAAACCTGCCGTTGCCTCGAGGCTCTCCGCTGCTAATTTCACGCTGTGAATATCGATCGTATCGTCCGCCCTCGGCAGGGTTTCGGTGTCGCTCCGTGGTTTCAACGACGACAAAATTTGGTTCAAGTTGAGAAGATGCTCAGGAGCTCTGGAAAACTAGGACGTCGGGCACCTTGAATCGCAACTTGCCGATCCAAAAAAAAATTAATAATCTTTATATGCATGTACTTGTACTTGTACTTGTACTTGTACTTGTACAACTGAGTGCAGAAAAGTCCCCCTGTACTGAAATGCGCAGGATGCCCCCCTACCTAGTACTATTCCTGGGGTCTTTGCGCTGCGCCCGGATATTGAACAACGCCCCCCCTTGCAGGTACATATATGTACATATACGTACATGTATATACATATGTATCGGTTCCGAGTGACAGGAGAGATCCAACGTAGGTACCCTGTACAGTTACTCTGTATTCTTGGCCTCGTAAGTTGAATATTCGTCCGACCGACGACGACGTTTGTTTTCACATCTTTTCCGACACCCTGTTATCGAGTGTCAGCAAGTTCAACACTCCGCCGGTAGGGTTCTGGTTAATACAAACAAGTAGATGCAGCGCACCTACCTCTCTTCAGCAGCGTACATACAAGTATAGCCTACGATATTGCGACAGTGTGGTGGTACTGACCGGGGGAGGGGAGAGACAACATCGCCTGACTTTTGCAGAGCCTCTTGGCATCACAATTCAATCTCTTTGTAATATCAATATCTCCAAGCCAAAGTCTGTCCTTAAGAAATGTAATAATCCTCCTGCCAATCTGTGAAATCAATCTGAACCCTATTCCTCGCCATTGCCGCTCCTCTTTTCTTCTTTGCTTCCTTCATCCTTCATTAAAGCCACCTTTATCGATGAAAATGAGGAAGCCGATCCCCCTTTTCTGAAATCTCAAGTCTTTAACCTGACAGGCATATTTCCCAGCTCTAGCCAATGCAGTGCAGTCCAATCCTCCCCCTTGCCGTAAATAAAACTCTTGATTGAATGATTGAAGACGCCGATGATGTAAAGAGCCGTAGACTGTCCGATATGCACTGTGTCGTGAGTGGTCGTTATTACGCTGCCAAGTAAAACGCCAGTGCAAATAAAAAAAGTGCTCGTCTTTCTTGTCGGAAAAACAGCATCAAACTGGAAGAAAAACCCATCGCTTTGCCGCCCTTTATCCTCCTTGTTGCAATGTGCGGAATGCACCAAAATCAAATAGCCATCCAGGTTACTCCGAATGACGCTCGCTATGGGTTCAGAAATACCACATCGCCCAGAGTTAAAGACATGAGCCGCCGTGTTTGCACCTGTTGGAGAAGACTGCTGTAGCTCGCAAGAAAGGCTTCCAAAAACACGTTGCCACCATCCATCTAAGAAATCATTCTTTTCTTTGGAAAAGCTGATAACCAACCATACCTCTCAAACAAAAAACAAAAAAACGCGCAAATGAGAGAGCCACGCTGCAAAGAAAGACAAAAGGTGAAGGATAACAAGTGAAGGAAGGATCTCGCCGAGTGCATGATGAACCTAATGGCGGCTTGAAGCCAGAGACAGGTTCGCACCCAGATCTGTATAGTGGGAGCTTCCGCTCACAGATGGTCACGGGTCATGTGGTCTGTAACCTCGGATAGTCCAGGCAACGAGCCCATAGGTCGGCCATCGTTGGTCACATAAGTGTAATGTTGTTGTTGATGGGGAACTTGAGGGTGTTGAATGTCTCCTCGGAATATCTGGCCCCCATAAGGTTGTGCCGGTACCCTCTCAACTACGCCAGACAGGTAGGATGCTTGCTGCTGTTGCTGCGTAACTGGGACTCCTGGCGCCCCCACATAGCTTTGTGCATGTGCATGTGGCTGAGCATAGACACCTTGCGCAGATGGGGCTGTAGTTCCAGGCTGCCACTGCGGTGTGTAGAGACCATTGCTCTGAACGTTGTTGTAATCTGCGAAAACAGTATTGGATCGTCGGCTCAGATCATGTGGGCTTGGAGGCATGTCCACTCCGATACCACCGGGGCCCGATGTGGCCATGCTTGATGGCCCATTGACAAGCTGGTTATCATCGACAAATGATTGTTCATGCTGAGGCTGGGGTGCCCCCATGTCCGCCACCATACTTGTATGCGTAGGGCCAATTTGTTGATTCCTCGCCGGCGGGTCTCCCATGAACCCAGTTCCATGAGGGCCCGTTGCTGGGCTTTGAGATGTCGTCGAACTGTTCGAGATGCCCAGAGTTGCCGTCGACCGCGTGGATGGCGAGAGCTTTCCATCATCTTCTTGACGACTGAACGCTTCCTCGGCATTCTCAGGAACGCGAGGATCATATTTACGGTGATAGTTAAGCACCATTACCTGAACATCGCCATCTATTGGAATCGTTAGCAGTTGTCACTCTAGACTACCGAGCTACGCGGTCCAACGTACCTATTTCGCCGTGCTTGTATCGTTCTTGTTGTTTAGCAATCCTGAAGAGCTCGCACAGGTATTGCTTGAATTCTGCGTTCTTTTCTTTTTCGGAAAAGAAGCCAGACAGCGCCTCATGGGCACATTCCTCCAATTTCGTAACGCTAAGACCGAGCTTTCGAATATCCGGGTGCTGATGATCATTGGACTCAACGACCAGGGCCAGGATATGATTCAGGAGATGAAGACGCTCTATCGTAGTCCGTGTTAGTAAACCAGGCTAAAATCATCATCTAGATGCTACATACCAAGTTTATACAAGTGATCCGGCTCCTTGTGACGGACTCTTTCCTTTTCTGTGGCGCCCCATGGTTTGGGCCACCAGTCGGGGGCTTTCTCATCACTGCCCGTGTACGGGTGTGTCGATTGTTTCTTGGGCTGCACAGCTTTCACCCAAGCTTTGGCGATAAGTTTGCAAGCCGCCTGGTTGCACTGCCTGAAGCGTTGATCGTAGAACTTCCACAGCCCTTTCGTGTCATTGAGCTTGATGCTGCGTCGTGTCACCATCGAAGGCGGAGAGTCTCTATTGTCACCGTCTCTTTTGTCAGGGTCGCTAGGACGTCTTGCTCTCTTCCGCGCCGGTCCGTGGTTATCATCATCCTCATAGCCGTTGAAGGACATGAGACGTCCGCCCGAATAGGTTCTGCTATGCTGTCCGGGACTATCCATCAATGATCGACTATAGGGATCATCCCTGAGCCTCATGGAATCGGTCTTGGAAACCGGCACTGGCTTTTCATCAGATAAGAGCACTTGAGCGGTGGGTTGTACTTATCGCTCACACTCTTGAAGGTTGCTGGCGACCTGTTGGAATCTACGGATGTCAAAAAATTGTTGCACGAAATTGCCATGCAACGGCTGAACCGGGCTGAAGAAGGTGGTTGGAGTGCCATCCTCCATAATGGCAGCGACGAAATATTGCTTAGCCCAGATGCCAGCTTTGTGCAATGCCACATCAATCGACTACAACATTCGACATCAATAGGTCAGCAATCATGTTCAGCACTTTGGATAAACTCGAGGTCATCTTCTTACCATTGGGCGCATAGTTCTGGCGTCAGCCTCGGGCGGATAGCGGCGGTGCTCAGCATACTCTTCCTGGCACCGCGGTTGATGGAAAGATGGATGCCGGGAGAGCGTATCTCGCGGCCACTCTTGTACCATCTCCGCCAGTGGTCCTTGGTACCTCAATTCAAGTTGAAGCACAAGCACAATGACTACCAGAAGCTACAACAGCACGGTCGAGGCGACGTGTCTTTCCTTTTGTAGCTTCGGAGATCCAACACTGATGACGTCGAGTTATCCAAGCAGCAAGCTCTAAGCCGAGAGTTGCCGTGTTCGCTCTTAGGATCTCCTATCGAAGGTAAGAGTTTTTTTACAAGTCCTCGTGCGGTAGCAAGTAGGGTCGGACAAGGCAGCGTTGTGAACAAGGCGGCCACCCCGCGTGCGGCGAAGCTTGGTGGTAACGAAGTCTGTCAGTTCAAGAAAAGGCGACAAGTCTTTTCGACCGCACCGCTAGCGTCTGCCGTGTACTAGAGCTCGAGAGGTGCTGTGTAATATATCGGAATAGGTGGAAGGGTGGGGTTATATAAGATGGGAGCCACAAGAGCACAACGCTGTGTAACAGCTGCGGGTGATAGAAAAGAGCTTGGATGGGCTCCAGATGCCGAAAGAGTACAGAGGTGTATCGGTCAGCGATTTGTGAATGGAGATCCTAGTCTTGGCCAGCCCAAGATGTGCCTGAGGCTCGTGTTGCCGCAGTGTTGGTCAGGCTCCGACGGATTGGCAAGCAAGAAATGGTTCCCGTGGCTTAGCCCAGGTTGACTTCCGCGAAAAGAACAACGCAGGACTGCGTGAGAACGACGGCCCAGGAATGTAAAGGCGGCGCTCACCTCGCCAGTAGCGGCTGTGGCAAAGGTTGATCCGAGACGAGTGAAGCGGGGACAGCTATTGATTCACAAATGAGATGAAGGACTAACGTCCTAGGGTGAGGCTGGCTGGATGCTTGAGGGAAGGTGATGGAATTCGCCGTGATGACTAGACGACTCTGCTCAGCCTGAACAAGTCTCGATTGTGCTAGCGTAATGCTCCTGACCAGCCGCGAAATAGACGAGCAAGGTTGCCGTGAGCGGATCGAAGCATAGAAGAGAAGCCTAGGCTTCGACACCAATGAGCCGAGTTAAGAAAAGGGAGGCAGAGCGTCGCCAACCTAGCTTTACTTACTCAATATCCACGCTCCAACGTGCGTATATCTCTCTACGGCTTGTCTTTGACCATGAAGATCCCCTCGGGCTGTACTTGATCTTGGGAGGTAGTCGACTGTTAGACCTGGAGAGCTCTGCAGCAAGCCTGACCTTAACCTGAAGCAGCGTTGGTACAGGATGTCAAGACTTGGAGCCTCGGAAGGATTTCCAGCGGGCGATGGCGGATCTGCATCAGGAAACCAGATAGCTATCGAGCGGGAACAGGTGAGGCTTAAGGTGTGAAGAGCCTATGGGAGCTGGCGGAAGAAAACCTGGCGGCCAATTCACCGTCCTCTGATCGTCTAGGAAGCTGATGTTTTGAGTTGTCTTGTTAGAGGTCGACCTGACTAGGCAAGATGAAGCCTGTTGGTATTCAGGGTTGCACTGTACGAGTAAGTTATCGATGAACGCTTCAGACCCGCTTCCAATCTTTGCTGTTCCCTGAGCTCGCTCAAGCTAGAGGCAAGGGTCCTGGTTCCAGACAAGCACGGAGGCTGGGTCACTTTGTATGTATGCCCGGAGTACAGTACCAGGGCAGACGGAAGCAGCATCAAAGGAGCCACAGAAAAAGGATGGTGATTACTAGGGCCTATTAGATGGCCGATGTCGTCGTCGATACGAGGGAAAGCATGAGCGGTGGGATGTAATGAGGAAAGCTCGACGACGCGACGAAATGCGGCACAGAAAGCAGTGGCAGTGGCAGCCAGATGTGTGAGTGGGCTGCTAGCTACAGTGACGGGATGGAGGATATTTTGGCGAACTGGTGAGAGATGGCAGTGGTGTAATGCTATGTCATGCTCCGAGAGCGAATAAGGATGGGCCAGCAGCAAAGACATACTCCGCAATGGCAAGCTGCTGGACAACCCCAGGAGTCCAGGACTGACTGCCACTGCCAGAAGAGACAGCCATGGATACTCCGTACACCGTACACACAAACTGGTGCGTTCGTGGTCAACAAGACAGCCATGCGGGCACCTGTCCCACACACAAACGGCGGAAACTGGGTGCATGCATGGCCCTTGGTTAGCTCCAAGTCCAAACCAGGGTTGATGTTGAAAGTGTGGTGGGGACGTTGGCTAGTGCAGGTAGTAGGAGAGCATCGGCCGGCTATAACAGGAGGCTTTGCAGGAGAAGAGAACAAGCGGAAAGGGATGACAAGCAGAAGTAATAAGTACATGCTTTTTCTAGGCCATGTTCGGACCTGCTGGGACCAATCGAGGTCTTCACCACGCCCCATCAAAGCGCTGCAGCCAATTTGTCTACCTCGCGAGATATGTCGCATCACTTGAAGAGTGATCAAGTTAAGGTCAAGTCGGGTCCCTGGTGTTATACTTGTATTTTCCCACCAGCGGGAGTGCCAGGTCCTAGGTTCTTGTTGGTAGATCTCGACGCCGGCAAATCGCACGGTGCTGCGATGTGTACCTAGAAGCCGTGGGTGACTTGAAGCACAGACAGAGGTTCCTCCACGGGAGCGTTGGGCCCTGCCACGGAGATTTCAAACGGGATACCAGCTCTGCGGTCCCTGTTCCAGAGAGGGGGGTAGGGGCAAGAAGATTTGGGGCCAAAAAGAACGCCGGGGTTATCCTGTCTTGAACCCTCGAGCTCTTTCAAGATCGGCGATAATTCACCTGGTGGGAGCTGAGGAGTAATTAGGCTCGAGCGTGTTTACAAACCCCGATACGCTACCATCAGGCTACAGGTGAATGAGAGAAGTGGTTTCCGGTCAAACGTTTGGCTGTGTGTCGACCGCTCATTGATTCCACCGTCGCCCGCAAATTCGGTGCCAATGCCCATAACCAACCCTTGCAGAAAACGTGCAAAACGTCGCCATCACGAGTGTTCTGCCAGTGCAGATCTTGTTGATGGGGCTTTCGGTGAGAATAGTACTCCGTACCTTGGACACTTCAAGCTTTCAACCCAGGTAGGATATCCACGGTGGATATCATCATAGCAGGTACCTGCGTTGAAGGCCGCAAATCAGTTCGCCGGGGAAAATGAGCAAGCCGCTGCTGCGTTTCCGTACTCCATCGTCCATACTTACACTCGGAGTATTACACGTACGTGCATGCCCCTTCTGGAGCCAGGCCCACTTGTCCTAAATGGAGAGACCACTGAATATTTGTGTACATGTACTCCGTATATGTATATGCAGTTGTATGCCAAACCCATGGGGCAAATGGGAATGGGGAGGGCTGCCAGCTGTTAGCGAGATAAGACGCCCAGACTGTTGGGTCCGGGCACGGGGCTTTCATTCCCCCTCAAGCGGGAATACACACAACGACGCCCATGAAGGCTGGTGAGCTCCCCAACAAGTGCCCATATCCAGAACGTGCGTGGTGCGTCTGCCGTAGCCGGATAATACCTCCAGAGCGCCGCCGACCGCTGGTACCTAGCCTTCAACGCTGTGCGAGGGAGACCAGGGTATTTACTCTAAGTGGGAACGTTGCTTTCAGGCTCAGCGGCTTCGTCAAGGGTGAACCTACATGTACCACGTTCCAGGTCAACTTCAGGGCTCCCAAACCGCCAGCAAATGAAAGGGCATTGACTGACAACGTACGGAGTACATAGACAAACAGACGGTGCTAGACGGTGTAAGGAACGTACATATGCGCACAGGGCTGAAGCCTTGAGCCAATAGGTCTAAAGCACACGAATGCGATGGCCTCTGTGTTGTCCACAGGGATTGTATGGTAGTAGCAGGAAAAAGCAAGCTGACTGAATGTTGGCTAGATTGAAAAGGGTTTATCGCAAACGCCGCTACTGCACGCCTCCGCGACATGCAGGAATGAAATGTCCAGAGTACGGAGTACAAACAGGCAGAAGACGGCAGGAAAAACTTGCAGAAGCTAGGGCTAGTCGAATGGCCATCGATTATTCCCTTACTATTACCTACCTAGTAGTACTAGTAGTAGCAGTAGTAGGTAAGGCACCTTGGGAAGGCATGAATTACCTCTGCACTTGCTGTCAAGAATGTGTGACAAGAATGGCAGTAGCCCCTTCCCTCCTTCCACAACCCAGCTGTATTGATCTTAGTGCTACTACCTACAAGTAAGGAGCACCTACAGGCTGCGACACGGCAGAAGGTAGGTCCAGCTGCTCCTGCCAGCTGTCGGCTGCTCCTTCTGTAGCGCATCGCATCGCATCGCATCAACTACTAGTAGTACTACTAGTAGTAGGTAACTAGGTACTACGGAGTACCTATCAGACAAGCCACTAGTACCTTGACGGAATGCACATCTGGGTACCAATTGTGTCGTCGTAATAAGTAACTGCTACCCCTCAGTCCTCGCGCCTAAGTGATTCCTCTACCTCCAAAGCACGTGATTTCGAAAGATTGATCCCTTTCCTCATGTCAATTTTGCCATCTGAACCTCTCGACGCCCGTGAGATTCCTCAACTTTCATCTAGAGATCTTGATCGCCCAGCAAGCAATGTCCAGCCATCACGCGCCCCAAAGCCAACCACCATTTCTGCAGGAGCAGGGACAGGCTATGCCACCCCTGAGTGCTTGACAGACAGGGGGGACCCTGACAGAATTGCGAGCCACAACGAGCCGTCATTCTACACTTGGAGGATGTCATTGGTCTACTCCGTACTCTGCTCAGGTGTGTGGACGGTCAAGACGGCAAGGATCCACAATTTTGCAGAACAAATGCTCCAGGCGAGTTGCAGCCACCAGCCCTACCATTGGATGTATATACTTGTATGTACGGAGTAAACACATTTCTATCTACGGAGTACTAACACTCGTTCTATTCTAGGCCTACTTGCGCTTGTGCGGATTTTCAAGTATTGCTTTTCTAGAGAAACTACACCGCAGCCTTCACGCCCGCTACTTCAAACCTGCCTCAGCTGAGATTCCCTACAACATACACCACATTTTACTACTTTTCCCCCACCAGCTACGGCACAAGGTTCTCAGCGCGTCGGTCATGGGGAAGCGAGAGCACCGCACTACGTAAAGATGCCTTCCAGAAAACATATTGCCACATGCCCCCATGAGACTCAAAAACCGCCAGAGCTACAACTTACATCCTGTGTGGTCTGTCCAGCCTCGGATTAGAGCGGAGCCGTCTCAAGGCTAATCATCCCTTAGCCGTTGCTAACGCTCGAAGCTTTGTGTCGCGCAGCGGCAGCTTGTAAGCGGCTACAGAGGCGGCACCGGGGGCCGGTCCGGCTTAATTCGGGACCTTATTTAGCTCCCTTGAGCTTGGGCACAAGACCCACGATAACGTTGTAAGTGCTTCGCTGGAACTGGAGAAGAAGAGGAAGAGGAAGAAGAAGGAGTAGCATTGACGAAGAACATGCTCGCGCTGCTGAATGTTGACTGAAAAAGATGCAACAAGTCGCGAGTAATTACGCTGCATCATTTCTGAGAGAGGCAGTCTTGGCTGCTTTTCTTCACATGTGGAAGAGGTGGTGGTGGTGGTGGTGACTCCTGCCAATGGGACTAGTCCACCTCCGATCGGCGACCAACGATCGGAGTGCTCGTGTATTCATCCAATATTTATGGATTGCATGCTTAGCGACCATTTAGCAACGTTCCTGGCATCAACATCGTCGTTTTATTCAGGGTCTGCCTAAAGCAGCTCAAACTCAAAGGGTTGGCACTTCGAAAGCGGTTTGGCCCCAACACCATCTAGCATCGGGAATGGTTAGGCGTGAACACATACTACCCTACCACGTACACACAGTGGTGATGATGATGATGCACGAGAGCCTTGGGCCAGAAAGAAGAGGGTGGATGGGGACGCATACACGCCATGATGTGACTGCATAAGGATCGGCCTCTTACCCAGCTTCATGTCACCCACACATCTCCGATTCGCAAGGGTCATTGGGTCGAGCTTCCAATAAGGCGTAAAATGGAACAATCTGGACTGATAAAGCGTGCAGCGACAGCGGTCCGGAGCCAAGTACTTGTACACGGTGGCGCTAGGATAGCGCTGCATCTTGCATGAGGGAGGCATGTTCACCAGAAGACCCCAGGAAAAATCAATTCTCGTCACCAAATCCCTCGCTACACTTTGGATACGAAGTACTCCCGGAAGAGATCAAAACGCTTCACATGTGACAGCGCAAACCGCAGCACTGCAGCCAAGCTCTTTAACGCAGAGCACCTGAGGCTTTACTAACCTAATGTGTTATTAGCTGCAGATTCCTGGATGACGACTGTTTCTCTTCGACCGATCTGCAGAATACGGAGTACAGCGGTCTGGCTGGCTGGAGACGGACGCAGAGCTGTGTAGCGCCTTGGTATAATTGGACGGCCAAGACGTTCTCCCGGCAGGCAATGCGGGTTGACAGGCTAAGTGGGAGTATCATCATAGCGGGCGGCCATGTCCAAGACAAGTTGGGGCAAGTGGTAATAGGCCCGTCTCCACGACCGCAGTTTTCATCCACGGATGCCTATGTAAGTTATGTATATCGGGCCCCCAGATTTAGGACCGAGCCAAAACAGTCGGCCTTTATTATTGAGAATTACTTGGTTGGCAGTTGTTATCTCGAATCGCCGCTTCAATTGAGGGGTTGCTCCGTAATACTCCGTACGGAGTTCTTGAGCTAGTATCGGTCCAGGTCGGTCCAGATTAATACTATTACAAGGCGCCCCCGCCCTATGAAGACCCTCGGGACTCGGGTAACACGGATTCAGCCTTCAGGTGCATTTCCTGATTAACCTCGCCATTTCATTAGGGCATTAGCCTTACGCCGGGCATACGGCGATTGACCATGTTCTTGTCGAGCGAGCAACAGCAACCCGGTTCTCTTCTTGTCCTACTGCAGCATGAAATCTTTTTGCGCTAGAGCTGTCACTGATGTCATAGCTTGTAGGCTTTGTAGCCCGCCTTGGCTTATAACTGGCCAGTGCTTCTTTCGGCAACGTCTGCGAACAACGTTGTTGTAGGGGAGATGCCCGTGGGTTGTCAGCCCTCTGAGAGAGCACAACCAATATGTAGGTTAATGTACGGGAGGGAGTACGCTCTCTTCCGAACAACTCAGGCCAGCCAGCAGGGGGACCATCAGGTGAGAGGTGTAATAGCGAGTAAGAACAAGAATACATACATACTGCGGGCGGAGTGGTTGCAACCCCGCCACAGCGACCCGACAATCTGGTTATGCACACTCTCAAAAGGTCGAATCAGTTTGGTCCAACAAATTGCGCTCGCTTTCATCAGCTAGCTCTCTACACACCGAGGCAACCCACAGGAGGCACATATCTCATCGCGGAGACTCATGCACTTTTAGGGGGGGCCACACTAGATCGCGCAGGTGATCATTGGACCCTGCACGCCATCTAGACAATCTCACTCAAAACATTCGATGGTGTGTGTGTGGTCATGATCACAGTAACTATTGACCCTCTGATGCGACTTTGTGGCAAAGCTTCTCACCCATCATGACCACATATCATCACCTACTAGTCTCGCCTATTTGGCCAAGCGTGCGAAACACAATAGCTTAACAATCGGCTGGCGCCAGGTTGATCCCATATTCCATGAAGGGAGATGGAGATGCTGGTTCATTCGGTACGTGAACCATATTTTCGGTTTGTCCGGCTGACGAGTTTGGGGGATTCGAGGTACGGAGTACTCCGTACGGAAAAGTATTACATCAAGTTCCCCAGCCCTCTCTAGCAAGTACTCGGTACTCGGTACTCCCTACACACATTCGGTTCTGGAGATGCTTGATCAGTATGCGATCCACTACAAGCACTGTCTGACTGGCGCTACGTGCCCATCTCACTTGCAGTAGACCGAAAACTGGCTGGTCATGAGGTCTCAGGACACCTATATAGCAACTCTACTCCGTACAAGGTACTGCAGTAACCCGCCTGGCTGAGAGCGTCTCTCGGAGGATAACTCCCTTGGTCGTGACAGGACGATGCACCTCCGCGATACGACTCTGCACTGCACTGCTGTCAAAGGCTGATCTGACCCTGGTCAAAAGCCTGTATCACTCAGGCTCACGCCATCTCAGATCAAAAAGCGGGACAACTGCCGCTCCAGATAATCCCGATACGATACGACTTACGATGGTGCACTTCTTTTTTTACCGGCGGTCGGAAATGAGCGGGCGGTCCCTGACCTCTCTCTCCCCTCGTCTCGTCACCTAATGCCGTGTACTTGTACGGGAGTAACCAACCGTGTTAGAGCTGCCACCTCACCGAAGAAAGCCCCCCCCAATGATGCCACGACATTGCTATTTAGCTCGCTGAAGGGGAAAAAAACTCCCCACTAATAGCGGCATTCGGCGCCAGACGAAAGCCTCGAACCTCTTGAGAAGCTAACAAGTTCAGCTGTTCGATCATCATCACACACAAGAGGAATGGCCTTGTTTGCAGGTGCTCGAGCGCAAGCGTCGGCCGGTAAAACATCCTAGACGCGATGCAACTAAGAATGCCAACTCGGCAGCACTGGAAGGAAGGACAAAAATAAAAGTGGCCAAACGACCTTGGGGCCGTCAGAAAGATGTACCTTGAAGGCTTGACTGGCTGTCATGCACTTCGCTCTGCGTTGTGCTGGTTGTGTTGGCTGTATTATGCTTTGCTGGACGTGCACTCACTCCGTACTGTGCACCAAACAGACGCTATTATCGAGGTGCTTCTTCATGCGCGCGCGACGCACGCCACCCGCAAGCAGGAAGAACCTATTACCAACTGCATAACGGCCAAAGTACATACGCATTGCAGCCGACCAACAGAGAAACGCCGTCGTATCAAAGCATCATGCCACTCCGTGCTGTACGTACGGTGTTGGTCGGCAGCAGATGCTGCAATGCGGTTGCAGTTGCAGTTGCAGAGAGACGAGATGGAGCTCCCCGTGCACTGACAGCGAAGAGGCCTGAAGGGTTTAGAAGAGGTCTGTCTCGCGGGCGATGCAAGGGTTGTGTGACTGCCGTTTTGCTCCTCGCGTTGCATCATGCATATAATGGTAGCAGATCCTGATTGTGCATTCTTTCCCAAAGGGAGGGCTTAGGGGAGGGGGAGGAGAAGGGAAGGATGATGAGGGAGAACCTAGACCACGTTGCAGTCTCCTCAGGTGAACTGTCGCCACTTTCTGCAAGGTGAGTGAGTGAGTCTTTGCTTGACACGACACGTCGTTTGTGTTTGCTGGCGATGAGACGGGGGGGGGAGGGTTCGTTAATCCTCTCTGAATGCTGTTGGCAGGCGAGATCAAGGTAAGGATGAGACATTGGCATCGTGAACAGAACAGTTAAAATTAGATAGACACAAGTGGATATCTTTCATGCCTCTGTTGTCTACTATTCCATATGTACGTACGGCCTTGATCGTGCTCTGCTGCATGGGCTCATTCTCATTCGCTGTTGCTGCTACTCCTTTCCTTTTCCTCTCCATGCTTTCACCCATGTTCGCTAGCTACTAGTCCAAACTCTTGCCAAATTCACAATCTTTGATTTTTTTCTACATCCGCTAGTGCCCAAACCGCGCCTCAATTAATCTATTCAATAACTCAAAAAAACAAGAGACCCAAACATCCACTCTAGATGCTTACGATTCGATCTCTAATCCGGCCTCCTTCATTAACTTCTGAAACGCACCGCCCTCCTTGGCGAAGAGGTTCTTGGGTGTGTCGAACTCAATCACCTCACCCTTGTCAAGGACGACGACGCGGTCGCTATCGAGAATGGTGTTGAGGCGGTGGGCGACGGTGACAATCGTCCGGCCTGCGAAGAGCGGAGACCGCAGGGTTCGCTGGAGCATTGCGTCCGTCTGGATGTCGACGGCCGCCGTGGCTTCGTCTAGGACGAGAATGTTGGACGGCGTCAGCATGGCGCGGGCTAGGGAGATTAGCTGCTTCTGGCCCTGTGAGAGGTTGGAGCCTGGTGTAGATTTTCTCGTTAGCACTGCTATATCAAATCTTTACTTTTTGGGGCTGAGTGTAGTGTCTTTCGTGTGACCATCATGTTGTTGTTGAGTATTGTGGACGTCATAAAGGGGGCGAAATCTCTAGGGAAGATGCTAACACAAACCGTCCCCTCGACTGGCAGGCACTTGCGTTCACGGATATTGCCACATGAGGGAGGGGAGGGGGACGGTGGGTGTGCAAGTAACATTTCCCAGATCAAGATTTGCCCACCTCTTGCGTACGGCATCACAGAGCCCACTGGTGTGACACTGCGTCGGGGGGCGGACCACTCGTAAAGACGCACTTGACGTTTCTGCCCTTCTAGAATGAACACAGACCCGAGGCTTTGCTAAAGCCGAGGCAAAGCGATGGGTATAGTGATACTGAAAAGGCTTTCGTGCATGAATAGGGGCTCGTGTAGACTTACCTCCTTCGTTTATCTTGGCCTCGAGGCCACCGTCCATGGAGGCGACGTGGTCCTTGAGTCGGGCATGATCTGTTGGGAACGAGCGTCAGCAAACCTGCAGGATCTCGGATACACAACTTGCAGAAATAAATACGAGAAACGGGCAGTGCAAATATCGCCTCGTCTTGCCGAAGAAGCGGTCTAGATATCACGGAAGGGGGCGAAGAAAGAGGGATTAACTTACCAAGTACGCTCCACAGTTCAGTATCGTCATGTACGTGGCCAGGATCAAGATTGTCACGAACGGTTCCTTCGAAAAGGGCCGCGTCTTGGGGAATAATGGCAAGTCTACGCCGAAGGTCCAGCAAGCCCATGTCCGAGGTATCAAGGTTGTCAATGTTGATATGACCCGTCGCAGGTTCGATGAGGCGGAAGAGGGCAAGGGTTAGAGAAGACTTGCCCGCGCCTGTACGGCCGACAACGCCAATCTTCTCGTGGGACTTGATATCGAGGCTGACATTTTTGAGGACAAGGTCCAAACCCTCGCGGTACCTTGTGCTGTAGTTGACAAAGTCAATCTCGCCCTTGGCAGGCCAAGCAACGGGCGGCCTGCGGTCGGGGATGATCTCGGGAGCCTCGCTGGGTAGTCTTGAGTACTCGAGGATACGCTCGACGGAAACGATATTTGTCTCGACCTCGACTGTCTGGCGCACGATCCAGTTCAAGGCCGTGGTGATCTGCAAAGCGTAAGACATAGACAGACCGACGCTACCAGGACCGAGTCCGCTGTGACTCGCCACCGACATGACAGCGAAGCCCGAAGCGGCGAGAATGACGATTGCGCCTAGGAACTCTAGGCGCACGGCGAGCCAGCGGTTCGCGCTGACTGAAGGGAAATAGGCCTTCAAGTTAGAGTCAACGCGCCATTCGTTCTCAAGCTCAAAGCGCTCCTGCTGGCGGTATGCACGGATCGTACATACACCACCAAGGGTCTCTTGGAAGTGCGCATAGATGGGACTGCGGCTAACGCTGTCAAGGCGCTTGAGTTCGCGAGAGGTTCGAAGGTAGTATCGCTGAATCCAGTAATACATCAAAGCCAAGGGGACGATGAGAGCAATGAAGGCAGGTGTAGTGACAGAGATGATTACCAGGGTAAAGGTAGACTTGGCAGCGTTGTTGAACAGCATGTTGAACGTCCGGGCGAGTACCTCATCAAGCTTATATACGTCGCTGGAGAAGCGGTTCAGGATTCGGCCCGAGGGCGTTGTATCGAAGAAGGACATAGGAGCTCGGAAGATGGCATTGGCCATTCTCTCGTGGAGTTTACGCGAAGCCTCAATAGAGCAGAAGATCCAGAGAATCAGAGTCTGAATCACCGTCATGAGAGAGCTGCCGATACCGATAGCAAAATAAATGCCGATGAACATGCCAACGTTCTCATTGGTACCTGTCTCCTGGTTCCTCTCGGACCACTCCTTGAGCCAGACTGAACCGCCCATATTCGCAGTTTGAGACAGCAGGAGAGCGCCGAGGTAAACTCCGACAGCGTAGAGGTTGTTTTCCTTGGCGTATTCACCGTAAACATCCCACTTGACTTTGCCCTGCTCAACAAACTCGCGAGCCTGCTTGGTACGAGGGCCACCTGCAAGTTCCTCGTCGGTGAGTTTGCCGCGAGGGCCACGGAAACTGGCAGTGCTTGCACGCCGAAGCGTTGCCATACTGTTGGTACGTGGCTTGTCACCGGTGGGACCAGGCTTAATGGGAGCCAACTCCGGGACACGCTCTTGGGCTTCCTCAATCTCCTCCTTCGTCTGACTGGATTCGGGGGGTTCGATGATGGTGGATGTCTCACTAGTCGATGCGCTGGAGCTGCCTGATCCGTTGCCGTTGCCGTCATGACCAGCCGTCCTGAGCATCTCGGTAACAGAGCCTTGCATGGCTGCAAGCTGCTTGTAGGTGCCTCGCTCTGTGATCTTGCCATCTTCGAGAAGGGTGATGTAGCTGGCACAGCGGAGAACGTGGATGGCATTGGTCGCCAGGATACGAGTCTTGGATGACAAAAGACCGCGAGGACCAAGCACCTGGTCAACAATGTGCTTGGATACATGTGAGTCTACAGCAGATAGAACATCGTCAAGAAGGTAAATATCGGCCCTAGCATAAACCGCACGAGCGAGAGACACACGCGCCTTTTGACCACCACTGAGAGAAATACCACGCTCACCAACGACGGTCTCATCGCCATCCGGCAGCTGGTTAAAGTCATCCAGTAGCGCGCAAGCCTTGACTGTGCGTTCGTAGAATTCGGAATCATACCGGTAGCCAAAAATGATGTTCTCCTTCACAGTAGCGTTAAGGATCCAAGCCTGTTGTGAAGCATATGCCACGGTGCCCCTGACTTCGACGTCACCGTTGAGCTTGTGAAGATCTCCGAGAATACTTTGAAGTAGAGATGACTTTCCAGATCCGACACGACCGACGATACAACTAAGTTCACCCTTGTAGGCCGTGAAGTCAATATCCTTGAGAACCTGACGATCGGCATGGCGATCCCAGGTGAATGTACCATTGCGAATAATGACAGTCTCCTCGCCGAGCTCCTCAGGAGCAGGCTTGATAGTCACGGCATCAGGTTGAACCTCTTCGGCAACAAGGAAGTCAGTCAAACGTCCTATGGCCACCGTTGCTTCAACAATCGAGGTGATAACCATTGGAAGAACAGCGAGAGGGAAAGTAAGGAGATTGAAGAGGGCCAGCGCCGGGAAAACAATCTCTGTCGTCAACGGGCGATCCTGAGTAAGGACAAAGACGCCGAAAGTTGAGCAGGACACGAAGAAGGGTGCCGTGTTCCATGTAAAGTTCGCAAAGGCTTGGGTCGCACCAATCTTGCGAAGGTTCTTGAGCTCCTGCTCATTACGTACGTAGTTGAGCTTGTTCATAAAGGCTGAACCCCAAGCATGTAGCTTGATGCTCTTCATGTTGTTGATGATCTCAGTGATCAGTCGGGTTCTGGCATCCTTGTTCTTCATTTGTGTCTTTTGCATCTTCTTCATAATGCTCGACACAAAGCCCTGAACAGGCATCATAATGATCATGACAGCAACACCAGCCATCATAGACCAACCGACAAGGTTGTAAAGAGACACCATGCAAATGATGATCTGGAAGGGGGCAGACCAGGCCTGCTGAGCGAATTGGGCAAGATCCTGGATACGTTGAGCATCGACAGCCATGTAGTTGACAATGTCGCCGGTAGTCTTATTGGATCGTCCTGAACTCGAGAGCCTCAGAGACTTCCTGTAAATGGTGGAAGTCAGACCTCCCTTGATCCGCATACCCGTCTCAAATGCACGCTGGAAGTACTGGTGGACCATAACTGTCTGGAATGTAGCACAGCCAAACATGGCCAAAGCAATGGCGGCACCCTTGACGACGGGCTGCTCTTTCATGCCTTCACCATAAGATGCGACGAAAGCAATTAGCAGGCGGAGTAGCTGTGGCTGAATGTATTGTGATACGTCATTACCAGCCTTGTAGAAAGCAGCAATAGCGTAAGGTCCACCATAAGCTCGGAACAAGGTCATCCACAACGAAGGCCTGTTGGGGTTTCGCCTCTTCTCTTTGGCCCAAGCTCTCTCAAAGTCGGTGCCAGTGGTCCTGGTTTGGTCTTCCTTCGTAAGCCCCCACAAGTCGTACTCAGTGAGGAAGATCTTGTAACCGCGCCTCATCAGGGGAGTCATCCAATCGAATGTAAGACGGGAGAAGACAGTAGCGTACCCAACGGGGCACTCCTCATCCTCTTCAATCGCCTCGTATTCAGAAGGGCCTTGTCGTCGTGGCCAAAGCCATTCGACGGCGAACTCAACAACAGCAAGGCCGAAACCAACGCAATATGTAACAAAGTATGGAAGGCTGGTGGCGTACAGCTGCTGGGAAATCAGAGACCTCAACTTCACGGCGTAGGCGATGATAAGGAGAAGCCAATAGAAGAGGACAGTGCCGTTGGCATGTCGCAACCGCGAATGTTCAAGCCATTGTATGGAGAAGATGATGAACATGGAAACAATAGTTAGGACAGTGGTCCATACTCGGAAGTCGCCGGCCGCTATCGAACCGTAGTTGATGATCTGGATGACGAGCTGGGCGAAGACGTCGGCGATAAGGACTACGAAAATTGACTAGTAAAGCAACCACGTTAGTTCGGTGCGCATCGCGAGGCAATCATGAGCAGCTCACATACCTGCTTGATCCAAAGATGAACATCGCTTGCCATGCCGCGCACCTCCTGCTGCTTCTTCTTCTTCAGCCACCAGATAGCGGCAGCGCCCAAGACAATACCGCCAACTGCTACGACCGAGATCCATACGTCGATGAAACAAGGTGTGAAGTCGTAGCGGAAAGGGCTTAGAGGCCCCCATCCTTCCACGTTTCCGCACAAAGGTTGCCGGTAGTGGTCGAGGGCCGAGAGATAGTTGCTACCAAGCATGCGAAAAGGTCTATGGCCGGTGAACGAGCCGGTACTCAGCAGCACCTGTTGCTCGTTGTAGGCGTCCATGATCGGTCCGCGTTTCACGTTTGCTACACTTGTCGCATGCTACAAGTTCTAAGAGGAACCGTTTGCGAGGTAGGTGCGCAACTAGCCGGTCGGGGGGTGGGAGCGCCTGAAGCTTTCACGATCCACGGGGCAAGTTTTCGATGACGACGGTGACAATCGGGGAGAGCAAAGCGCAATTGAGGTCCGCCGAGTTTACCCTCGTTCCGCACCTTTTAGAACTTCCGTAGGGTGTGATGATGGAAGGTCAAGAGGATAATCTTCTGCTGGGACAGAGAGAAGAAAAGAAGAAAAGATTATGCAATCGGCTGCTACGACCTACGCAAAAAACGATGCTTTGTCAGCCGCGGCTTGCAATCCTTGACGTCGGCGAGACGTAGGTAGTAGGCAGGGCAATCTAGCAGTCCTAGCACCTTCTTCTCAAAAAAGTTGGTTGAAGCGGTTTGCGGAGCTCTTTTCTTAGTGGGCGGTCGCCCGCCGTTTGTGACCGAAAGCCACCAATCACCACGCGTCAATGGAAGCGGGACTCGAAGTCCCCGGAACGTCGGCCCCACCATCAGCTACTCTTGCGTCCGCGACCCTACTGCAGCCTGGGCATGCTTACTGTGGCCGCGCCGTACCCTGCAGTAACAAGAAAACAAGAATTGCATTTGTCAGAAATGTACTCCGTATTTACGGGTTATTGCTTTTTCTCCGTGAAAAGACCTGTCAAGGGAGGGATTGCACAGATGGGTATCATCGTAATTCACGCTTTGGCTTGTCATTTCACCGATGACTCTTCACTCGACGTCTTGCGCAATTTCCGATCCAGGTATTTCCGATGCAGGACTACACTACGCCAACTCACCGCACATTCTGCACGGAAGCCGACTTAATGCACGCGAGACCCTTCACAAGTGTGATGGAGAGCTGGGGGCGGCAAAGCATCATCGTACGAAACCGTATATGTATGTATCGAGAATATCTAAGCAAGCCGCCAGTCTGCGGCTAGGAGGTTACATCCTGTCATCCAAACCACAAGGTAAACCCGCCGCTAGGTACCAAAATACACTGACCTAGTTTGGCCGTACATTTGGGTGCATATTGGGTCGAAATATTCTGTCCATGGCTAGACCCGATAAGCAAGTGTATTTTCCCCGTATCTTCTCAACTCCATCATTCTTTTGAATGCGCTCCGGCTTTACAAAGTCTCTAGAAATGCAGCAGTTCTCTCAGCCACCCACTGCCTAGCATCATCATTCAACACAGTGTGGCCTGTGTTGGGAACCAGTCCAGATAGCGGGCTCACTACTGGGTTCGCTTCTTTATACTTCTTGTTGAGAGCTGCCTGGTCGACATGCTCGGGAACGAACTCATCCTTCTCCGAATGCAGCACCAGCACAGGTTTCTTAAATCTGGCCCAGTACCTACGGACTTTCTCATCCTCTAGGTCATGCGAGAAATAATCATCATCACCACTAAGAATCATCAGTGCTCTGTGATCTGTCGGTAGGAGAAAAAAGAAAAGAGAGAAAAGAGAGATTCTGCTTCTTACTCTTTAGCAATGAGAGAGCGCAGCCTGTAAGCTGAGATGGGAGCACCGAGGACATTTGGAACCTTATCATCAGGCATGCACCAGTCTGATTTTCCTTCGGCAATCATCTTGTCGGCAACTTCGAGGCTATCACGCCACTCAGGAAACACAATCTCCAACGAGTCTCTGTCAGAGACTGGAGCCTGCATGATGAATCCATCGACGGGGTCTGCCTGATGCTTTGCATAGTTGGTGTACTCGATGCAGTCCTATTATGTGTCAATCGCCTGAGCAAAAGAACCATGTCACGAGTCCCCCCTCTTACCTGGGTGCCGGTCGAGTGACCAAACAAGACAATCTTCTGTTTTCCTAGCTTTCTGAGGTATGAAACCAGGGATGAGATATCTTGGACGTCATTCGTAAGGCTTGATGTACCGAATCCCAAGAACGAGCTCCTCATGCGGATTTCGAAGATTGAGTAGTCAAGGTCAGGTCGGGTTTCGAGGTGTTTAGCCACGACTCGGATAAAAGGCGAAGTATGAGGCCCATCCTTGAGTCCACCGATGAATATAATGGCATTCTTATGCGAGCCTCCGCCAAGCTCGTAGGCACAAGAGCCTCGCGTGCGGGAACGGTAAGGATGAACCGTGACGGGGAATGGTTCATCAAGCGACATTTTCTTTTCTTTTCTTTTCCTTTTTTTTTTTGTGGTTCTTGACTCAAAGGAATATAAAGTCTGTGTTTACTTGTGGACTTTTCTCCCTTCCTTCCTTTTTTCCCTTTTTCTTATTTCAGGAAAGAGGTCGAGTTGTTGCTTATGCTTGTTTACCTAAATATGACGACTTGCGGAGCGTGAAGCTTGCGCACGGACCACGTAGCCACAACTTCAATGTGGAGTGAAACATCGGAATCGAACAAGTCTCTCTCTTGGCTGATTTCTAATTTCACGTGCATCAACATCCACACTGACTCCTTGCAAACGATAGCTCTTCCGGAGCTGCAGCAGGTCCATTTGTCTTCGAGGATTGAGAATAGTGGTTAGACCTCGTCAAAATGCCTGCAGGCAGGTGAAAACATGGATTCGTCATCTCAGGCAAACGAGAATAGAAACGAGCTGTTCCAGAAGGTAAGCCAGACAGTCTCATATACGGCTTATAACATTGTTCTAATGGTAAAACTCGCCGAAGCTCAAGCCATGTTGTGTCAAGATCGGCCAATTGGCCATCAAAGAGCCTGAAGCGCCAAACACTGCTGTGCAGCTACAGGCTCTCACGAACCAACTCTTGGCTATCCTCAACCATCAGATACAGACAGATCCCAGCGTCTTCGACGAGAAGCTCGCCGGATATGTCTTCTTCCCCATATCCCACATTTTCCGCCAGATGGATCTCTTTCCGATGCTTCTCGTTGAACACGGAGTAAGGATTCTCAACTTGCTCATCGTTCACGGATGGAAGACAAAGATTTCGCCTAGCCTAGTCCAGCAGATTTTTGGACTCCTCACTTTCATAATCGGGGGGCTTCCGGGGGAACAGAAAAAGCGAGAGACACCCGAGGAGGTCTGTCTTGAATCTTTTCGCACTTTGAACGCGCTGCTTGGAGTTGCCGGCCCGTCCGCGGCGGCATCGGGTGTTACTGAGCCTGATGCTCTTCCAACTCTAGGATTTGGCATCACTGTGATGCTTGACGGTGCTGCTTCTGGGGCAAATGAGGCTATCCAAAAGGAAGCGCTGAGGTGTCTGCAGAGTGTCTATACAAGCTTGAAGGACCAGGCTGCGCTGGCTAGCTTCTTGCCCGGAACCATGTCATCTCTGACTAAGACGTTGTCTATGCCGGCGCGATACAAGAAGCTCGTTCTTGTTAAATGTCTGGAGACAATGTCGCTTGTTTTGACGAGAGTCCTAGGCGACATTCACACCCGAAGAATACTTGATGCTATGAACGATACCGAATCAGCGAAGCAGGACAAAGACAAAATCCTTAGCCCGGCATGGCTCAAGGCCACCACTGGCCAGGTCAAACTGGCTCTGGCGCAGGTCATGAAACTGAGAACGTATGAAGCCTCTGAGGTTCTTGAGGCCTTGGAAGACCTTTGCCTGACGCTTCTGGATGAGTGTCACCGTACGCTTGAAGATTGCACCTCGTTCCTTGTCGAGACGGCGATGGTCCTATATAGCCCAGATGCAACCTCGCTCTCAGTCACCAACTTATCCTCCATGGCACAAATTTACCCAGAGTTGGCGAAAGAGGTGCAGAACACATTGTATAATTGGACTTCAAGCCTTCCGCGAATAATGCAAGGCGCAGATGAGGACGTGAAACGGAGGTCGTTGCATGACCTCTCGAAAGGAATCCAACTCGCTCGAGAATTAGCTTTTGAGTCGTCTGCTCTGCAAGAGATGCTCTCTAATGCCCTAGTCGATAGCGTTACCGTATTCATGAACGAAAACAAACCTACGTCCAACATCTACGCCACAGACGTTGAGCTCTTGGGCAGCAATGGTTCGCTTGTTATTACCTCGGGAGAACGTCAGTATCAGCCGGTTCTAATGAATCATCAAAGCCAGAAGAACTCTCGTCATGAGCTATTGAATTTGCTAAGTGCAGTGGACTCTTCGTCTCAGTCGCCAAAGCTCATGGTTGATCTGTTGGAGCAAGTTCACATTCACGGCACGGCACGACAAGTCGCAGCGTTCTGGCTTTGCTTCGAGCTTGCAAAGGCAGCGAATGCAAAAGACAGCCAATTCTCTGATCTGATAACAATTGAGGGCCTTGGATTGTCTGATGACGAGGACCGCATTTTCGACGAGCTGTACTACTTCTCTGTTGAGGTCCTCGACTCTCATACTGAGAGTAAGTCTGTAGACTGGCGCCTAGAAGCTATCGCACTTGAAGTCATGGCCTATGCGGCTAATAAGCAGGGCAAGTCTTTCCGCCCAGAGCTGATCGATGTGTTGTTCCCTATAGTAGGTTTCATGGGATCAGAGAACGCGAACTTACGACAGCACGCCATTGTTACGCTAAACGAACTGGCACGGGCCTGCGAATACGGCAGCGTCTCGGAGCTTATCGTAGCCAATGTCGACTACATGGTCAACTCAGTGGCCTTGCGGCTTAACACCTTGGATATCTCACCGGCCTCGACGCAAGTACTGACTATCATGATAAAACTGGCCGGGCCACGCTTGGTACCATTCCTAGACGATGTCGTCGAATCCATATTCGCAGCGTTGGAGAACTACCACGGATACCCGACTTTTGTCGAATCGCTCTTCACAGTGCTCAAGGAATTGGTCAACCAAGCTGTCAAGTCTGACAAGCTCCTTTTGGAAGGACAAAAGGAAAACACCCCTGGCCACAAGAAGACTTCGCCAAAAATAGAAGGCCTTGACACGCTTCTCGAGTTTCTGGATCGGCGAAGCGAGAGGCAAAAAAGGGACAAGGCCGAGGCCGAGACTGGGAAATTAGGCCGAGGACACCCCCAAGCTCCGTGGAAAGACGAAGATGAGAATGAAGCGAGGGAGCAAGACGACGGACAACCACCGCCAGAACCAGAGAAGCCCCCCAATTCATTAACCTACCAGCTACTTCTCCGCATCACAAACCTCACGCAGCACTACCTCACCTCCCCAACACCCAAACTCCGCCGCTCGCTGCTAGACCTTCTCTCCACCGCCTCGCCCGCGCTAGCCGCCGACGAGGAGGCTTTCCTGCCGCTCGTGAACGCCATTTGGCCCGTCGTAATCGAGAGGCTGAAAGACGAAGAAACATACGTCGCCATCGAAGCGTGCCACGCCCTATCCGGATTATGTGCCGCAGCAGGCGATTTCCTTTCCTCAAGGTTCAAGACGGAGTGGAGCGAGGGCTTGCGAGAGTGGTGTAAAAATGTCAAGCGAGGCGCATCCTTTGGCTCAAGAGGAGCTTCAAAACGTGGTGAGGTTTCAGATGGCTTGGATCTGCTCATACCAACGTCGACGGGCGAAGTCGTCAAAGCGAATAAGAAGCAGCCGCAGGCGGTTTCACATGGAGGGTTGGGCCATTTTGCTTCTCCCGTCAAGCTGTGGGAGGCAACTGTGAAGCTACTCACAGCAATGGTTACCTACGTCCGACTGCCTGACGAGCTATTTGACGATATCCTTGACCTACTCGCGGACACTATCGAGAAGAACATTGAAGTGAGGGACGCGCTTGAGACCATCAACGCAGATGCTGTTTGGCTGGTGAGGTATCGGCTATCAGGTGCGGTGGAGAATATAACAACCCCGGCCTTGGAAGGGGTAAACTTTGTACCATTGATGTCTACTTAGCAGAATCGCATCTAGCCTTTATATGCATATATGCAGAGGTCTATCTATCCTAACAAGAAGTAAAGTCATGTTTCCTCAAATCTTTGAGGTTGAGGTCGAGAGGTAACCCTCTGCCACCGCAGCGATAAGCCTGTTTGCAATGGCTTGTGGCGGTGGCAGCCTCAGTTTACCCTCAACGTATCCCTCAGGAGGCGGGGCACCCAGTTCACCGGCACCGAGCGCCAATGCCTCCTGAACCTCTGCCATGCTGAACCACTTGGCATCTTCCAGCTCCTTGTCATTCATGGTTATCGTATCTTCACCAGGCAGGGCTTGGGCGATGGCTCCAATCATGAGACTGGAAGGATAAGGCCATGGCTGACTCGAGTGGATGACCACCCTGCCAACCTTGATTCCTGCTTCCTCCCAAACTTCCCTCCTGACTGCTTCCTCAATGCTCTCTCCTGGTTCAACGAAGCCAGCAAGAGTGCTGTACCAGTGAGGTGGGAAACGATTCGATCTCCCTAGCAGGATCCTCTGGCCATCGGCAGATGCTACAGCGGAGATCATGACTGGGTCGGTACGAGGGAAGCAGATGTTGGAGACGCCATGACGAGTGGCGCATTCACCTCGGTCTTGGGGCTCGGCACCACCTTTGAGATCTGTAGGAGGGCAGGTTCGTTTGAAACCTGAATGAATGGAAAGCATTGGGTTGCCACAACCAGCACAGAATGGATGGCGGTTATTCCAGTCGATGATGGATCTGGCTTCCGCATACATGGCGGCTAGCTCAACATTAGCTTCCATGAAAATGGATTCTATAGTTCGGTAGGTGACGACTTACCACCTTCAGCCTGGAGGGTCATGCCCCTGGGGTTTGTCTGGAAACTTAGCCCTTTGTCTTCTTGCGCCTTGATAAAGGCATTGGCCGTCTCCGCAATGGCACCCTTGGGCGTCATATCTACCGCGAAGAAAGCCTTGCCTTTGACATCCCCATGGTTGTCCGTGGTGATTGTGTCTGCCTTTGTACCCTCGAGCATGCCGAGGAACACAATCAGTGGACTAGTCTTGGTAGAGTCATATTGCTTTATGGCTTCATCCTCAGCGACAGCGAAGGGGTCAGGGCCAGTGACCGATTTGACATCATCAAGAGTAAGATGGGCCAGCTGGCTCTTATCAGTGACAAGAGGGTTGAGATTGTTAAGCGCAATATAACGAGTGAAAGGGCTGGTGGCGGCTTTTCTTAGAAAGGCGGCGTCATTCCTGAGAAACGAGTACCGGTTGAGGTTGCCACCGGCATAATAGTTGACGACCTCTTTTCCAAACCTCCGAGTGAGCATCGAATCATCGTTTTGGAGCCACGAGAGCTCGGGCATTACTGATGGCGAGGTAGACATTGAAAGAGGTGCCCAGATGGTGATGTGCGGTAATGAGCTAGGGTAGGTACTATATGCTTGGCGGCCGTCTGATCTGGGGTTCGGGGATGGTGCGGCTTGTGGGAAGTCCAAGTTGAGGGGATTCCAATTCAGTGTTGGTTATTGGCGCTTCCTTCGTGGGTGGCGGGATGAAGGTAAACCCATACGGATGTGGAGTGAGCGAGTTCGGGAATAACCAAGAGAAAAAAAAAAAAAAAAAAAAAAAAAAAAAAAAAAAAAAAAAAGAAAAAAAAAAAAAAAAAAAAAAAAAAAAAAAAAAAAGAAAAAAAAAAAAAAAAAAAAAAAAAAAAAAAAA
>PXOB01000087.1:0-328680 GCA_003012115.1 Trichothecium sympodiale | reverse complement strand
AGAAAAGAAGAAGAAGAGGAAGAAGAGGAAGAAGGAGAAAAGGAGAAAAGAACAGACCTTTGTCGTGACATAACAGACGAGGCATAGCAGAATAGCCCCCGAGCAGACATGTATGCTAGAATTGACGCCAAACGAGAGCTGAAGGATACCCGTGGCGAATACAAAGGCGTACGAGTCGATGTAGATGGCAAAGACGAGCCAGACGGCAAAGGGGAGGCGACGCCACGCCTTGATGGCGAGGAATCGCTGAGCTTTATATACCAAACGTTAATCAAAGAGGGGGAGAAAGAGAGGGGGGGGATGTTTGATGGCCAAGATGATGGCCAAAGATGATGGCGGTGAGAAAGTAAGCAAGTAGTACTTACTTAGGAAGAGTGTCAAGACGGTTGTCGCGGCGAGGGAAAGGATGACGCTCATTATCTGCCCTGCGGCGGGAACGCCAGGGTTCACACCTGGACTGTCTGAAAACATTTCAACGTGTGTCCTCGCTGGTTTCCTTCTTTCTCAGCTTTTTGCGTATTCGTATAAGAATTGCGACGGGGCTCCGCTTTCTAAAAAAAAAAAAAAAGGATTAATATCGTATATACTATTATCATCGACGAGAAGGGGGAGGGGAAGGAGGGGAAGGAGAGGCTGAAAAGGGGGAAGAAAATTCCACTACTCAAAGAATATTCTCAAATCCCTCCCGTCACTCATATCTATCTAGTGACCAGCAAAATACTCAATAATGCCTTTCCCCCTTTTTTATTTTTCAGCCAAAGTCAATAGCTCGCACTACATTGTTATTGCTTTGCTGGCCAAGGAAGCGGATGGAGGGCTTTTCTCTCTCTCTTCTTTTTTTTTTTTCTTTCTCCAAGACAATACCGCAAGCCATGTATTGGTAAGTGTGTGACTTCATCAAGTGTACACAAACACCCAGCATCCCACAGCATCCCATCCCCGAACATCAGTAATAGAAGCTGACTGGGAAAAGAAAAAAGGTCAAGGATCCCTGTTCTATGATCCCCCTTCGTGACAGCTTGGTCTCTCCGAGAGGAGACATTTGGAGTGGCACGAGCTGAAGTCGCGGTAGAGGCGGGGGTGATTGACCGCCAGGAAACAAAAATTCTCGCTTTTGCAAGATGGCTGGAATCAAAGACATGTAGATCTGGGAGGCGATTATTGAACTCCGCCCGATGGAGACGCATGTCGAATGTTGCAAAGATACGGATATTTGCGGTACATGGAATCCTTTCCCTACATGCTGAAAACAACACATGAAATAGCGGCATCAAACCAGGTGGGTGGCACAAATCGATGGCCCGCCAGGAATTGCATACAAGTGTCGACGCCATTCATCGCCACAAGACACAGCACAGATAGGCTATCTCCACCCGTTCTTTCCCTGGCTGCGTAGAGTACGAGTTCGTTCAGCTAGCTAGGGGTAAGTGCGAGAGCGCTGCTTCATTCTGATTACCATTAGGAGGGGGAGGGGTGTTCCGCCTCGTTCAACCTTTTTGTCATATTATAGCCACTGGGGCTTTTGCCAGTATCAAGGCGATATAATAGGGTAATAATCTTTTGGGTCTATTGACCTGCCCAATGGTATCTGGCCCAACCTTCCCAAGAAATGTTCGAATGTCCGAGGTCCCAAAACTTCATTGCACCAAAAAGCAAACCATTATTATCCACCAAGCTATCTTAATGAGTGTCATACGCCGTATCCCGAACCGAATTCAATGGATGTGCCATCGACCGGAAGGTCCTAAACGCCGTTCAATGCTTTCGTAAAATCAGAATGATAATGTACACAGTCGGCATCATCCAGCCTCTGGTTACTGTGCGCCCAAGAAATATCCAGCCAAGTGAATACCGAGAATGTCACAAAGATGCCTTGAACTAGCAATCCCTAGCACCCGGGCCGTGGGATCTGGTGAAGATTCGGAATCTGTCTCTGAGCCTATCCGAGACGCGTTGGCGCCGTTCTTCGCTTTCTGCTGTTCCAGCTGCTTCCTCCCGTGGTGCTGCGCCCTCCCGGTTACGTCTCTCTTGACCCAGACGCCGAAGTGCAGCCAAACGTTCTTCAATGGAAGCATGCCTCAATCGATGGATGTCGAGGAACCTCGAGAACCGCCCTCGGTAAGGCTCGTTGCCATCCTCAACATGCAGGGGTGGAGGCAGATTACCTCCTTGGGTTGTAGACCTTTGGGTCCGTTTCCCTGGACGCAGGTCGACACGACTGGTAATCGGATCAGTGAGTGCTGGTGGAAATCATCAACTTGAGTGGGATAACATACCATAAGGGACATGTGCCAGAAACATTTACGAGCCAGGGATCAACGCAAGCTGGGTGGAAGCGATGATCGCACGGTAGAACACGGACATCTTCACCGGGATTGAAATTCTCCATACAGATAGAACACCCTAGGTGATTTTCTACGCCATCGGCATCCTCTGCGGTTGAGGCATTGTTTCGCTGTCCCGCAGCCGTGGCATGCGTCGTGTCAGTCTCAGACCTATTTGTCTGGGCCTGAGCTTCAGTGCCGTCATTCTGATCCCGAGATCGTATTGTATCGCGCCCATCCGTCGTGGCTGTCTCGAGGTCGATGTTCGGATCAGGCTTCACGGGCTCCTGGTTCCTAAATTTGACAATGGGCAGAGTCTCTAGGACAGCCTGCGCCAAGCCCTTTGCCCTGCTTTGGGCCGGTCTTCCGTTGCGGGCGCGGCGGGGGCCGTAGCGCTCGGGGTGTCGGTGCGCTCTTATAGCCCCGGTAGCGATGATGCCAAGGAAGAGAAGAGCGATGATGCCCGTAATACTATATAGTACGCTCATGGCCACCGCCGACTGACCGCCGTCATTGCCACGATAGCCATCTGTACTAGAGACGTCGCCGAATATCGCGACCCTGACGTCTGAACCATGGCTGGTGCCGTTTGTTAGATGACCCAAAGCCGTGTTCGCCTCCGCCGGGTCTGCCATGCTCAGGATTGTGGAGTAAGACGGTGGCTCGTCGTAGTTCAGAGAGCACCAATTCTTGCTAATGGAATATAGAACGATAGCCGTAAGGTTCTTGGACATGAGCTGGACCAGCATGTCGCTCGGGCTGGGAGACGAGCCATCATCGGAAGCATCGCACGTCAAGAACGCGACGTCATCGTCTGAGGTGATTTGGTCATAGCTCGTTTCATTTGCGAGAACAATGTTGCCACCTATTGACATTGACTTGCCCTATATACGTAAAATGAATCAGTTGTTGCAAAAGGGCAACCGATAGATTGAATCGCGTTTCGGACTTACCTTGCGATCCTCTCTGGCGACATCACTTCCGAAATTGGTCGTCAGCGGAATCACGGAATACGTCAACGGATCCCAATCGGCACCGGGAGCAGATAATCTCAGTTGCAGCGAATTATCTTGGGCTCCGTCCGGCAAGTCGGTTTGAGCCGACGTCCACACGTCGTTGCCTCGAGACGCAAGAAGAGATGACATGACGGGCACCATGGCCATATTGAGGGCCAATGGACTCAGCGTCAATTCGTTTATCGTTGTTTGAATCTGCAAAAGTCTTCTGGAACGGTCGAGAAGGACAAGTAGCGACAAGTATGAACGGATTCGAAGGTTTGCTGATGACCGGCGGATAGATCGGAGGCTGTGGATTGTAGTGCTAATAGTAGGCAATCACAAGCAACACACAGGACTAAAAGCACAGCATGGGTGGTTCTTGGTGGGGGAGAGGGTTGGAGAAGGGGGGAGCCTGGGTCAAAGGCCCAGACGATTGGTCGCTCACGAATGAAGAGAACAAATAGGGATCAGAGGAAGGGAATCTATAGAGAATTCAAAACCAGGTACACCGAGGACGAATGATGAGGTTCAAATGCGGGCGGAAAGTGAGGGAGGGAGGGAGTGTTGGTCTAGGATCACTCTGGGACGTGGGGAAGCCTGGACTATCAAGGGTCATGAGCCGGAGTGCGTGCTCTTAGTGGAGGGGTCGTTGGGACGGTCCCTGCAGTGGCCCCTGATAAGCTACCTAGAACTTTACCTAACCTGGGAGGGCCACCAACTTCTGGCTCTGGTTTTCACCACTACGGCGGTGCGATCCGGGGTTGCCGCTGGGCCATCACAAGGCGTGAATCGTGAATAGCTGACTTTCGCTTTGGCGGCATTTGACAAATAACTTATTGGATGTGCATCATTCAGCAGCTCGTCACCTGGAAACTTACATACTTCAACCCCCACCAAAATAAAAACAAAAAGATAAAAAAGCGCATTCGTCATCACCATAATCTCACCATAACCAACGGGTGGCAGCACTAACCAAACGTTGTCAGCGTCTGGCAAACTCTCTTTAGAACTCTCTTATTATTATTGTTCACGCCGGTAAGCGCGCACCCATCGGAAGGCGTTGGGGGGGGGGTTTGGAAACATTATTGGTACCGGCTCATCCAGCTTCCGGCTTGGGCGCTGGTAGCTATTTAACAAATTGCAGATCTTATTGTCTTGGCTACGAGCCCTGCGTGATGATAGACGCACATGCCGTCAGCTGTTCTAACATGAATGTACATATTTCTAAACAATTTGGTATCTGTACCAATGCCAATACTTACATATCATCATGCCTCCAAGGAAAGCATTTTTGCGAATGTGGGTTGGGTTGACATCATGCCGTGCTGTTCCGTACTTCGGTGGCATAGCCCTACGATGCATGAAAGTCTGCCACGCAAAATTTGAAGAAACGCTCGACGTGATAGTTAATAGGCGCTCAGATCTCTTCCATGTCTTCCAGATCATCAAGCGCCGGGTAGTCGCCAATCTCAACCCTTTCCGGACGGACCAATACGCCATGCTTGAGCTCTGACGGTTCGCCCCAGTACCTGGTCCCGGCAATGCTGCCATCGTTCTTCCCAACGGGCTCATCCAGATGAACACCAACCCAAGCCCCGATTCCATTGGGGATTTCCTTGACATCGCCCACATATTTGACAACACCTCTCCGAGTGTCGTCGCCGCCTACACGGCACCGTTTACCGACCTCGATACCACGCTGCTCGATTTCCTGCTTCAAGGCATTGATCCTGGCATCCTCTTGGCTGGGAGCATCGGGGTCAAATCGGCCCAGCTTTTGTGCCTTCTTCCAAGCCAGCACCGAGTCCGTCTTCTTCTCATACTCTTCCTCAGGCATGACGTATTTCTCAACGCCTGACGTGTCGGTGTAGTTTGGACGAGCACCCGGTGGGCGGAGATCCACTACCTATTTGTGTAATTCTCGATTAGCTTGGTCTCTGAATCATGATTTGGGCATGTATGCTTGTGGCTACGACAAGACAACAGATGCATGGGATTGGTGTGACTCTTCGATTGTCGCGCGAAAGTGCAGTTAATCATATCTCATGACAGGATCAAATCAAAGGCGAAAACATGAATCTAAAGTTCAGCATGGGTAGCAAGGAAAAGAGCTCTTTCCTCCCCAGACGATGAGCAAATAAAAGGTTGCCATGACTTACATGAAGTTCTGCATAGGGCGTCAGCGGAAAACTCGATAGGTAGGTGTTTTCCTCATCGGCTGCTTCGATCGCGATTTTTTCGCCTCCCGAAGCCTTCAGGCTCAGTTTCTGAGACGACGGGGGAATGCCTGTAATAGGCTCAAGACGGCCCCTGAGTTGGTTGATGCTCCATGAGGGGGATATGCGACGTTCTGATGCTGCCTGCTCAGATATGACTTGCAGTGGGACGTCGGCCATGGTGATGATCAAGGACAAGGTCGATAAACGTAAAGTCAGCAGAGTGACAGTCCGGCCAATGATGCTTCTCCAAAGACAGTTTTCACTGTCGTAGTAGCAGCTGAGACGGGGACCGGGTGATTGGAGCTGACGTGGTTCCGGGCTTCGAGGTGTATGTACAGTAGTAGTTTGAAGTCTGAATAGCGTTTCCCGCACGCCCAACAACAGCCTCAGATATTTTGTCCTTGTCGGTGGGCCGCTTCTGCAGATCTAGACTTTGAAAAAGAGAAATGCTTGCGATATGTCGTGATGTTTCCGGGGAGACCTCAAGGCGCTTTGGGTATCAATCGAAAAAGATGGCCTCAACTTATTGCTAATCCTCCTCTCCCCTCTCCCATAGAAGTGAGTGGAAGCATGGTGGGGTCTTGGACCAACTGTTGTGTGGCTAGTATGTTTATTCACCAGCCACGCAGCCACGCAGCCACGCATCCACATCAGGACACACAATACAAGCAAAGCCCGCGCCTCACCTCTCTTGGTTCGCTCTCAAGAGTGCAGCAACGCCGAGCAGCTAGACTTACCGGACTTTGAATGACCTGCAGCTTTCAGTTCGCCTCGCATCCTACCCACTAAGTAGCCATCAATCCAACCACTGATGGACACGCACATCTTCCCTCCCGACGGAGGGGGTCGCTTGCGTAGGTACGATCTCCTAGGTCGACAATAAAGAGTTTAGCCCATTGTCTTTTCTGGCGGTCAATGAAACCTTGGTTCTGGCTACCGCCCAGCTTCGACAACCCAGCAAGCTTCCAGAACGCCTTAGGCTCAGTTATTGCCATGTGCCTGTATGTATGTACTAATAAGATCAGTTGGCTCGTGCTCATTGCCAGGATAAATAAAGATCCAGTCCGTCTGGCCGGTACTCCGTACAATACTTACGGAGTATTAATGGGAGCGAGGCCAACAGTTCATCGTCTCTTTTCTCATGGCAGTGGGACTCGAGTGACACCCGTTCTCATCATGCAGGTACTCATGCGGATCCATAGAGTGACGCTGTCTTAGTGTCGGTGAATTTTAGAATTGCCTCGACGTGAGTGGCGGTCAGTGTGAGGGCATCATTAACGCGGCAATATGGCGGTCTGGGGTGTGATGTGAGCTCGTATCAACAATTTGACGGGGCAGCTTTTGCGAGTGCAACGCTCGTGGACATAGTGGCCCAGAGCTTCGGAACAGCAGGATGTCCTGCTTTAACGCGCATGATGCTAGCACCAGGCCCCTGGGTGTGTGATTGACACGTCACAAACACACCAGCATGTTTGCCTATATGTACGGAGTACCTGCGCCACAAATAGCCAGGGGTGAGGCTCATATTGCTTCTTCAGGAACCGCAGAGGAACCGCAGATTGCAGCGCCTTTAAAGATAATACCAAGTGCAGCAATGAGTGAACATTGCTTTGCTTTCAACTCTTCACGTAGTTGTACGTACTTGTAAGATGCTCCCTGATGACACCCGCCAGACCGCGTTAAGCGACCCTGGTTAGACGAACGGAGTAGCAACCGCTTTCTCTTCACACATTCAAGCTTCTTCGCCTTTTTGTGCTTGTTTTCCCTCGCATTTGTTGAAGCCTTCTCAATGCCCTTCCTCAGGATAGCTACTCCGTAGTTACGGTCTGGCTTATCCCCGTAAGAGGTGTACCCCTCCCCCCCCTTCCAACGGCGACTTTTGGGTATCAATGAATACTCACCGCCACAATATATGAGTTCCCATCGGCCAAGGTTCTGCTACTATTCTAAGAGGCCAACGTAGCCCAGTTCGAGATGTGATGTAATTGCCATAGCGGATAAATGTGAATATGTCCTCACCATAATGCTACTAAGTCGTAGAGGAGGGGCGTACAACTCTTAGCATATCTTACCCCAGGCCCGCTCTTTGCCCGCACCAAATTATTGCATATAGTTCGTCTTCATTGGCGATTTGATATGCGAGATGACCATGTAAGGTGGCCCTTGTGTCCCCTTGAATCAAACGAGGCAATCAGAATGGGCTTGAATGTTGGGATCAAGGAGTATTGTACTCAGTACATGGACTCGTCTAAGTGATTCGATAAGGAGAGCTTTGGAGCCACCCGTTAAGAAAGATCCGCTATTCAAAGCAATGTGGTTGGATTTGGCCAGAGGCGATGCACATCCAACTTTGCTCACTTGACTCCTCTCCTTGTTCTGTGACGGTTGGGCGTGGCGCGAAGGCAGTGCTGCAAAGGGTTGCTAGGGGACAGTTGTTTCTGCCTGAAGGACTTTGCTTGAAGAACAGATGATCGTAACGTCTTTCCCCCAATACTGATCGGAGCATGCTGTGGGTGCAGTCTAATCAAGTCATGCCAAAATCTTTGTCACCGTTGGGCAGCGAAGGCCAAGTTGAGGACAGCTGTCGAAGACGGATCGTCGTGCCTCTGGACATACTGTGATGCGGGTGCGTGAATATGGTAGAGCCAACAACGGACGCAGACTTTGCATATCACGCATTGAAGATGGTTAGAAGTCTTATCCTCTTGAAGATTACTCCCCAGTCCTTGTGGGAAGATGTCATTTCCAAAAGACTTGTGCTTCAGAACACACGTTGTCAACAACCATTTAGACCTGATCTAACTTAGCTCATAATCTCTGTGATTTGGCTGGATATCGGAGATGGAAAGTGAGCTAAGGAGTGACTCGTCGGTTTTACAACGGCCACTCGCGGCATGGGCGATAGGGAAAGGAGGGCGCTCATAGGCTGTGGTTCGTTGGGCAACGAACGGTGAGTGAGAGAGAGAGTCACGGATTTCAGCGCACAATGGGGATCGGACTAGGCGTTTTGTTGCTGTGAGTCCTGTGTCGGTGACTAACAAAGGTTCATGGGTGCCCAAGCACTTGCGCATCCGTCATTGCCAAAGCTGTGTACAGAACAGTCTAGTCAGACAACAGTTTTGAAAAGTGAAAGGGCGAGAAGAGATGATGTGTTCCTAGTAAAAGCTGATTGACCGCCAGTTCATCGGTCGACATATCGTGTGCGGCTGGCAGCAACATCGAGTAAGCGAGCAGACAGCTCATATGCGACTTATGGTAGTCATTGCAGCCATCATCATTGAGGACGATGAAGGAATAGTTGATGAATCAATCGCCCCCTAAGCTGATTGATGCCTCATTCTAGGCAATTGACTTGATTCGCAAACTTGAATCGCAAGTCTGGATCAAGATTAGGTGCTTCTTATTGCTGCCCGCATCTTTCAATCCACCGACAAACACCGTAAGACGGCCCCGCCGCCGCACTGAGGAATCTTTGAGATTTACAAGTGGCATTCTGCATTAATGAAAGGCGGTCCAAGGCGTTGTGTTGTGTGACTTGGCGGCGCGAACCCGCGCTTAAAAGATTTTAGTTGTCACGAGTGGCTCTTGAATGATTGGCACAGAAAGCCGCCTCGCCTCATCCTCAAACAGATCAATTTGACAGTGACCGCCGTCATCGTATCGGGTTTGCAGTCTGGTTGGTTGGGCTCCACCGCCGGCATGACTGAAGCTATCTGCCGCGGGAGACGTAGATAGAACAAGGGCAGTCCTTGTAAAGAGATGAGAAGGAAAAAAAAAAGACGTGCTGTTAGTATGGTAGGGTTGAAGACCACACAAGGGTAGCCGGCGTAGAGAAGAAACAGGAGATGGACAAGAGAAGTAAGGTTCAATGCATGCATGGGCTGAAACGATGAAAGAAGGAACTTGCAAATATACCCACGGAGTACGGAGTACTGTCTGCACCTAAACGTGAGAGGGTATCAATGCGGCAATGCTCCTCCCCCCCCAAACCAATGCCCCCGTTGCAAGCATGGCCAGAACCAAGTAAGGTACGGTCAAGGCAAGAGTTCCCCACTGCACCTGCAGAATGTCCTTTAAGTACTCCGTACCTAGGTAGTGCTCCTGTACCAACGACTTTTGATGAGGCTTTGCAGAAGGTGCCATCGAATGCTTAGGTACTTCCTAGGTACTACTACCATTGGCAAAAATCAATACACCGATGCTGCACATAGCACTCCGTACTCCGTACTCTGTATGTATCTACTTTAGGTACATGTACATGTAGTATGTCTCGTATCAACTTTATGTACTAGCATGGGTTCAGTCTGCATGAAAAGCTTCATTGCCTCAGCGCAAGCACACAACCATCCACACGCATATGTTTGCATGCACATTTGGACTCCCCATGTCAGCCGGAAGCGTTCGACGCGTCTACTCCATCCACATACAAGCATTCTAATGGCGGGTGGCATCACAATCGGGCACGGGAGGATATCCGCAGAGGTGTGAAAAACCCAGGTATCAAGGGTGCTAGCAGGGAAGGTTCTGCTAACGGACGGGCGATTGCCTTCCCGCGAGAGAGGCAACGGCATTTGAAAGCAAGGGGAAGGAACAGTCTGAGGAACTCCTGTTCGCCTTTTGCGTTTGGAGGAAGAGGGGAGAAGGTTTTCGAACGCATCAGCAGACGATCCTTTTCCTATTCCCTCACATTTGTCCGATAATTTGTTGAAGAGGGTGACGTGCCTTTCCTGTTTCATCCCTGGTGGCTATTCCATGCGCTCAATCTATCGCCCGGCATTGCCTAGACTGGCGTTGGCTCTTGCCCTGGCCCGACTTTTCTTTTCTAATCTGGCTCGATCTTTGAAACGACCGTTCACGTCAGCACCCTAATCAGTGAGCGCACGCGGCGTGATTTTTTCCTTCATGTTGCGACTCGGCCAATTCGATGGCGCGCCCGACTTTTTGCGCCGAAGCCCAAGAAGCCCAAGCTTCCTAGGTCCTAATGTAGCTGCTTCTAAGCTCTGCCTAAGCTCTACAGAGTAAACTGCCAGCTGCAAGTTCCCGGATTTTCTAGGGATGTAGTAGGACTTCAGCCCCCCTCCTCATCCGATGGGCTATCGTCTATCGCCCCGTTCGAAAGAAAAAAAGAGGTATGCATATAACGAACCTGTGTTATTACCAACGCGATCGCTACAAGGTCCTACCGCCTTGCGCAAACCCGCTAGGGCGCTACGTACCCAATCCAATGCACTACGGGTCTCCGGTTGAGTACTCGGGCCAGATGCTGTCCTGTTTTCCTTGCAGCTTTTCTGGTTTTTCTGGGTTGTAATTCTTGACTCAATCACTCGATTCTGAAGCCGGGGTGCCCGGGGAACTCCTTATTCAAGCATTGGTAACCGTTGGGAATGGGGACCTATAGTGGTATTCTTCATCTCAACACGGAGGCCTTCCCATCTTAAATCTGACGAACCTTGGGGCTGGCATGTTGCAACACCGCCTGGATGACCGCACCCATTATGCACGAATTCGTGGCCATGCGCTGGCTAGTTTCCATCCGCTGGCTAGTTTCCATCCGCGGGTTGTTGCCGTTGCCCACCTGTCGGGGTTCCCTTGTCGTTTACGACGCTCTCAAGGATGCCGTACATACGTTTGAACGGCATCTTGGCTCGATGCCCCCGACGAAGGCCTCACGATCCAATCTCGTTTGCTCCCGAGACTGGGCTAACATGCCAGGGCGGCGGCGGCGGCGGCGGGCTGAAAGGAGACCCTGACTGTAAGGCGAGGCGCATGTGTTTGTGTCGTGGCAGCAACTCAACGTCCCTTGCAACCTTCGATGGCGAACTTGATACGACCCAATGTCCTGCCTAACAGTCACCTCTGTTACCGATCACTGGCAGCTTGCTTGCCATGCGATGCGCGTTAGATCAATGTCTGGCATCAATGGCAGCCAAGTGTTGGTATCAAGGTCCCAATGCTTAGACGCTGCATCCTCAGCCACACAGCCTTAGGTCATCGTGGCCCTATAGCTGCCAGACCAATGCTAGAGGTACGTACATACTTGTACATCTTCATCCGCGACCGCTCAACGCATCCGCTGGGTACCCACATGAGGGGGAGCAGGCCATGACTCTTGCAGGTACCAGAGACATGCTCCATGTCTGTCCAGTAATGTTGTCTATTTTGGCGTTGACGTTTCCCACTCCCGTTGCCGTTTCGTATACCCTCCTCGGCTCCTCCCTAATCACACACCCAGTTTCCATCCTCCCCCCCCCGGTATCCGCCCCAGATTCTTTGTTAGTATCTTCGTCCCTGGACGTGAAAAGAGTCTTGTCCTGGAAAATCTTCTATCGTCATAGCCTCTAAGTCACATCCTTCTTTCTTATGAATCTCGACTCTCGCCCCAAAGCACTACTTATCATATCTATCCCTCCATCTCTTATGCTTGTCAAGGACCCATCTATTGTCGTTGCTAATCAGACACCCACTCTTCATCAAGAGTAGCCCAACGTATAGCTTCTACAGCTTAAACCATCAGCGTTACCAAGCTTCTGCAACAGTCTGCTCTGTTTCCTCTCCTCGCCTACATATGTCAGCTTTTGGCACACCCAGTGACCGATACAACACCGGGAAGAACCCCCGTCCATCGTCGTGGATCTTCGCTTGCCGCCCTCCCCCCCGGCTCAACACCTCACTACTACCATACTACCTAACTTCATTACTACCCAACGTTTCTTTTTCTACGCAATCCCAGTCACTTTCTCTTCAGACATATTACCCCTCTGCTACCCAACTTGAGCGTACCCAGGTCTCAGCCTTGAGTATCCAGTCTTTGCCGTTCTTCTCCATATTCAAGCAGATGCTTCTAGACCGCCTTATTGGTGGACGACATCTTAAGCACGCCCAATCACATAAACAGTCACATACTTTATAAGTACAACGACCAGCACCCCTTGACTTCGAGACAGCTTAGCACACGAGTCCCCTTCTCTTCATCACCCTTGATCGAAAGCTTTTCGACTTTGCAAACACTTGGACCTCTTTCATCATAATCATCATTATCATCCAAGTATACGCCAACTTCAGAACGCTCTTCGAAAGACGCTCTCTGCTTACACACGGCTGGACGTTGGCTAACTATCTTCGCCCCGGACAACCTTATCTGTGTGCTGCTACACCAAGATCCTGGACAACGTGGGATCCAGTGTACCAGCTCAACTCGGTGATTAACTCGCACTTGAAAGCCCAGACGGGCCGACCAGCAAGTCGCTGAACTGGCTCAACTCAAGGCATTATCGTCCCTCTGCCTCTTGCAGGCGGAGAACGTACCTACAATCGACACCATTCTCGTCAACAGCCGCATCAGCTACGAACGCGTTCCTCGCGTCCATGCCTATAGCAACGGCAATCTAAACATTGAAACCGCAGCCGTGGATTTAGCCTCCCTACTTGGAGACCCTGACGCCAATGACCCCAGTGCTTCTCCCACAAGACAGAACAAGGCACTGTCTCGATCGCAGTCGGAACAGACACTGCCCCCGTCTGCCCAACGTCGGCTTGCCAACGAGCTGCAGCCGCCACCACCGCCGCCAACGCCGTTGGCACCAGTATCACGGGCTGGTCTACATCGCCCGGTAGCGCCAGTCCGCAGGATGGCTGCTCACAGCACCGAAAGGCCGGCTAAGAAGCAGAGCAAATGGTCCGCCGAGGAGAACGCTAGGGTCATTGAGCTTCGGGGTCAAGGAATGAAGTGGGATGATATTTCCAGGCTGATCCCAGGCCGCAGCCCCATCAGCTGTCGCTTGCACTACCAGAACTATCTCGAGCGCAAGACCGACTGGTCTGAGGAGGAAATGGACAAGTTTGCTCAGCTCTACGAAAGGTTAGTACCCTTCCTTTGAGATATGCCCCTCCAATATTGGCAACTGCTGAATAGCTAACCATTACATGTGCAGGTTTAAGCAAGACATGTGGCAAAAGATTGCGGACGAAATGTCAATCCCTTGGCGAGCAGCAGAAGCCAAACACTGGCAGATGGGAGAAGAAGATATGGCTCGACGAGCAGGCGTCGTGCCATTTTCCTTACAGACAGAGACTCCATCTGGGAACCGCAGGACTTCTCCTCGAAACCAGATTATTCACCCGCACAGTGCCCTCCCACAGCTCCAGAGTCGAGCAACTATACCTCGCGATGCAGGTATCCCTAGCTCGCACCCCGTGTACGGACGAGATCTACACTCAGCTCCAGTCAGGTCAGCAGGTCCCCCTTTGGCGCCTCGACGTGATACACCAAGCGCTCCACCGCCACGCCATGGTATGCCTGAACCAAGCGAGTTCGTTTACAGCCCTGCACCTACGCTGCCCCCAATGCAGTCAAACCAGTCACAGCGTGGGACAGGGCTTCTCCCAAGCATCTCAGAACTCACGACCGGCGTAGCATACAGCCAAGGAACTGGTGCGAGCCCCCCAATGGTCGCGCGGCCTCCATCAGGGGGCGCTGGTGGGTTCATTCCCGTAAATCCTGGATATTCCAGCCACGAACCCCTTCCTCCGAACAAGCGGCGTCGAGGCAGCGAAGATGAATCTCAGTGGGAACCAAACCAACGTCGGCGAATCAGCTGAAGCTGGACTGTGAGCGCCAAGAACAATCAATGATGATTGATAAGACGGCGAAGTATTTCCCACCTACAGCTTTTTTCTCTGTTTCGAATCATTACACTAGAGCGCGCTGTCTCGCAGACATTTATGATGGACGAATTTCTTTATTAGGATAGGATTTGTTGTTTTCTTTTCTATTTCTTCTCCTATTTATTCCTTACGAACGGTCGATATGTTGGGAACGCATATAGATTCAACCAACGAGCAACGGATTGACGGCAGAACTACAAGGGGGGTATAATGATTTGGCGCAAGGGGGGCCTTTTTTCTATTTTTTTTGGTAGGATTGGGGCTTATAATGGACTTGGAAAGGCTGGCACCTGCCAGTCTTTGGAACGAGGCTCCTTTTTTTTCTTCTCTTTTTTCATATCTTGATGAAAGAAATATTCTCATCATTGTACAGGTAGACAAGGCACATAGAGAGAGGGAGATGGGTTTTTCTGGGGTGTCACACATAGACTGAGGGGGAACGAAATAGAGAGACATGTCTCGGGAATTCAAGTTGCAGCTACACTCGGTGACCTATGTGTTTGCCATTTTTTGTGTTGCTCGTTTCGCTCTTTTCGAGCCCCGGCAAGGTGCTGGCTATGTCGGTATGGCATGCCTAGAACTGACTTGAGAGATGCCGATGTGCTACTCAGTACTGTGTCTCCTTGGTAGTAGTCGATGCTATCGGAATGTATCTGCCGAGGGAGGGATGGGTAAGATGGGGATGTAACCAACCCGCCGGCAGAGAGAGAGAGAGAGAGAGAGAGAGAGAGAGAGAGAGAGAGAGAGGAGTCATGCACACAGCTACTACTGCTACTACTACTACATACCCCAACTGTCAACGTTCGAGACTTTCCGTTGATTGCACAGACTAGTAGATACCCCATCATTTTATGATCGTGATCATCATAACATCATGACTAAGAGACTTCTCTCCCCCTACTCTCTCTCTCTCTTTCTGCGCGCCCCAACAAACAAACTCCCAACCTATTGCTCACGAGTGCACACCACCCACCAGTTGTCCCTCTCGTAGCCCCCCTCCAGCACGACGCCGCCCGCAGCCCTGACGTCGTCCTCGAGCTCGCCCTCCCGATACAGGTGGTAGTACCTCTGAAACGTCTTCCCCGCGTGCTCGTCCTCCTTGGCGGCTCGATAGACCCACGAGACGAGGGTGTCCTGCGGGCTGCGCTCGTCCCAGCCGCGGCGCGACGAGGCCTGCTCCAGGGCCCAGACAAAGACCATTACCTTGCCGCCCGGGCGCACCAGGGAGAGCAGCTCCGCGACGGCCGCGCGCCGGCGCTCAGGGGTCGAGATGTGGTGGATGACGGCGATGCAGATGCAGAAGTCGACGCTGGCCCCGCGGTAGGGCAGGGACAGGCCGTCGGCGACCATGACCTGCTCGTCGCCCCCCCTCCCGTCGCCGGGCTCCCTGCCGGGTGGCCTCCGCGCCAGCCTGACGAGGTTCTCGCTCCGGTCGGAGCCAAAGACGTGGACGTGCCTGTTGACGGCGAGGTACTTGCCGTTGCCGCAGCCCACGTCGAGCCCGACGCTGCCCCGCGGCAGGGCCAGCAGGAACGACGAGACCCTGGGCCAGGGCTTGTGCCGCGTCGACGAGAAGTGGGGTGCTATGGCCTGGTAGACGGAGTGGACATGGGCAGACTCGTAGTCCTCTGGTGAGCAGGCCGCTGCGGTAATGCTGCTGCTGCTCTCCTCTGCTGCAGGCTGTTGTTGATCTTGCTGTTGGCACGCCACCGAGTCTTGAGAGGGTGACATGGTGTGTCTCGACGCTTCCCGGCTTCGCCCCTTGTAACTATTGTTGAATAAGAAAGGGGCGTGTAGGAACCCCTGGGGAGATGAAGGGTGTGATTGGGAAAGTGGGCTAGATTTGATGATGCGTCAAAGTGGGATGAGAAGGAGGGAGGGGGGCGCGGCAATGTAATGAGGATATCCTGTATGTATGTATGTATGTAGTTCCAATCGTATGATGGTGGGGTTGCAAGCCAAAGGGTTTTTTTTTTTTTTTTACCGCCCTGCCACCCTACGTAATATCACCAAAGATTAAGGAAAAACCCCTCCAATGCTACTAGGTAGTTCAGAGATGGAATGATTGTGAGTTGAATACTTGATATTTCGGGCCTTGATGACTTCGAGGCACGCGTTTCTTCGGATCTTTTGGCCAAGTAAAGAGAAAGGGGGGGAAGTGGGGGATGTGAGGCTGCGGATGAACGTCTGGATGAGAGTTGCAGGTTGTAGAAAACTGTACTACTTGTACGTAGTCGGTAGATCTCAAGTTAGGATGGCAAGGGTCAAGTTGCATAAAGTACTAGCTCAGTGGGGGCGCTTAAACTCTCTATCCGAAAACAACTGCCATACAAACAAGGAAGTCGGGAAGAGTAAAAAGGAAAGAAAAAGAAAAAAAGAAACTCGAGCCGGCGGATTGCGGGCGCCAGGGCGCGTCAAAACGAAAAACAGGGCTTTATTACTACAAGTAATTGCAGGCAGGCTAGGCTTAGGTAGGTACCAAGTCTGGCGCTGCTTGTCAAGAGGCGTGACGAAAGCAATGACATGATGAATACCACCTACAAACAGTTAGGGGTATATGAACAGACATGATACCATGCTGCTTGTAGTTCCATCCCCTTCCCTCTCTAGATGTTTCATGAAACGGATCACGAAGAGTCCTATAGAAAAGGATCCTTGTCCATCCTCTTTTCCGTAGTTAATAAACACCACTGGCAAAGAGATTGAATGAAGTTCCCCCTTTGCCCAATGCTACCCTGATGTAGCCTCATACCCTCAATCTCCACCTACCATATTAAATGCGGGTGATGTGATACGATACAGGCTCCGAGGTGGGTGCTAAAAAAACAAAAAAAAAATCATGTTTGATTTTCCCCTGTTTGTTTAGTATCAAGGTGGAAGAGCGGGTTGGGTGTGGTTCGCATATTAGATGTCCTATTTTTGTTGTCGGTTTTCGTTGGTCTGTCCTCTCCCCCCGCTAGAACGGAAAAGTTAACGAGTCATGCACGTACATGGCAAAGTCGTCTCACGAATATTGTCTTACTGGGGGCTGACTGGCTAAGGAAAGTGGATCAAGTGGTTTGTTTCAAACTATCGTTTTGTCTTCATTATTTCGGGAACGGTCCGTTTTCTCCGAGTGTACTCCGTACGGAGTAGAAGATGCTTCCGCCGGGACATTCTAGAATAACAGTCGGCAAGTGACAATTCTGAATTCAGCCTGCGGCACGAACGATAAGTTGCTCACCGCATGTGCCTCGAAAGCGCAATCTTCACTCCCGTTGCCTTCCATGAGAGAAAGGAACAAAACTTGCTCATCGGGCCCCGGTGTTGAGCGAGCTGTTGGCGTCGTAGACGTCAGTCGTGATCAGCTCGGGATATGAGACACCGCCCTGCTTCAACGCCTCCTCCATCGTCTCCATGATGACAATGCTCTCCTGCCACGGCAGCGTATCGCTCTCGAGCTTTCCGTCACGCAGGCAACGTGCGCACTCGTCGGCCTCCCAGAACATGCCATGACCCCAATCGCCGCGAGCCGGATCGGTAGGAATGGGGCAGTCAACAATCTCAACCTTGCCGTCGCAGTCTTTGGTGATGACACGGTACTGGAGCGGTCGGTAGGCGGGTCCCATGACCTGAATCTCGCCGCCGGAGCCCTGGATGCGAATGGCGGCACCGCCGCTGTTGTGGCCATCTGGGTTGCTACCGGTGCGAAGACCAGTGAGGGCGACGCCCATCTTGCCGTTCTTTGGGAACTGGCAGATGACGGCCGTCTCCTCGTCAGCCCCCGTGTCGTACTTCCTCATCGACGCAACAACCGTGGGTGCCTCCTTGTCCTTTTGCAGATGGTAAAGAGTCTGGAACACCCAGGTAAGAGAGTAGATGCCCAGATCGAGGAGAGCGCCGCCGGCTAGGTCGGGGTTGACCATGCGGTTCGAGTTGGGGAACTTGAGGCGACCATCGTCAGAGTTCGTGTTTAGACTGTTGTCAGCGACAGTACGGTAGACGGTGCCAATGGTGCCCGAGGTGATGAGCTCGCGAATCTTGATGCTCAAAGGGAAAAAGCGCGTCCAGACAGCCTCCATGAAGAACAGATTCTTCTCCTTGGCCTTCTCGAACAGCTTGCGCGCCTGGGAGGCGTTGACGGTGAGTGCCTTTTCGCAGAGCACGTGCTTGCCGGCCTCGAGGCACAGCATGGCATTCTGGAAGTGATGGCTATGAGGCGTAGCAATGTAGACAATCTGGACGTTGGGATCGGCTACGAGCTCCCGGTACGAGCCATATTGCTTGGCAGAGCTGGGACCGTCAATCTTCTTGATGAAGTCGGTCGCTCTATCGGCGGAGCTGGATGAGGCGACGGCAACAATCTCATGTTGAACGTCGGAGACGTCACGGACCTTGGGATCAGTGAGGAGGTCCTTGCAGAAGGCTGTTCGTGAGGTCATTGGTCAGTATAGAGTTGTGCAATGTTGTGAAGTTGAGGAGCACTCACTCTCGGCGATACCTCCTGTGGCCATGATGCCCCATTTCAGTGTAAAAGGTGCCATTTTTTTTATATGTTTTATTGTTCTACAGTAAATCTGTGTCGTGAGTTGCTTGACTACAATGAAGAGGGGAAGAGAAGAGTTGGGAGGAAGAACAGCTCTGTGGTGGGGTTGAAAGATGGAGCTGTACTTGTACGTTGCACGAATTGGACGTTGCACGAATTGGAAGAGCTTCACAGTTCACAGTTTACTACTAGGATATGCGTACACATTGAGTTCAAACACGGGAGGTCGGCCCTAGCTGCCGCGGCTTCTTCTAACCTGAAAGCAAGTTTTGATCGAGATTTACCTAGACCTCTCTCTCTTTCTTTCCGCCCCCTCCCTTACTTTTCGTAAGCAGGTTTCGCTGTCCCGCTGAGGATAATACCCCGCGTCGCGAAGTGGGATGGAAGGTCGTACCATTGTCGCAAATGGTGGGGTCATTGGAAATGTCAACGTCATTTCCAACTTGTCGTCTAATAAATCAATGTTGGCTGTGAGCGCGGCACGAATTGCTACAATCATTGCGATTACCTAAGAAACATTGAGACACATATAAAAAAAAAAGGACCGCGGTAGGGATTGGTTCGTGCCTTCCTGCACGTTCGGCAATTTCATTGACGACTTGGCCGTATCTAAATCTTTCATTGGGTAAGGGGGCATGTATCTAAAACGTACATTCCCATCTTCCGATCCATCATCAAGCCAAGGAATTCGCTCTTTTTCCACATCATGATGGCGCAGGCTACCATTGGCGCGCAGGCGTCCAAGCTAACTAGGGACCTTGTGCTTCACGCGCCATCGTCGAGCAAGATCCCAAAGTTGGTATATGGAACTGCATGGAAGAAAGACAGATCAGAAGACCTCGTCTACCGTGCCTTGAAGAATGGCTATCGTGGCGTTGATACCGCCGCCCAACCCAAACATTACAGTGAGCAAGGGGTGGGCGCGGGGGTGAAGAAGGCCGTCGCCGAAGGTCTTGTTAGGCGAGAGGACTTGTTCGTACGTTGAGTTGCTACCTTTAAACCCCAGGAATGTCAAGGCGGCTGACTGACAGCGTGTACAGCTTCAGACAAAGTTCTCGCCGCCTTCTGCGCAGAATCACATGACCCCTTACGACATAAATGCACCCCTGGAGGACAAGGTTCACCAATCAATTCAATCATCCCTCCGCAACTTTACCGTATCAGACGAAGATCCGTATTTGGACAGTGTTGTCATACATGAGCCGATGCCTACGCTGGAAGATACACTCACAATCTGGAAGACGCTCGAGTCGTACACACCAAAGAGCATCCGTAACCTGGGCATTTCCAACACAACGTTGCCACTTCTCCAAGCCGTCTACGAGCATTCCCTCGTCAAGCCGGCAGTCGTCCAGAACAGATTTCATGACTATACCTTGTACGAAGTCGAGCTTAGGGCTTGGTGCAGAGAGAAAGGCATCATCTTCCAATCGTTTTGGACGGTAACGGCAAACCCACGGCTTGTCAGGTCGTCTCAAGTCCAGACCGTAGCGCAATCCGTTGGCGTGAGTCCTCACGTGGCATACCTGTCATTGGTTTTGGGATTAGAAGGCATCACGGTTTTGGACGGCACGACGTCTGATGAGCATATGAGGGCAAACTTGGAGGGAATTGAGATGGTGGGCGTTTGGGCTGAGGGCAAGGGGACACAAGAGTGGAGTGCCTGTCTACAGGGCTTCAAGTCCTTGATAGGTGATGAATGTCTTGCGAGGTGATTGGAATATAAAGAGCTTAATATGCCTCACTTTGGAGAGAAGGGAGAGAAGAAAAAAGAAAAAGACAAAAAACTCTATTCATGTCCACAACGCCATCAAGCTACCTATATCATTATTTCTTGTTACGGGTTTTATCTCCGACTTCCAACTCTTTGTTTCTTATGGGAGTATACCATCTAGTACGCGAGGCTGAACGAAGCTCACCGATGATGATCCGTCCGAACCGGATTTGTAAGAGGTCCTGAAGAACCCTCAATAGTTGAGTAACTGTTGATTAGGGATGACACGCTGTCGAATCCCGGCGTGGCAGCGCAGAAATACTGGCTGTCAGGGGTCCAAAGCGATAGGTTGACCTGGGTTGCTTCACTCTGCGCAATGCCCACAATGTCAATAAACCTGCTAGGTCTACCGATCCCAGGGTCGAGCATCCATTGATAAGCAAAGTCAATCCTATCAGTCATGGTCGGAACTGAGCCATCTTCTATGAAGTTCTCCATGCTGTCCAGGAACTCTTCATTGGATTTGTTGTTGCTGAAAATCATGTTAATAACACACTCAACTACCTCGGCAGTTACTGGAAGAAAGGATATGACGCAGGCAATCATCAGCCGCTTTGCTGCTGGGTGTAATATAGGCATGGTGTTGGTACAAGTGTAACAGTAGTACACAAAATATGATGGAGAGTTGGAAGAAGAAAGAAACGGAAATTGCGCTTGAGCAAGGGATAAGCCTATTTAATAGTCCGACCTGTTCAGAATCAAAGTTCGTCTTGGTCATCACCAACCTCATTCAAGCCGCCACGATTATTGTGGCTTGCTAACTGAGGTAAACCTTATCCAACCCTGTTCTCTGAAACAACTTTATCCAACAATATCATCTGATGGTATATGAATCTTGGTTGCAACCAATGTCCGTAGGGTTGTCCCGACCTCCTGCTCCCTACTGATGAACCAACCTTAGCCTGCCTCTGCTGGGCCATCTTTGGCAAACGTATTGGCGACAATGAGCGGGAAGCACACTGTGGCTTCGACATAAACCTAGGAGAAATTTAGCAAACCAAACGGTTACCCATGTGCTGAAATTACCAACCTTGACATTATCAGCCCCAATCTTAATTTTACCCCACGATACAGCTTCGTCAGGTCGCGCGCCGGCATCGCTGCCGTCAAACTCTTGTGCAGTGTTGATGTAGACCGCAGACTCGGCGCCATTGCGCATTAAGCAGGCGTTTGCAATGTGATGCTTCACCAGCCCTCCACCAAGAATAATCATACCGGCCCGCTTCGCCCTCACCGAGATGGTGTTGATTTTCCGAATATCCTCAACAAGATCGATTCGTAGCTGTTGGGGTGATGACTTGAAAGTGTGAAAGTACAGCATATCGCCGAGGCTGCCGTCAGTGAGAGCAGGGCAGAAGACGGGGATATCATTCTTGTAAGCCCAATAATAGACCGATCTTTCATCGTTGATCTCCTTCCCGAGACGATGAATCACCTTCGAGGGCGTCCAGTGAATTTCGTCGTCGGTGCCTTTGCTTGCTTCCTGCTCCTCCAGCATCTTATCCAAGATTGGCACTACCCAATCCTCGAAAGCGCAGTAGTTGTCGTTTGGCACCACTAGGTTGCCTATACGGTTCATGCCCTTTTTGCGTAGGTCTGCGCCGACGGCGCTGAATGAGGAGAGGTATGTATCGCCAAGGCATTTGATGAAATCCTCTTCCACTCCACCTGCGGTCGTTACAATGGCAGAAACATGCTTGTGCTCTACCAGCCAACGGAAGACTCCTCGAAGACCTGATGATATCATATTTGATGTGTAGCCGAGGAAAATGGTAGTCTTTTCCCCAGTTTCTGGGTCACGCCAATCTTTCTGTATTTGATGGTCAGCAGGTATCATCATGATAGGAGTGGTTGATAGACCAGAGACGTACCATGTCATTTATGATCCTGATAGCTTCTCCTACCGAAGATGCCTGGAAGCCCATGTGGCGCATCCCGAGAAACAGATCCTCTGCGGTGATGGGTCCTTTTGACTTGAGCTTGTTGAAATCTAATTCCTCGACACGCTGTGCATCTGTAGGCATAGCATCGGACTTTTGAAGGACTGCATCAGTCGCCCCTGTAGGGGGAGCATCACTGGTGCCCGTCATATTGGTTGTTGGAAGAGTTCCCAGGTAAAGCGGCGAAAAGTGCAGCAGTTTGTAGGTTGGGGTTGGTTGAAGATATTGGAGGATGCTAAGTAGTAGATGATATATAAGATGGTAAAACTCGGAAGATATAAGGTCGACAATAATAGACCGTACGAATGAAAGCGTTGAGTCTGTAAATGTTGTACGACTTTTTTAATATGATTTTTTTCTTCCCTAAATCTCAACGAGGTCGAATTCATCCCACCACACCAAACGTTTGCCTTTCCCCCCCACCCTGTCACGTCCGACCCGAACCTGCAGCAAGGCGGCACGTCAATGCCCTTTTGAGGCACATCGGATTTTTGGGTCCTTGTTTTAAGACATGTGGAAGGGGTGCCGAAAACGGCCTAGCGTATCTTGAATTTCCTGCCAGCCGGGCTGTTAGGCTCTGAATCACTAATGGGCAGGGTATGTGTCACTAGCCACACAGCACGACAGCCCGCCACGAGGCCTGTTCGTTGCGATTGGCGGCAGCTGCTGCTGATGAGCTACTGAGGTGGCAGGCCCTCGGGGCTTTGTACGACTACCGTCTGCAGGCAGCGGAGAGTGGGGACCTTTTTTTTTTTGAAGTTCGGGGGGCCTGTGCAGTGGAGGATGCCAGTAGCCGTGTGTAGACAGGGGGGTGGGGATCTACTAACCTTGGCCAATCTGACGGAGTAAGTCAACTTCAATCTTGAATCCTTCTTGGCCCTTTCAACCCAACTTCATCCATCAAGTAACGCCTCTATTCTCTCTAACCTGCGCTCCTGTTTGGCTGCGACGACGGTGCAACGACGTGATTCCTCGCGTCAAGTGCCCAGTGGCGCATCTTATACTGGTTTTTCACTTTGTTCTTGCGTTCCTTGCGCGCGCTTCTTCAACATTGTTCGAGAAACAACGATTACTCGCACAGACGACAATTCGGATGTCTCCCAGCCCTGCCGACTATAGATTGACCACGAATTGATATCAACGTGCCAACTACGGCTTGCAGTCGTTAATTCTGCATGCTCTTCAACCATTCAGCAGCCGTTTCTTTAGGCTGCAGGCCGGTCCGCTAGACGCACACGGTCATCATGTATGTTCAAACTTTAAAACAGCCAACCTGACCCTTCACCAGTTCTCTCACCGCGGCCGAGCCCTGTCCAGGACAGCTCAAAGGCCCTCCCCATGATGAGTTTCAGCGAAGTCGCTGTACCTATTGACCCTAGCTGCACAGAAAGCCCTTTTCCCATGTTGCCCCTATGCTTGATGCCCATCATACTGATTATTTAGGGCTTCGAGATACTCTCGCTATGACCCCGACCGGCGGTCGCGATCCCCACGTGATCGCTCGCCAGACCGGTTCGACCGCAGCTCTCAGTTCGGAGAAGGCGATAGGCGTCGTTCATCTGCTATTGAAGTGAGAGCTAATCAGTCCAACTTTCAAGCAAATCGCGACGGCTTCAACGACGGCCCTCGGCGCGAGCCCCCGCGAGGTCCCAGAGCGCTCATTGACCCGCCGAGTGGGCCCAGAGGCGGATATGGAAGCGATTTCAGAGGTCGCGGCCGTGGGAGAGGTGGTCGTGTATGGTCAAGAGATGACAGCCGAGATCGTGGTAGGGACAGAGATATCGACTTTCGTGACCATCGATATCGCGATGATAGGAGCCGCGAGCGAGAACGAGACAGAGACAGAGATTGGCGTGACTCTAGAGACTTCAGATCCCGACGTTCTCCAATAGGTCGAGCGCGTTCACCACCACGAGACTTCCGCGATAGGGATCGGGAAGGTCTCCCGGGGCCCGAGGCTGATCGACCAAGACGATCCTCCAGAGATGGAGGAGGACCACTGCCTCTTGGATCCCCATCGCATGAGCCCCCTTTCATGACTGGACCGCACCGAGGGGGCGGCTTCATTCGTGGTCGGGGGCGAGGTAGGGGAGACTGGGGGTCAGACAGAGGCCGTGTACGTGCGCCGTTCGATGATCGAAACGACCGCTATATTCGCAGTCGTTCTCAAGAAGGTCGTTGGGGACGAGACCGAGACGACCGAGATCGAGGTGATAGGTTCGGACACGACGTGGATCCTCGACGTGAGAGTCGCGATGATAGGGGGGAGCGTGGGGATCTGTTCCGCGCCAAAATGGAAGCGCGAAGCGTCAACCACCAAGACGCTCCACCTTCAGTGAAAGAAATATCACCACCACCCGTTGCACCTTCGGCGCCAGCCTTTGGATCTATTCCCAATCGCAACCAGAGCATCGGTGATGGCCCTATCGGAATTAGCAAACCTCCCCCTACAGGACCAAGGGCTTTTATTGAGCGGCCCACAGGCTCGACCCTCTCAGGGAGTCAAGAACCCCCTGGAACACCAGCTGGTCTTCCTAATAAGCCTTTCGGCCACGATGTTCCCCCTATTCCTATCGGTCCCCGAGCACAGCAGAAGGCCCCTCAGCGCCCTTCCAGTAAGCAGTGGATCAACCCCAATTTGAAGAAGGGTCCGGAATCACCCAAGCAGGCCCGATCTCTCAGCTTTGCTCAGCAACGACCCGGCCCCCCTCGGCAAGATGGCTTTTACACAGACCAGCCGATAGAGGGTAGACCTCGCAGCAGTGATACCAAAGCAGGCATGGAGCCGGCGGATGACGAACATCGGGGGCGCAATCACCATAGCGCCGAGCCTGGCGAAATTACGCAAAAATCAGATTACGGCAGCTCCCCCAGAACCGTTCCCTACACACAACAGGCAAAGAGACTAAGCTCATCAGCGGAGCCTGGCGAAGTAGTATCGAGCGATACCACGGATGTAATGATGAAAGACGTGGCCGATAGTGAGCAGCTTAAGGACGCCCCGCCACACTCCATCAAACAGAAGCTCAAGCGCGTTGCTTTCCGATTCGTCCGTTTTACGGTTCCGCCTAAGCCTGAGACCTCCGCTGCTAATGGAGGCTCTGATACAGAAGACGACGACGAAGATATGGCCGATTACTTTGCGCACAAAATCCAGGATGCCGAGGCTAAGCTTGCGAGTTTGCAGCGATCTGAAGTACCCACCGAAGTCGTAGCTAGATTCGCAGCACTATCTCATGGTTCCATGGTAAAGATACTGAACGAAAAAGACGATCTGTTGGAAACATTTGGAGATATTGGACCAGACGGATTAATACCAAAATTGTCTAAAAAGGTCAAACCATCGGCGCCCGAACCCACCAAAGAAGTGGCAGAGCTTGAATCTGAGTCTGAGCCTAGGCCCGAACCGAAGGCTGAGCCCGAGCCTGAGCCTGAACCTGAACCTGAACCTGAACCTGAACCTGAGCCTGAGCCTGAGTTTGTGCCTGTTCCTGTGCCTGAGCCTGTGCCTGAGCCTGTGCCTGAGCTTGAGCCTGTGCCTGAGCCTGAGCCTGAGCCCGAGCCCGAGACCGTGCCTGTGCCTGTGCCCGTTCCTGAGTCTGCACTAATGGATACCGAAATGCCTGACATTGATCAGGAATCTACCGTCGAACAGGAGGTTGCCAGCGAAATGCCAGCAGAACAGCTTTCAGACTTACAGCCTAAGAGGGAAGAAGTAGAAGGCGAGGCCACAACATTGGAAGTACCACCCGCACCTGCTCCGATTGTCCCAGAGCAGGAGCCCATCGTTGAAGAGCCACTAGAGAAGCCTTCAGTATCCCCGACCCAACCAGATATTAAGCCATCCGAGATACCTCCCGAGAAAGGCAGTGTTCTCATTGGCCCACAGCCTATGGACATTAACAAAGACCAGTTTCAGGCCTTGAGTACACCATCTCAAGTCGAGGATGACGATGCAACAGATTCCGAATACGACACCATGCCGGATGTTGAAGTAGTGCGCCGATATATGACTACGCCCCCTGTAGAAGATCTTCCAGACTTCAGTCTAGAGCCATTGCAGAACGAAGCAGACATATTCAACTCTTTGGAAACTGACCCGGCCGTAGATGAGTTCATTTTATCAAGCTTGGAGAAGATTCACCTTGATAAAGCTGCGGAGAAAAAGGAGAGCCAAGAAAGCTATCGAAGAGGATATGCCCAGTACCTCAAGTTCACGCTTTCCAATGATCCGGCTGCTATAAAGAATCGCGATTCGTTGGCTATTGTTTCTCCTCAACAGGATAAGGGGGAATCAACAACCCCCGAGCCCAGACCTGAAGGCAGGACTAGTGGGAGGCGATTTGCTTCAGAGCGCGATTTGGAGCGCGTGCTTCAAGCGTCGATGCGCGAAGACGAGGAAAGAAAAGAACGAGAGCTCAGGATGCAAAAGGAGAAATATCGTACTGAAAAGGAGGCTGTCATACCTGAGATGCTGTGGAACAAGGACGAAAAGCAACAAGAACACTTTCCAGACCGTACAGGCTACGTTTCGACTGAGAAATTGGTGTCTGCATGGCATGTACTTCCGCCAGAGAACAACTTCACCGAAGAGGAGGCGCAACTATTCGAGAAGAGGTATCTGGAATTGCCCAAGCAATGGGGCAAGGTTGCCGAGGTTATTCCAAACCGTAACTTCGGGACATGCATCCAGTACTACTATCTCATGAAGAAAGACCTCAATCTCAAGGAGAAGCTTAGAAAGCAGCCTAAGAAGCGTAAGAAGGGCGGCCGTGGGAAACAAAGGTCTAGTGCTCTGGTCTCAGAGCTGGGTAATCGAGATGGCGAAGGAGAAGAGAATAACGGCGAGAATGGCGAGAACGGCGAAAGTCGAAGGCGTCCGCGCAGAGCAGCTGCGCCGACTTGGGGATATGAACAAGCAGCAACCGAAACGGAAGCATCAACGCCTGCTGGGACGCCCGGTCGTCGTGGTGCCTCTACTGCTGGGTCAAAAACTGACCAACCTGAGAAGGTCGATGGTAGAAAGAGAAGAGGGAAAGCTGCCAAGAAAGACGAGGTCAAGGCTGGTAAGCCCCAGGCGCTCGCTGCAGCACCTGGTCCAGGCACTGGCAGAGGCAGAGGTCGTCCAGAGGGGAAGTCACAAACCTTTGAATTTCAAGCTGGGCTCGCGACGGATCCTCGCCTCTCTCAGCTCGAGCAGCAACCTGGCATGCATACGCCTTTCAATGTACTCCATCAGCAACAGCCTCCACAGCTTCATCCCCAACCAATGCACGGTGTGGAGAGATCGCAGGCCCCGCCGCCGCCAGCGATGGCGGATGTCATGCAACCTCCTTCCCTGCGGCCCGAGCCTCCAGCGCCGAATCCTCAACCCTCAATGAGCGCGTTCAATTTGCAGACCTTGCAGCAGACACCAGCCGAACGCAAAGGCCCTAACGCACCATCTAGCTACTGGAGTGTATCTGAGGCTACTGATTTCCCTGCGTTGTTGCAGGCATTTGGATCTGACTGGAGTGCAATCGCTACCCATATGGGGTCAAAAACAGCTACCATGGTAAGGCCCCGTACAGCCATATACCATATTCTTAGGACTGACGATTCATGCAGGTCAAAAATTACTACATTCGGCAGAAGGACCAAGGAAAGGCTGAGTGGGAGAGACTTGTCAATGAAGCTGATGCCAAGCGGTCACGAGGCGAGAGACGGCCGGATCCCCCAGTGCTGATGCAAACAGGCGGTAGAGGAAGACGCTACGATGGCCCTTCAGCGGTGCCCTCACGGTCGCTGGCTGTGGCTCCCAGTGATGTCAATCTTTTACCAGAGCAGATTAAGCCTCCCAAAGATCCGGGTCAGGCCGGTCGATCATACTCAAATTACGGAGTGGCCATCGCCCAGGCTCCTGCGCAACAGCAGCAACAGCAACGGCAACAACAGCAACAGCAGCAGCAGCAGCAGCAGCAGCAGCAACCACCGCCACCGCCACAGCAAACACCTCCCATGCATCCCAGCCAGCAGCCACTACCTATACAGCATAGCCAACCGCCTATTACGCAGCCTGTCTCAACGGTCATGTCTCCCGGTGTCAGACCATTGCGAGCACCCTCACAATCTTTCGGGTTCCCAGAACGCGAGAGGGACCCGGCTCAGGGACGTATGCCGCTTCAGACGAAGTCAGAGATACGCGAACAGCGCGTCATCAGCCCCGGGCAGCCTATGCATCCCGGGCAGCAGCCTGACCCCATGATGGAACGAGAACGGCACATGATGGAGATGCGTGAGAGGGAGAATAGGGAACGAGAGAGCCGCGAACTGCGCGAGAGGGAGCAGAAAGAACGAGAACTGCGTGAGCGAGAACAATATGAGCATGACCAACGGGAATACCGCCATGCGATGAGGTCCAAGCACGAGGGAGAGGCTCCTAACTATGACCATTATGGGCTGAGACAGCCTGGGCCTGCTCCTCGAAGCGAGCCGTTGTCTATGCCGCCCCGTCACAGCCCTCATCCATCTTGGTCTGGGCAACCAGGATCTATGCGAGGTTTACTCAGCGATCCAGAGCCATCAGCTCCGATATCACGGCCGCCCTCATCTATGCAGCATAGAAGTGCGTCAGGACCCGGTCCTGAGTCATATCCTCGGTCATCAACGCCTGTGCCTTCTGCCTCGTCGTCCACTCCTCGGCCAGAAGCTCGCAAGACATCTAATATCATGTCCTTGCTAAACGATGAACCACCTGCCCCTCCAAAACGGCTCAACGATGTGTCGAACACACCAACTCGTCCGTCTCCAACTCCTCCACCGCCGCAAAGCATGAGCAGACAAGCGCCGGGTCCAGCGCCACCTTCGTCCTTGAGGCGGGAAGCAGATCTCTCCTACTCACATTACGGCCGTACCCCAATCGGTGGTCCATCCGGCGTACCACCTCTAAAACCAACAGCATATGTTGCTTCGTCTACGCCGCAGCATCCAGGCGGTCCACGACCCCCTATTGGCTTAGGCACGGACTCGCCGGTATCTGAGCGTGATTACTTCAGGCAGCAACACTCCTATCAGCCGAACCATTCATCGAGTAGAACCAATTCTCCCCAGGCTGTACAACAATATCCTCCTCCCGGTCAACCAGGTCAGATGTATCAGCCTTCATCGGGTTATCCTTCACCATATGGCGCTCCTAGCCAGCCTCCTCATGCTGCCTCACCTCCACCTCAGTATCCAATGCAAGGTTCGGCCCCGAGAGGCCGCGAACCCCCTCGGGGAGCCCGCGAATCTTGGCCTCCACCCACACATCAGCCACCTCCGAGCAGTAGCTGGCCAAGCCAGCCGGGTAAGACCTCGCAGCCTGGTTCAGCTTCGTCTTGGCCAACACAGCATCCTGCTGGATCATCACAGGCTGGAACGCCGACTGGGAATTGGCCTTCTGGTCCCCCTCAGCACATGAACCTTAGAGACGCTCGTGAGCCACATCCGATGTACGGATCTCATCAGCCGTCCCCGCAGCAGCCACATGGGTTGCAAGACCGTTATGGGCCACCGCCACCCACATCTCGAGGCCCTGATCCGGGGCCCCCTCCCACCCAGTATCAACGTTACGCTGCCCCCGCTCCTGGTCCGCCTAGAGAGCACCGGGAAATGTCTGGCAGAAACTATGCGCCTCAATCATATGATGGTAGGCATCCGCAGCACATTGGGCCCGGTCACGAGTATCAGCAAGATCTCCGAGAGATGCAGCTGAGAGATGCAAGAGACCCAAGAGATTCGAGAAACCCGAGGGACCCGAGGGACCTGAGAGATCCAAGGGATCTCAGAGACCCCAGGGAGGGTGGGGGGTTGGCTCCTCGAGGACTGAGGCCACCTGAATACGACCGACATCCTCCACATTATGGACGATAAGTGAAAGGAAGAGGTTTTTTGAATGCTGTATATTATAGGACCTACTATACCCCATGTTCAGGAGGCGACGGGTTTGTTGGATTGCTTTTCGGTTTGAGTTATGTATACTTCTCACGAGCAGGGAGTGGTAACGGAGATCTGGGAGTTGGAGGGGCAGGTTAGTAGTGATGTTGGAAATGTTGGAATGTCGGTAGTGTGTAATGCTATAAGTACTGTAAAGTTGCCAGCTCCAAATCATCGTGACCACTTTCTGGTAGTATGTGAACAAGGTTCATGTCTTATTGTACTGATGTCAGTCGCCGAAGACTGCTGCCCCGCCAATGGCGCACCAACCCCACCATAAACACGTCCCTTGTCCATCCCCCACCGCGTCACACCCTACAACTAAGAGGAAGAAACAGCACAACCACCATCGATATTCCTAATCAATCCGACGGAAAACAACAAAAATGTCGACAAATAGACACCATTTAGCAATGGATGCGCGAGAGAAGACTTACTTTGAGCAACAGCGCGAAGCCTACATTGCTGAGATTGCCATGGTACGTGTTTCTCCCTTTGCCTTTCCCCCTGCAAGTTTTTGGTGGCCATGAGATGAAGGGCTAACTAGCGGTGCATCGACAAAGAGCTTCGAGCATGTGCTAGCCAACATCAACAAGTTGAATCGCTCGCTTGAAGCGGTCATTACGGTGAGTTGTTTCTTCCCCCCCCCCTTTTTTTTGTTCTTTTCCTTCTTATTGTTTAATCGATTAATGCACGTTGGGCTGTACGCGTTTGTTATAATGCCGAAACTGACACGTCACTGTGATAGGTCGGTAATGAATTCTCATCCGTCGAGGCACTATGGTCACAGTTTGAGAACGTCATGGGGAAGCCGGAAGACCAGGGCGATAGTAGTAGGACAGACGAGGAAGAAGCAGACATTAAGAAAGAAGAGGAGGCTTGAGTCCCTTTAGCAACCAAACAGCTGCTGCTATACAACTAGTACTACTATTAATCCAAATGCATACATTACCACATCATCACGAAAAAGAAAGGGGGCAACAGCGAGGGAGTAATTTTTATAAGTTATAAACATTTTATGCCCTACACCTGCTCCACCAAGATACAAAATTCGCACAAAGCAAAGATAACAAGAACGGAAGACTATGCTGACAAAGGGAAAGAAAAAAGAGAGGGCTTTGAAAAAAGAATATACCCCAAAAATAAAGAAGTCACTAAGAGATCCATCATATCCCTTGGAATTGTTCTCATTCTCGTACTTCATCCATTCCACGCACAACCCGTATTTTCCGTTGTCGTTTCTGCGGGAATGTTTCTTGCTTTGTTTTCGTCGTTCCACGTATCTTCTTTTTTTCTTCTCACATCTCCCTCTCCTCCTCATCGAGCAACCATGTTTGCTGTTGCGCGCACGCATCATAGGCCCATAAACTCCCCTGCGATGTTTATCAAAAAAAGAAACTCGCCGTTGCCATGCTGAGTTTGACCGCTGATGTAGGGAGAAAGGGTTCGCTCGGAGGTGACGGAAAGGGACTAAAAATCATTGCTAAATAAGCAGAGAAGAAAGCGCAGAAAAGAGAGAAAAAAGTTCATGCGATGGTCATTACAACTGTAGTATGCCGTGTCAAAAACCCCAAGTTTCCTTTCTTTCTTGAAGTTAACGGGGGGAAGCCTCTCAAAGAAATTGACACTTTCTCTTCTTCCTCTTAGGCACCCCGACGCCAACCGTTGATGACGTTCTCCCGTGCCCGCTGGGCCCTGAGAAGGGGGCATTGTTGGCAGAGCTCTCCAGGGTCTTGCGGTCGTTTGCCACAACCGTGAGAATAGCCTGCTCAAACACCTCGTCAACTCCCCGAGACTCCTTGCTGCTGCACTCCATATACTGGGCGTTCATCTTCTTAGCAACGGTCATGCCCTGCTCCGACGTGATGGGGGTGAGCCCCTGGGTCTTCAACATGTCTATACATGTTTGTTTGTAGCGTAGGTCTGACTTGAGGCCCACGAGCACGAGCGGAGTGTAGGGACAGAAGTGCAGAACCTCGGGATACCACTGTAACCAGTCAGCTTTGTCTCACCAGTGATCCCGGGGTCTGTAGCGCAAACTCACCTTGTCAAGGACGTTTTCGAGAGAGTTGGGGCAGTCAATGGCGAAGCAAACGAGAATCAGGTCGGTTTCGGGGTAAGAGAGAGGTCGCAGTCGGTCGTATTCCTCCTGGCCGGCTGTATCCCAGAGCGCAAGCTCCACGGTCTTACCGGTAGGAGGGTGGATCGGGTAGGTGATGTAGTTCTCGAAGACGGTCGGCACGTATTTCTTGAGGTCTTTGTCAGATGACCTGCGTCATGGTTTTGGGTTGATAGTCGATGCGACTCACCTCGGGGAAATAGCCTTGGCTGTAGCTAATGAGCAAGCACGTCTTGCCGCAGCCACCATCGCCGACAACTACAATCTTCTTGGAAAAAGTCGGGGGCTCAGTATTATGTGTGGCCGCCGACTCGCGACCAGTCGATGTGCTGTTGACTGTGCTCGACGTGCCCTCGCTGGAGCGCGTGTTCTGGCTTCGGCGGTATTGCTGGCTGTGACCTGCCTGGCCATATTGGGAATTGCGGTGCTGGTAGGACGCCATGGTGGGCGCGGGGAGTCCAGGGGGTGACGATGTGCGGCAGGCTGGTGCCTGTCTCAGGTGTTGATGATAAGTCCAAGAATGCGCTCTACCAAAAAGGTCCGGACGGGCAATGGGAGATGAGATGGCAACGATCCCCCCGGAGTTCCTATGAGCTATTGCCTGTTGCTAATTCAAGTTCCTCTTCTGCTAATGCCTTGTATTCGTCGTTATTGTTAAGATAAGATGGTGTAGAAAAATGGTGATGTGGGCGGAGATACGCGGGATGATGGTTGATATGATAGGAAAGTCGATAATGGTACTCCGGAGTGGCGACGAAATGGCCTTGATCGGAATTGGAGATTGAAAGAATCCGAAATTGGAGGGGTTTGGGAAGGAAAGAGGAACGAACGCAGATGGTAGAGAATAAAGTTGGACTGGAATGGAGGCGAAGAAGAAGGTGAGACTTTGGATGCGGGAAAAGAAAGAGAGAGCGCCTCAAAGCATGAAGTTGAGGGAACTCTACAATGGAGGTTGAGGGCAATATCAGTAGCAGGCGCAGCGCTTACCCTCCAACTTCCAGGTGTCGGGGCGACGTAAACGAGGTAAACATGTTGACCAGGCAACCAGTCAACGTCGTCAAGGTGGGGCTGCTGCTTCCGTCTGTGTCGGTGGGCGGTAGCTTGTAGGTAGCCACCCACCAGCAGGTCCCCACGGGCGGGTTGCTTCAGCTGCTTTGCGCCTGTTCACCTAAGCCAACCCCAGCGAAAGGGGATCTGTGCGTCCTAGTAGTACCTTGACTCCGTACCTCCACTAAAGGAAAAGCTCTCTTTGTTCACGCTATCGCTATCGGCCGGACTGAATTCACAATTTTTTTTTTTCCTTCTTCTTTTTTTCTGCACAACCTTCAAAGCTGACGTGTTTCACAACGAGCCTTGCGTGCACCCGTCTGTTTTGTCTGTCAGAGAGCCAATCCAGTCCATTCACCATGCAGACGACAGCTCCTAGCAAGTACATCACGCTCGTGTCGGGCGATGGCTTCGAGTTCGTCGTTCTTCGCGATGCGGCCATGATCAGTCCCATCGTCAAAAGCATGCTGGACCCGAGGAGTATGTCCTGAGCCTAAACATCACCATGGCCTTGTGCTGCACCTCTCGTCGATATCTCCTGATCCAGTGACTTACGAATTGTTTTGTGATAGGCCAGTTTGTTGAGGCCAGAAATGCTCGCTGCGTCTTTAACGAGATAAGGTACGTCGGACACCTCCCCTCATTCATCTCCGCTCTCTCCTTCTCCTCTCCCCTTGGGATGACGAAAAATATCTACATCGCTATATGCTTCCTGACGAAACCCCGATGACGTCGGCGTGGTTCGGTTGATGGCTCACTACACTTGACCTGACCAAACAAATCCCCCACGCATCGTTCTTCACAATTCCCAAGTATTTCTTTGGAGAGCCTCGTACTAATCCCGTGGTAACAGCTCTATTGTTTTGGACAAGGTCGTAGAGTACTTCCACTACTGGTATCGGTTCCGCAACAGCGAAGATGTTCCTGATATGGACATCCCTGTCGAGATATGCTTGGAGCTCCTTGCCGCCGCAGACTACCTGGGCCTAGACCAGTGAGTACTACTCCAAAAACCAACCTCACGCTCGCACTCGTTTGCTGACTAGTTTAGGACCAACCTGAAATGATTTACGATTTATATGCTTTATGCTTGCTTCTTTAATGCACGGCGTTGTGGGCATAGATGGGATAGAACCATCCGGTCGGTACGGTATAATATTGCATGAATGATACGAGTTTACACAGCCAAAACCAATGCTTTTTTTTTTCTTGATGCATACGATTCAGAACAGCGAAACCCATTTCAGCATATACGTTTGACTCTTCAACTCCTCCGTGGGTCAAACGCCTATTAGAGATGGAAGATTGACGTAACCCTCTCACTCTGCTTGACTCAGTTGACGCATTGAGCTCTCGCTTTTTCTGAAGGGCAACATTTATTAGATAACACAGTCATCTGCTGTGATATATAAAACAATTACCTCTTACCATTTCTCAGCCTCGCCTTATCTATCACATTGCATATATAATAAATTTGAAATTCCGTACTCCGTACTTTTATGGCAACTTGGGGAATTGCTGCATGGCTTTGACAGCGTACCAAAACTTGACGTCATATTCATCACTAAGCTTAACTCGTAAATATTTTTTTATCTACGGAGTACATTATTTAACCATTAGACATCCCTTTTCCCCCTAGACTTGTTCAATTTTTGATTTATACGGAGTGGTGGTAAGGCCCTAGTGCTGGTATTGTGCTTGGCTATGATGCGTACCTTCTCAACGTTGGCAGGCGCGACTTCTAAAAGGGTGCGCTTGGACCAAATTTCAACGCTGTCAGCGTACTCCGTACTCCGTACCAAGGCTTCAATTGCATCTCTACATCAACAACCGACCCTCTACAAAACCATGGCCTCAACTTCATACGAGTACCGAGGCGTCCGTCTTGCTGTAGAAGGCTGCGTAAGTTTAGAGACTCGTCACAATTGTATGACAATCACGCTGACATTGATTGATCAGGGTCATGGCATGCTCGAGGCCATCTATGCCTCAGTAGCGGAATCATGCAGGGTCCGCGGATGGGATGGCGTTGACCTCCTCATCATCGGGGGTGACTTTCAGGTGAGTGCATGCACTGTCGTCAGCTGGAACCCTACTAACATTGACAAGGCCGTTCGCAACGCCGACGACCTGACGGTCATGTCGGTGCCCGCTAAGTACCGAGAAATGGGCGACTTCCATGCCTACTACTCGGGCCAGAAAAAAGCCCCCTATCTCACCGTATTCATTGGAGGCAACCATGAAGCAGGCTCGCATCTTTGGGAGCTTTACTACGGTGGATGGGTCGCACCTAATATCTACTACCTCGGAGCGGCCAATGTCGTCCGCCTCGGGCCCATCCGCATCGCTGCCCTTTCAGGGATCTGGAAGAGCTTTGACTACCGCAAGCCTCACTTTGAAAGGTTGCCCTTCAACAACGACGATGTCAAGAGCTTCTACCATGTCAGGGAGATTGATACCCGTAAACTCCTGCTGTTGAGATCGCAAGTCGACATTGGATTGAGCCATGACTGGCCGAGGGCAATAGAAACGCACGGCAATTCTGATTTCCTATTCAGAAAAAAACCTGATTTTCGCAGGGAATCTCAGGAGGGCACATTGGGCAGTGTAGCAGCCAAGCTGGTCATGGACCGCTTGAGACCCCCATACTGGTTTTCGGCTCATCTCCACATCAAATATGCGGCCTTGAAAAAGTATGAAGAGGATACGGCAGACAAGCAACCACAAGTACAATCACCCTCGAACAAGGCAGAAGCCCCCAAAGCCCCAGAGAATAACCCAGATGAAATCGATCTGAACATGGACGATGATGATGATGACGTGGCCGAAAAGGGGAATGCGACGGCGGAGCCATTCACCATGAAGCCTGATGTAGGTGGGCAAGAGACTGAACAAGTCTCTGAAACTCTTCGAGCTCAACTGCCAGCCTCGTTTTCTCGTCCCCAGCAACAGCAAAATAGGGCTACAACGGGTCAACCCGTGCCGGACACTATTCCGAACAAGGTGGTGCGCTTCCTGGCCTTGGACAAGTGCCTTCCTGGCCGTCACTTTTTACAGCTGCTTGAGGTACAGCCTCATAACTCAAACGATGCGAAAACCTCCCAACCCGAGACCTCTAACCCAAGATACCCCTTCCAATATGACCCTGAATGGCTAGCAATTGTCCGCGTCTTTCACAAAGACCTGAAATTCGGCGAACCCACTGCTCAGAACCCTGAAGACTTGGGGGAGGAGCAATATCGACCTTGGATAGACGCCGAGGCCAGATGGGTTGAAGAAAATATTACAAGTCCAGGCAAGTTGGACATTCCGTATAACTTCGAACAGACAGCTCCGCCTCATGTAGAGGGCACCTCGCTTCACGATGTAGATCAGCCATTCGAGTACACAAATCCTCAAACCGCAGCGTATTGTGCCCTGCTCGGCATCCCCAACATATGGGATGCAAGCCAAGATGAAAGGGACGCAAGACGTGCCGCGGGCCCAGCACCTTCAAGAGCAAGCTCAGGTGGCGGAGGCAGAGGCGGCGGCAGAGGCGGATGGAGAGGAGGAAGGGGGCGAGGACGTGGTGATGGAAGAGGGGATAGACGTGGTTTTGGAAATGACGGTTGGCGGCCCTAAATATGCCCTGGCTACTTACTACCTGTTTGAACCCGATTCAGCTGTATGCACGTCGTATTAGTCGCTTTCCACCGTGGAGCCACTACTCCTCCGTACGTGCCTTTCGCGACATTTCACGTCACAATCTGAGTTAATGATTTTATTCACTCATGTTCAAAAAATTCCCCCATTTGATTGAAGATTACCGGTCATGATGGATCCAACAACTCTGGTCCCCTATACCTACGCACCTTTGCCTACTGACTCGTCGGTTCGGCTCATATCGCGCTTGGGGACTTCTCCTTCAGGCCAACTACGCCTTTCACTCTCTACCCACGATCTAGATACTGATACGCCGACACCTTTTCACTGCTTGTCATATACCTGGGGTAATCCATTTGCACACGGAGGGCCATTCAAAGCGCATTACGATGGTGCTGCTGACGATTACTCGCCAAATAAGAAAATCCCTGTTGAGGTGGACGGGAAATTGTTCTATATTCAAAAAAGTTTGTTTGATGCGCTCACAGAATTACCTGAGAGTCCCTACCTCGAAGAGCTGGCGTACACAAACCATCGAGGATTTACAAGAATGCATACAGTTGCAGAAGCGGGGAGGTATGGTTTACTATACATATGGGCCGGGAGGCGTGTTGACTTCAACGTTATCAACTGTGAAGGTCGACTGCCTATCCATTACTCCGCAGAAAGAGGCGATGATGTCGGAGTCAAGATTCTGGCCGGGGCTGGCTCAAGAAGGTCCGTGAAGGATAAAAAAGGCAAGACGCCGAGAGATCTGGCTCAAGAAGGAGGCCATGATGAGGTTGTCGAATTCTTAGATGCGATGGCTGAGCAGCCCGACCCAGCGCCATACACGGTGCCAAAGGATGATGATGGCCCTGAGAAGTATATCTGGGCTGATGCCATTTGCATCAACCAGGAAGACGTGGACGAGAAGACCAAGCAAGTTTCCATGATGGACAAGATTTATTCAAAAGCCACCTGCGTAGCAGCTTGGCTTGGCCCCGCAGATGACTATACAGCGACTGCTGTCAAAGCATTCAATACCCTCATCTCTCATCAGAAGGAGTTTGCAGAGAGCAACATCATTCCTTATAGTGGCAGCGATGAGTCAAACTATGAAAAGGCAGGTCTGCCACATATAACCCGCGATGAATGGGACGCTATAGCAAGCGTGTACCAGAGACAGTGGTTCCGACGAGCCTGGATAGTACAGGAGGCGATCCTCCCAGAACTCTTGGGTTTGTATTGCGGATCCCATCGGCTCTCTGCATACGATATTGGACTCATAGCACGGACAATTCGCGAGCTCGAGAGACGTCTGGGCACAAGCGACTCATCCAGATACATACCTCTGAATGAAATAGCCATCTCTGTCGAATGGAACGCTGCCGAATTCATGAAATGGAGAGAGAATCTGATGAATACCAAGTCAGGCGATGAGAAGGATCGACCTGCGTACCGGGAGCTCTTCAAGATGAGTGAGCTGCTCAGCTGCTTCAGAACGTTTCTTGCGTCGGAATCGCGCGACAAGATATTTGCCATATATGGGCTCCTCAATGTTTTTGCCAAGCAAAGAATGCAAACCGACTACAGAAAGTCAGTGGCGAGCGTGTATACGGCGGCCACGAGAAAGGTTATAGAGGAGATGGGTAGCCTTGACGTGCTTTCTAGCTGTTTCAGCAGCACGTCCTACCGTCAACCAATGGATAGCTTACCCAGCTGGGTTCCCGACTGGAGTATACCTGGCGGAGTTGCGGTGCCTACCATGGGTTTCAATGCAGATAATGGTCTTCGATTCGCCGAACCTAAGCCAGGCCCAGACGACGATCCGGTGCTTGGTCTTCGCGGTCTCTACATAGGCCGAGTCAGTCAAGTCAGCGGTAGAGTCAGCGAGGGCCCGGGAGGCAAGCTTATGTTTGACCCTCGATGGCTGAAGCTTACCTTGTCTCTCAAAAAGGCAGAGTATGCTGAGGGTGACGAGAAACCGGTGCTCACCGAACTCCTCTGGAGAACACTGTGTATGAACATGTCTAGCGGAGGGTTCTACAGCGATACATTCGGGAGGAACGCGCCAGCCGAGTATGCAGGGCAGTTTACCAGGTTTTTTGCGCTCTTGATCACCTCGGGGCTGGATCAGATAATGATCGAGGCCGCCGGAGGGAAACCTGGATACCACCTGGACAAGGACATTCTGATTCACATCCAGCACGACGCATTAGCGGACATGGAGTCCTCTCTCCAAGACCTGGACGCCTTGTCAGAACATGATGGCGACAAGTGCTGCACGCCTGCTCGCGAGGACATCGTCTTCCTTTGGAACAAGCTCGAGTACACCCTGTTGAGAATCACTCCCGTCAAGGGCGATGAGGGGCCCCTCGACTTCACAGTTCCTCCTGGCGTAACTCAAGGCACGGATCGGCTTGTGGGCTGCGGCATCGTCAGCGCAGGCACGAGGATATGGCGCAAGTGCAACGGCTTCGCCAGCACGTATTTGACGGCGTACGGCGGACGCCAACTCTTCACTTTGGACGACAGGTACCTGGGCCTCGCTCCTGTGTCGGCCAGGGAAGGCGACGAGGTATGGGTAATACCAGGGTCCGCTGCCCCTGTCATTCTGAGGAGAGATGTAAGTCATGTCGGGAAAGGCAAGGGGCGGGCTATCGATGCGGCGCTTCGATATAAATTCATCGGAACGGCTTATGTGCAAGGACTGATGCATGGGGAGGCGGTACATGATGGAGATGCGTTGCAGGACATTGAGTTGGCCTGAGGGACGGTTAAAGGTGACAAGTCAGGCTGTTGGTATCGAAGAATATGTCCAAATATAGCGCGGACCCCCTCAGCGACGGGCGTACATTAAGCCAACTCCTTGCATACATATACTCCGTATACTGTATATACCTTGAGGACAGGTCATTTTTGTTAGTAGGCTTTACTTTAGTGTTTTTTTCTCCATCCTGTATTCCGTAATCACCCTTGCATATTTATACCCATGCTTAGCTGGTATTAGTGAGGTCACCCACTAAAATTCGCGGGCAACCAGGACCCCAGCAACCAGACCAATCAGGCAATCAAAGGTAAACACTGAGAGAGCTTGCATCACCACCACTGCCACAATTACCTGCAGGCATACGGAGTACAGCGCGCGGCACCACCGAGCGAGAGCGCTACTACTCCGTACAGCATCGCGAAACAAACCCCCAAACCCCCACCACTGCACTGGCCCGCCACAGCGAAGCTCTCTCTTTCTCTCTCCCAGTTTCTTTGAATATTGGTTCTTGGCTCTTCTTCTTCTTCTTTTCTTCTTCTTTTCTTCTTCTTTTCTTCTTCTTCTTTTTTTTTTTTTTTTGCTTTGGTATTCTTTTGCGCCCAACTAGTACTGCTTGCTGCCTTATCCTCCAAACCCAGAGAGCCATTCTGTCTCACATCGCGAATGTCAGTATTCCATGTCCTTGGCAACGTCTCGCCTCGTCACCCTGCTAACCGCTGGAATGCAGAACCATCTCGAGTCCGAACAAGCTAAAAGTAGAAGCAAAAGCCCTTGATATCGAGAACGCTCCGGCCGCCCACCATGTCCCAATTCTTGACAACAGTGTTCGTTACACCTCTTTCCTACATCCCCCCTTCGTACTTTACCTATTGCCCGCGTCGTCGCTATCCAACGTCAACATCATGATGGCTTCAGCTTCGGCGCTGTTCCGATACCTGAACCCCTACTTTCTAATGACGACGACGCGCCTGGACGACACGATTATACCCGTCTACACTGATCCCGGCTGCGGCCCGACCCCTCCTCCCGTCGTGCCTGATTGCCCCGTGTCAGCCGGGAAGCCTGACATGATACATGCTAACATGAAATCTGTGTCGGACAGCAACCAGCGAACCAAGAACCAGTTCCGGCCCCGCCTGGGCAAAGGCGGATCGACGAGCTACCAGCTTCGACAGTATGCCGAGGTCACGCTAGGCGGAGGCAGCTTGAGGAAGGTCGTCAAGTTGCCAGAGGGAGAGGACGAGAATGAGTGGCTGGCTGTCAACAGTAAGTTTGGGAGATGTGATATCTACACATAGGGACCCGACCCGAAATTCTGACGTGCATATAGTGGTTGATTTCTACAACCAGATCAATCTGCTCTATGGTGCCATCACGGAGTTTTGCTCTCCCCAGTCTTGCCCGGAGATGAAGGCGACGGACGAGTAAGTTGTCCACCCGAGCCCTTGGAATGCGGAGAAACAATCTGACAGTTTGTTCAGGTTTGAGTACCTCTGGCAAGATGGCGAGAACTACAAGAGACCAACAAAGATGCCCGCGCCAGCCTATATTGAGCAGCTCATGGCGTGGATCCAAGCCAACATTGATAACGAGCAGGTCCTGCCCAGCAAGATTGGTACGTGGCGTTGGTCCTTTCGTATGCAGAACCCTGGCTAATTACCACCAAGGCGTGCCATTCCCCAAGTCATTCCCCGCGCTTGTACGCCAGATCTTCAAGCGCATGTATCGTGTCTACGCCCACATCTACTGCCACCACTATCCCGTGATCCGAGAACTCGGGCTGGAGCCTCACCTGAACACGAGCTTCAAGCAGTATGTGCTCTTCATCGATGAACACAGCTTGGCCAGCGGGCGGGACTATTGGGGTCCCCTGGGAGACCTCGTCGACAGCATGTTGAAGAGCGACTAAGTAAAGGGGCGGCGCTACGTACTGTGCACCAGGTTTTGAATTTGAGGCTCTTTCAAGGGACAAACACAGCAGGGAAAGGGAGCATGGATGGGAACTTTGCTTTATTGGCGTTGATAGGGGAGGAATATTGTAGGATACGTGGGAAGCCGGCGACTTTTGATAACACATGAGGCTTGATACCTTGCATTGGTAAACCGTTAATTGTATTGCTTTTTTTTTCTTTTCTTCAGGCCTTTTGTCGCATATCATCGTGAGCTCGACGTAGATGTGATGAGAAGATGAGCTGTTCATAGCCTCCAGCTCAAGGAAATTCGAGTAGCAATATTTTCGACTGCCAATTTTGGAAATCAAAAAAGAAGGAACAATCTAGAATGAAATAAAATAAAATAAATACAATACTTTTTATATCCTAGCCCAAATATGTAGCACGAACTATTGATTTAAAATTGGCCGCGCTCCCCTCGTGAGAAGTCGGAAGACCAAATTCTGCCAATGCGGGTTAAAAGGAAAGAAAAGTTGCTGCCTCACCAATTCAGGCACCAACATCCAAAAATTGCCGACCTTGCTCCAAATCTACCTCACCAACGACGACAACAACCACTTGCCCAACCTTTCAAACCACCCGCCAGGCAAACAGAAACACCTCCTTTCTCCTCTCTCTCTCCCTCCCTCGCCCGCCGCCGTCGCCGTTCAGTCGTCCGATCAAAAATGTTTTCGCGCCAGGTCGTCCGTTCCGCCAGGGCCGCTGCCCTCCCCCAGCGCGCCGCCGCCGCATCGTTCCGCATGCCCGCCCGATCTTTTGCTGCCGCTGCTTCGGCCGACGTTAACCCCCCCAAGGCTGTCTTTGGCGTTGACGGTACTTATGCTACTGCTCTGGTACGAATAAAAACCCTTGTTTGAATTTGTCCGGGTTCTCTCTCTCTTTTTCCCTTTTTTTCTTTTCTTTTCCAGTTGGAATTGAGGAATTATGACCGGGGGATGGAGGGGCCAATGATTTGTGGTGGTTCAATTGATGGAGAGCTTATTGCGGGTAAATTGGGGGAAAGAGGGATTGAAAAGGCCATATTGATCATTGAGGACGTCACCCATGGTGGGAAGGAAACGAAGAACAATGGCACACGCAAAAGCTCTCTCTCTATCTCTCTTAGGCAAGCATCGCCATGCTAACATTTATGCCTTTCCCCCCCGTCCACAGTACACCGCCGCCGCCAAGTCGTCGACCCTCGACCCCACGGCCAAGGCCCTTTCCACCCTCGGCAACATCATCGCCAAAGACGCAAAGCTGAACCACATTCTGGCCGCGCCCACCCTCAACACCAAAGACAAGGAGGCCATTGTCGCCGAGCTCACCAAGCAGTCCGGCGCCCAGACCCCCACGGTCAAGAATTTCCTCGAAACCCTCGCCGAGAACAACCGGCTCGGCCTCCTCCGTGGCGTCTGCGACAAGTTCGCCGAGCTCATCTCCGCCGCCCGCGGCGAGGTTGAGATGAAGGTCACATCTGCTCAGGTGCGTTGAAAAAGGAACACACGACGACATGAACCTACTCAATCCTGGAACTTCTTCCCCTCAATGTGGCTAACATGGAACAATAGAACCTCGACAGCAAAACCCTCTCCCGCCTGGAGGCCGCCGTCGCCAAGTCTCCCCACGTCGGCGCCGGCAAGAAGCTCAAGGTCACCAATGAGGTCAACCCCGACATCGTTGGTGGACTCGTCGTCGAGGTCGGCGACCGCACCATCGACCTCTCCGTCTCCTCCCGCATCGCCAAGATGAACAAGCTCCTCAACGACAGTCTGTAAACCTTTTTACTGCCCCTCCAAATGGGACAAAAAGGATCCAGGAATTTTTAAGCAGGAAAAAAACCACAAAACAATCATAATGTTACTCGGACGTCAAGCGAGATAGAAGAGAAGAAGAGGGGGGGTATGGATTGAAAGAAGGATACGAGAGACCCTTCCCCTCCAGTTAAACCTCCTTTTCCCTTTGTTATTATTACCTACTCCCAACAACACTTGCCAGGTCAGCATGCGGCGGATGTGAGTGAGGGGAGGTGTAGGAAACGAAAGCCTATCTATATAGGTGGGTAGGTGTATGTGAGAATAGAAGCCTTACCAACGATTGCTACGGAGCTTTTGCCTCGTGTGACGTGAAACCATCATTCAAAGAACATGATCGAATTGAGTCTACAGAGTCTTTCCTATGCCTTACGATTCATCCCTTTTCACCCCTTTTTCGTAAACTTCCATCCCGTCTTCCATCATGCTAGCTAAATTGATTTCGTATACTCTGTCGCTAAGAACGCCTGTAATCTAGTACTGAGAAGCAACCATGCCATCAGCCGATATCAAGACTGCTTGAACCCTTCAGATAGCAGACACTAAGGTGTAGTCTCGAGATCCTCGGGGTTCTCGTAGTTTTCGGTTTGGGTCTTGTACCGATGAAGTTGGTCAGAGACGTATTTGTGCATATGATCATCAGCCTCGGCCCTCTCCTTGGCTCGCTCAGGGTCCTCGGGGTAGACTGAGCCAGTACAAGACCTGGCGTCGTCGTCGTCGTCGTCATGGTCGCCATTGACTGATTCAAAGTCGCTGCGAGCACCAATGGACCGAGCGGTAGAAGAGCGTCTGACGTGACGTCTAGCAGTAGACCCACGACGGACATGAACCCTCTTATAGGTTTCGTCAAAGTAATGGGCCATTCCAGCTGATGGTGTGCGAGGAGTCTGCGGTAGGCGGCAGGTGACGCTGTTCCCAATGTCAGTTATATAATTGCTCAAAGCAGCTCGGTTAAACTCACCCAGAATCATGAATCATACGAGCGATAAGACCTGTCCAGCCACACTGGTGCGATGCTCCCAGCCCGCGCCCATTATCGCCATCAAAGAACTCGTGGAACCAAAGATAGTCCTTCCAATGCTCATCGAAGTCAAGACGATCGTCTCCAGCATTGACGCTGCGTCTACCATCATCGTTGCGAGTGAATAAGTGCTGCAAGCGATGCTGGATCTCCTCGGCAACTTTCCCCAAGTGCATGTAATCGCCACTGCCTGTAGGGCACTCGACCTGTAGCTCAGGACCATAGAAGAGGTGGAATCGTTGCAGCGACTCCACCAAAAGGAAGTTGACGCAAAGCCAGATAGGACCTCTCCAATTACTGTTACCTCCGAAAAGGCCAGAATCAGAGTCACCAGGCACGTAACCAACTGAAAACGTCTGGCCATTCACGTCCATAGAGAACGGGTTCTCTTTGTGGTATTTGGACAGCGATCGAATGCCATGTTCACTGAAGAATTCGTCTTCATCAAGCATACGCTTGAGGATCTTCTCCAAACGATCTCTACTGACGATAGACAGAAGCAAGCGGTTCCCCTTACCTCTTTTACGGATGCTAGCCATGTTCCTTTCAGCCATGTCTTCCCGGTTCTGAATGAACCATTCTACCCTCTTCTTGAAAGAGGGTAGTTTATTGACAAGCTCTGGCTCCAAGGTAGTCGTGGCATACAGGGGAATAAGTCCTACAAGCGATCGCACAGGGAGTTGCTGGATCCAAGGACCTCCCCATGAGATTGCATCATAGTAGAAGCCATCTTCTTCGTTCCACAAGGACTTCTCGCCCTTCTCGCCATGTTTGAAGGTCATGGCATCGCTGATGAAGATAAAGTGCTCAAAGAATTTCGAGGCAATGTCTTCATAGACGCGACGATGCTTGGCCAGTTCAAGGGCGATATTCAGCATAGACAAACAGTAAAATGCCATCCATCCTGTGCTATCAGCCTGTTCGAGCACGCCTCCAGTGGGTAAAGGCTCAGATCGATTGAAAAGACCGATATTATCCAGACCCAGGAAGCCACCTTCGAAAACGTTCTTGCCGTCGGCGTCCTTTCGATTCACCCACCACGTGAAGTTCAGGAGCAGTTTCTGGAACACACGCTCAAGGAAGTCCAAGTCTTGGCGCCCGTAAAGCTTACGCTCGATCTTGAATGTTCTGAAAGTAGCCCAAGCGTGAACCGGGGGATTCACATCACCAAAGTTCCACTCATACCTGAAAGAGAATCAGCAATCATGTACACACGACATCATGAAGTATTCTGGAGATTTCACTCACGCTGGAAGTTGTCCATTGGGGTGGCAATACCACTCTCGTGTAAAGAGATCCAGCTGCTTCTTGGCGAAGTCAGGGTCAATCATGGCAAGAGGAATGCAGTGGAAAGCGCTGTCCCAAGCTGCGAAGAAGGGGTATTCCCAGGAGTCTGGCATTGACAAGATGTCATCGCAATGCATATGTTTCCACTGGGAATTCCTGATTGCCTTCCTGCTGGGCGGTGGAGGGGGCATAGACGGATCGCCATTGGCCCACTGGTCCCAGATGAAGAGATAATGTTGCTTTGTCCACATCATTCCAGAAAACGCCTGCCTCTGGATTTGGCGCAGATCGTCCGTCATCGGCAAGGGGCTGATTCTATAGAAGAACTCATCAGCCTCCTCCCGACGCGTGTCGACAATGTTGTCGAAATCTTCTTCGTCGATGTATTCTTCATTCTTCTTGCTGAAGCGGAATCGAACAACTAGTGGTTCAGTTAGTACATATTATCGATCGCTTCGTGATTCGTAAGCCTACCTGCGCATTCTCCTGGGTTAACGCCACCGTCTTCATTGAAGTTGAACCAAGCAGCACATTTGGTACCCGTGTTCGCGGGGTTGACAGCTCCCTTCTCCTCGTTGACTATACGTCGATGGAAGCCATCTTTGACATAAGGCTGTGGGTTCTCCTGTTTGTAAAGAACCTCGAAGTTGGTGTCATTCTCCGTGAACATCATCTCGGGAAGAACATCTTCCCCGCTAGTTCCAACGCCAGGAGAGGGGGAGAGGGTAAAGTAGCGTTCCCCGAGACTCCAGTGCTTAGACTTAGCCATGATTGTATCTGGGATGCCAGAGATGGATGGTTTCTTTTCCTCGGGCTCTCGACCCCAACTCCAAGTATTACGGAACCAAACCTGAGGCACAATGTGGATAGGGGCGGGATCAGGGCCTCGGTTCCAAGCAGTAACACGGAACAGGATCTCGTCCGGATCATCGCTCTCCTTCGCTGTCTCGATGAAAATATCCCAGTATCTATTTTCATCAAAGATACCAGTGTCGGTAAGCTGGTATTCATTATCTTCTCTCGTGCGCTTCGCGTTCTCTTTGATCAATTCTTCGTACGGAAACTTCTTTTGGGGGTATTTGTAGAGAAATTTCATGTAGGAGTGCTATGGCACGTCGTTAGTTCAGCGGGGGAGGCAAGGATTGATGTTCGTACAGTCTATCGGGAAATATATGTCAGCTACCAGCCCGTGCAAGTCAAATAAGCAGCAGTCAGACTTACAGGAGTGTTGTCAACGTGGAAGTGGGCTTCTTTGACACTTTCACCGTGGTTCCCCTGAGGGTTGGATAGACCAAACAGTCTTTCCTTCAGAAAGTCGCTGAAAAAGTCCGGCGTTAGCACTCGCAGAGCTCTGCTGGAAATATTCGACGGTCATAACATACTCTTCCTCATTCCAGAAGCTGAATCCAATATTCTGCCAGCCATGGGTGTCGGAGACACCGGCGATACCATCCTCGCCCCATCTAAAAGCTCGCGATCGTGCATGCTCGTGAGGGAAGTCTACAGATATATGTCAGAGGATTATTGGGCTGCAGGTGAAGACTCGATAGTACTTACGACTCCAGGCATCGCCGTCGTGGCTGTAATCTTCTCTAACTGGGAGCTTGTCAGTATGGTCGATCCTTTCCTATCGTCACATGTTGGGAGCTTAACCTGTGGCCCACTGGCGCTCAGCGACGTAGGGACCCCATTTCTTCCAGTATTTCTCGCGTTTACGATCTTGCTTAAGGCGCCTCTCCTCCTCTGTGAGGTATTCGTGGCCGTCGTAATATACCATGATAGGTAGGAAGGTGCAGATGACCAAGATTTCGGCGAAAAAGTTAGGTTTGGGAATGGGAAGGAAGGAGGAAAAGAGCTCAAGATTTCCTTATCAATAGAGGGGGAGGGGCAACGGGCAGCAACGGGCAGCAACAAGAGCTCTCTGTGCACCCAAGGTACCTTAGGAACAGGCACAGGCATTGGATGACACCTTCAAAAATTTTGGAGACACCATAATATTTACAGGCATTACTACATGGCACGCCATAGTTCACTTGCGGCAAGGCCAGTAGTTCGGAACTTTATGGCCAAGGTGGGATGAGAGGTTGGCGCGGGCGAGAGGGGAAAAAATCGAAGTCTCCATGAATACCAGATGTACAATTCGATAGTATCCGGGCGCATGGACTGACGCCAAATGCTACCAATCTGGACCGCCAATATGTACCTGCATAAAGACTTAGCTACCGGCCATCGACAATTGCGTTGGCATCGGCCGTTCGAGTCGCGACCCGGTCTACCAGTCAGGGAACAACAGCTCCAGACACGAACATGAACAGCGAGGTAGTGGGGGGCCAGCATGCAAGAGGTTATGCTGTCATTTCCAGTCGGCTTCAGCCATGTTACTCTTGGATATGCAGGATATTATGCTGACTAGAGGTATTATTCTTCGTGAAAAGTTTTAGTCGTATCAGTTCACATCGATTTTGTGGTTTAATGTGATGTGAGAGTCCCATTTAGGTCTTAGAGCGGTATTGCTATTGTAACAGCCAGACCACGGAATGACGTTGTATCGACAACCGCTAGCCAACCTCGTTTTGTCTGCACAGATAATACGCCAGCGTTAAACCCAAATTCCAACAAGGACTAGAACCCGCCGTTTATCCCACCAAGCTGTTAGATGCATGGGTTTTACTCCGTAGACATATATCATAATCATGCGGGTGATGGAGTGTGCTTGGATCGGGGTCGTACATCATGCTCGCCTCTAGGTTAGGCACGTCATCTCAGATTTTGACACGTACTGCTACGACTAGCAGTACCACAGTACGCTCGACTTGAGTTGTCATAAATCTGCGAAACGAGCAAGATAAGCCCTATGGTAAACCTAAGCCTCGAATAGCAAATCAAGATCCCTGAATGGTATTAATAAGGTTTGTCGCGGCTTTGATAGGTACGTACACTAGTAGCTCCTTACTACTACTACCCAGCTACGGAGTACTACGGAGAGTAATAAAGGCACAGCACGGGTAGTGGCGTCAGGTGTGGCTAATGATTGGGCTGAAGATCAGTCAAGACCCCTGGCCATTGCCACCAAAAAAAGCCCCAAAGCTTCCAAGCCTCCAACAAGCTACCGGCGTTGCGTGGCCGTTGGGAAATCCAACGCAAAGCTCGTCGTCATTAGCGAACTTGTCCCTTCGAGCAGACGACACCGCCCATACTTGTTGTGGCTCGTGACGTTACTGCGTTGCCATCATTCCCTTACTTCATAGCAAGTTCATTCCACTTTGGCACCTTTGTTTTGCACCATCCTTGCTTTTTGACAGCGACCTGCATCTAATTTATACCCTTGCCCCGCGAAAACGCGAACGTCGAATCCGAATCTTCGTTCTCTTGAACCTACCCCTCGACTACTATCAAGTCCGTCTGAATCATGTCAGGCGTAATCGATTTCCTGCAGCGAGTGGTCTTTTCCTCCCCGCCTGGGGAATGGGCACTCACCCAGCTACGGGAGCTCCTCATTGGAGCTCTAAAGCAAGGACCAGTCCCACAGCATGTAGCCTTCGTCATGGATGGTAATAGGCGATGGGCCCGAACGCATAGGATGGAAACCGTTGAGGGACATCACAGAGGCTTCGAGGCCCTGGCACGGGTACGTTTTGCTGAAGAGGTTATTCTGCGGGCCACCGCTAACGGCTCGCGTAACAGATCATGGAAGTATGCTACAAGGCTGGAGTCAAAGTTGTGACAGTCTATGCTTTCAGCATTGAGAACTTCAACAGGCCAAAATACGAAGTAGAAGGGCTGATGCAGTTGGCCAAGGTCAAGCTGGAGCAGCTCACGACGTATGGCGATATTCTCGATCGATACGGGGCTTCTGTCAGGGTTCTGGGAGAGCGCGATCTCCTTCGCGACGATGTCCTCCAGGTTGTTGACAAGGCTGTCGCGAGAACACAGCACAACACCAAACACATTCTCAACATCTGCTTCCCCTATACCTCGAGGGCTGAGATGACTACAGCTGTCAGATCTACAGTGGCAGAATTTCTTGCGCCCCCACCGCCAAAGAACAACCCCTTCTCTCCTCATCGCATAAGGCAAAAGATTCTTTCGCGACAGCTGGAAGGGCATGAGCGTCTACCAACTATTCGTGACAATTCTCCTGAGAAGACCCCTACTCGTGACACGAACGAAGCCATCGCAGAAGCAGATGAAGATTCCTCTTCGGCTACTCTCAACCCTGACTCCCCTCCGCCCCGTCTGAGGGGCCGCAACAACTCTTACGACTCAGCCGATCTCCCTAATCCGGAGAGCATTACCATCGAAACACTTGATAAACATATGCACACTGCCGATGACCCTCCGCTTGACATATTTATCCGGACTAGTGGTGTAGAGCGTCTTAGTGACTTTATGCTCTGGCAGTGCCATGAAGATACCCAGTTATTCTTCATTGATCCTCTTTGGCCCAATTTTGACCTGCATCATTTCATCTGGATCTTGCTGGAATGGCAGTGGAGGCAAAAGCAGAAAGATAGAGAGGGGGTGCCAGTAAGACGTAGAGCTGGCACTAGGGGACAGACGGTTGTATAATACGACGAAATACTTCTTGTGACACGCAGTTGCAGATGATACCCTTGTCGCGTTTGATTTACCAGCGATAGTGCGAATGGGACCAGCCAGAGGTTCCTGCGAGCGAGTGTCTTTTCTGGCTGTATAAAAAGGCCTTGATATATATACATATATGTACACTTAGTAATTACGGATCAAGTAGAATCCCAATTTTTTATGTCAATTTTGAACGAACCGAAAGACGATGCTTAATAACAAAGCCGTTTCAAATCGAGGTAGCAACATATGTATTAGTATTTGCATGCAAGTGCAGCGCCAGTGTCGTCGGAATCATTGTATTAATTTGGTTTCTCGCAAGCGTATTGGCACGACGGCCAGCAAGATGACGAAATACTTGCCGCGCATATCCTTCATCCCTATCTTATCGCAATCGCGGAATTTTGGCAGAGCTCTTTTGCCGTGGTGGATATTTTTGACTAATCTTATTGGTTTGCAAGCTGCGTGTGCGCCTCGCTGCCATCGCGCCTGCCGTCTGAATGGGGGTCGATAAGGTGTTGGCGGGCAAAGTAATTCCAATCTTGTCGCTTCTACTCCCACGCATTCTTCTGCCTCTGTCTAGCGGTTATAACAATCTTTCAATTTTCAACAAGCCGTGTTATTAGCCCAGCATGACCTAGGCCATCGTCAATCAAGACTTCTTTAGACTGTTTTTGGGAGCCTGCACGTTCTAAGCCTTCTTCTTTCTCTCTACCTTTGCTTTTTGCAACACTCGCTGTCCAACCCGTTGCCGACCACACGATCGACCTCCCATTCCGAAACCAATAATGAAGTCGGCCAAAGCAGCCACGGCGGATGCTCCGTCGCATCGCAGGTCACAGCCTGCGCGACAAGCTAGAACAAACCCACCGCGAACAACTGCCAACGCCGCCCGCAACGCTGCGCGGGATTCTGCTGGCCAAAATGGTGATCAGCCCATCGACATTTTCCCAGCAGTCACGCACTTTGCCGACGCCATGGTGTCTCTCCCTAAAGACCTAGTTCGACACTTTACCCTCCTTAAAGAGGTCGACGCAAAACTCTGCACCCCTGAGGAGCAGCTCTTTCAGCTCGTCAATGCTGCTGTCAACACTCCCCTTCCGGAAACACGACCCAACAATGAGACATCGAGCAGTATCGCGCCCGCCTCCGCCCCCATGAGCGCTCAGAATAGCTCTACTGGAGCCCCTCCAAATGCGCCCGAGGCTGACGAATCGATTACGGCCGCTTCCTCTGTCTTCGAGCCCTCCAACTACCCTCGTCGCCAGCTCTTTCGCCAAACGGCTTTCAAGATCCAGGAAATGCTAGTCTCTCTAGAGGAGAAGAACCATGTTCTATCGACTGCGAATGATGCGTTGCAGAGACAGCTTGCTCGCATCGAGGATGTTTGGCCCCATTTGGAAAACGAATTTAGTGACGAAGCTAAATGGGGTAGCACAACACACTGGGCATATCCTGAAAACCGATCTGGGAAGCATCCAGAGCGCGCTCGACGCGATGGGGCAGCGGCAATATCTGCAGCTGCCCAGGCGCTCGCTGACGAGGCTGCTGCTAGAAGCGATGCCCGAAAGCAGGCTCTTCAGGCTAAGAAAGGCACAAAAAACAATCATAATGACACTGACCCTGATAGCCATGATGCCCCTCGAACGGGCAAGGGCCATGGGAAAGGCCGCAAGGCAGCAGACAGCCACGTTGGATTAGGAATCTCCGGCACTGATCCTCCACCGAAGAAGCGAAAGGTTGAGAAAGTCACTAATGGTGGGGTAGCCATGGAGCGTTCCATGAGCAGTGCTATGAGCTATGCAGCATCAAAGGCAAAAGGTGGTAGTCCTACTCCAGCGCCAGAGGGACCGAGGAAGCGAAAGGCTCTGCCTTCTGGAAGCGGGCAGTCCAAGAAGAAGTATGTCGATCTACCCCCAACGGTGTTCCAGTAACTAATGTGCCGGCTTCTAGAGCTGCTATGTCACCATCTGTTACATCCTCTCCAGTCGTCACCGCACTCCCTGAGCCAAAAAGCCAAGCTCGGGCGTCGCCTGCACCTAATGCTGCACCCCGCCCGACAACTGCCCGTGCGAGACAGAACTCGCTCCAATCTGCAGCTCGACCTCCCATTTCAAATACCACAAAGTCCAATGTGACACTTCCGGGGACTCCTGAAGTTGCGAATGCACCCCCAGTCCAACGCTCGGGCAGTGAAGCTCGGCCCACTAAGGAATCAAGTGCTCCCGCTCGGGGCGATGCGGGCCGCAAGGAGGCAGAGAAGACAGACAATGTTTTAACACCGGCTCCAACCCTCGGCAAGAAGGAGCCTAAGATTGAGGAGAGCGAAAGAAAGAGCGAATCCGTTACGCCAGCTCCAACGCAGGCAACTGTCACAACCAAGAGCGGGAGAGCCAGCAAACCCTCGACGCCCGCGTTGGTAACGTCCCAGGAAGCATCGCGGTCGCGCTCATCAAGAAATACTGAAGGTGCCGGGAGCAAGAAGAATGGGAAAAAGGGTGCTGCAGCAGTACAGGCTCTTGCCCCCCCACCACTGGATGACGATGTAGCCAGTGCTGATGGCGACATCGATGCAGAAGAGCCTACTTATTGTTACTGCAACAGTGTCAGCTACGGAGAAATGGTCGCATGCGACGCAGATGAATGCGAGCGTGAATGGTTCCATCTTGCGTGCGTGGGCTTGAAGGTCGCGCCAGCTGAAAAGAGTACGTTAACTCCTTAGCTATGATTGTTCGTGGTACGCTGCTAATACGAACGCTCTAGGTAAATGGTACTGCGAAGACTGCAAGCAACGTCTACACATCGGAGGCAAAAAAGCCAATGGGCGATGAAAGCGTCTACCCATCTTGTAATATATTTCTAGGCAGCATTGTGATGACATGGCATGATATCCATGAGCACGTATATGTCGAGTTCCTCATCTGGATCTCGGGGACTCGAGCTTCGCCTTGATTCAAGTGCACCAAAACGGCGTTATAAAGGCAGAGCGATATCCATAGGTTGAACGGCGCATGGTGATTGATACACATATACATGTACAATTTTATTTGGGGGGGGGGGGGGGGGGGGGGGGCGATGAAAGCAATCCGACACTTAGTAGCCATGCTTCGGCTATGAATGGAACAATGTGTCGCTATGGCCGGGCTCACTATGGACATAGTGGTATATGTAATCAGATTTGTGCTATAAGAAGACGGGACCATGATCAATATCGTTTCTGTGCTGGATGCCAATTCCATAGTTTGAAATAACAGAGGCTATCTGACAAGTGCAAGACTTGAACTTGAGACGTACGAATACGTCAGCAACATCTGAGTAACACCGGTTTGGTTCCAGAAACCCCAATACTCCGGTAATGCCTATTCTGGCAATTTAAGAAGTGCGGTTCCAGCTCATGCTATTATTTATTAGGCGTCAACTTGTGTCTTGCGGTCTCCCGCCTCTACTAGCACCGGCGTGAAAATGATAGCTCTTTATAAAGCCTGCTTCCCCGCAAACTGCATCGACAGGGGGTTCCAGAATACGTTCCGTCTCGCGCCCTCAGGTACAAATGACTTTTGGGGTGGATCAAGTTTTATCAAACTTTGACTTTCTTTTCTTCTCTCCCTTTATGTACTGCTCGGTAGCGATGATCCATCAACGGGGTGCAAGGAGGAAGAAACCTGCTTTGGCTCTTTGCCTGCGAATCTGAGTCACCTCACCTATCCTCTGACGAAGTTGCATTAAATCCAGGAGCTCGCGGAGTTAGGTGAGATAATGACGCCGACCGACACCAGCGAAGAAAACCAGAGAAGCTCGGACTCCGACTCCAGGCTGATCGAAGTGGAAAAGCATCCATCGAGGTGTCACCATTTTGTTGTTGTAGCACTGGGTACTCCGTAGGCGGCTTGCCTCGGAGCCATGGTGAATGAAAATCTGATGTGCTGGCCCCAATCTGGCGTTTTGTCTGCTGGGCTTGATTAGATGCACCCCCGGCGCCTCCGATTTACCTGCTGCGCATGTGCGGTGCCGGCGCGGTTCCCCTGGGCATGGGGGCAGAAAGATGGGGGCAGAAAGAGGCTAATAAGGTACGGAGTAGACAGACCGCAGAGTTTACGCTGCGATGTCGCTCCTCCCCAAAAAAGGGGGGTGGAGGTAAGGGAGGTTTGAGGGTGAAAGAATACTTCGCACTCACGCTACCAGAATGCCCAGCCGAACAGCACCAAGTATTCTTTCACCTTCGCGGGAGGGTGTATTACAAGTATGCATGCGTGTGTGAGTGTGGTGGTTTTTTCGGTTGGAGGCAAGGCGAAAAAGTTCGAGGTACCGAGGGGGAGGGTGACACCTGTAGCCGCATTGCCATCATTTGCAGGCTATTTGCCGATGGATCGCCATCTTCTTTCTCGATGCCTTCCCGCGTTGTTGATGATTTCCCATACAACCTTGTCCTCTGGGCTCTCGATGGCTGCAGCTTATTAGGGTGGATAATGGTGTCTTCGTTTTGCCAACTGGCACCTCTGAGGATGGACTGAGCTCGAGAGCAAAGGTCACGAGGCACGAACCGAAGGCGCGTTCCCCTTGCAATCCATTACGTTTTTTTCAAAGTCTCGGCGCTCCATGAGCGGATGGTTGTGCGACGCCGTCAAAGGTCGTTCTCATTACCAAATCACGGACCAATAGGCGTAGGGGGAGGGTCGAGAACTCCCCCCAAGGAAGGGAGGGGGGCGGCTGGTGGCAGACGAAATAAGCAGATGAGTCCTGACTTACTTTGTGCGAGTGCTGACTGCGTGACGCCGGGGCTGGTATGTGCGGCTTATTCTTACCAGCCCTTCTCCCGAGCATTTTTTGAGCCGCTGCAGCCCTCGCTTGACCCGCTTCTAGCTCCCTCCCTCGACTACTTTTTGCATCTTGCAGCTCACCTGACGTGCCCGACGTCCAGTCTTGCGTTTTCATTACCAAATCTTGCCATGTTCTGAGCTAATATCGGGTCTTTGGAATGTCGCTCCGATGTTCGCCCTCTGACGGAGTACCTGCCAACTTTATTCATCTTTTCCCCCATTGTGCTGGTGCTGGGACTGGGGAAAAAAAAATTGACCATGTTTTGACGAGGTGGCGTAGCGCCGGGGTTTTCCCACCCTCTTGTTTTCTCTGTTTTCCGTTTGTTCTTTGGGTTCTTTGGGTTTCTTTTGGTTTTTTTTTTTTTTTTTGGCGTGGACGGGAGCCGCCATTTCGATGACCCGCCACTTTGGCTTTTGAAAGCCGGACTAAGTTTGTGTGAATATAATAACAATTTCACCACTTAATAACTTGGTCTTTGCATCTATTTCCATCCATCCACCTCCTTCTTCTGGGTAGACATCGTGACACCAAACAAACGCGAGTAGTCGGATTCCCTTTCCGAATTGCCCCAACCTTTCTTCCCCCGCAAATCCATCGATTCACCTTGCTTGGGCTTGACCACCATCTCAAGGACCAAGCAAACGTTGCCTTGACTAACGGAATCTCACCCATTCGTCCACCACCCTTGTTCAATCCTGTTCGCCCTTCCAACAAGCTCCTTTTCTCTTAATTTCCCACACGGGGGTCACTTGATTAAACGGCAGAAGTTCAACTCTGGGGCCCTGAGACGGCCGAGAAGCTAGACAAAACCTCCCCCCCCCCCCCCGGCCTGTGCTTCGCAGGAAGCTCCACGTACAGGACTATATCCACCCACACATTATTACCTATTACCACTCGACTACATATATGGCCGGCCGCGAGGATGGCGGGGACCCCATGGTGCTCGACTTCAACACCTCCATGGCCATCAAGTTCATCAGCAGAATGTCTGGATTCTACTCACCTACCGATAAGACTGCTCGCTCCTCCTTCTCTTCAGTCAGAGAAAATGATGATGGCCTGGCTCAGACCTTCACACGATCAAAGGTCTCATCATACACCCAGGGTACCGAGGAGGTCTTTGACGAGTCGCCCTCTGCCGAGCTTTCCCAACCAAGCTTTCAGGCACCATTAACCCAACCACACAGCAAGCTTCATTCCTTCTTGGTCCCGGCAGACAGCTTTAGAGGATGGAAGCAGATCCCTTTGAAGGGCCGCAAGGCCAGCAGGAGCGTGGAGGATCTGCACAAGATGGCTATGGATTGGAGTCCTCCACAGACGCCTGTTCCCGAGAAGAAGTCATCTAACCATGCTCTCGGAGAGTCGCCTCTCGAGAGACTTCCTACCGAGATTCTTGGTGCCATTATCGACCTGCTGGTCGTCGAATTGCCTCCGACAGAGTTGTCAAGGCGCAACACCGACCTCATGGCTCTCCTAAGTGCTTCAAAGTCGCTACACGCAGCCACCCTCAACACACTATATCGACACATTACCATCCCTCAGTCGCGGATCTTTAGAAAATTCCTCAACACAATCGAGCAGTACCCGTCCCTGGCTTCCATTGTGCGGCGACTGGACTTCAGTCACTTCAACCCTTCCACAATGTTCTCTAGCGCCAGCGAGAGGGCCCAAACTCAGAACCTGACGGCCACGACCCTGCGGCAGTGCCTCGACCTGACACCGTACCTGCAGGAGTTCCTTGCTCAGGAGTACGTTGATGACGACCTTGGTCCTGATGTTCTGAGGAAGTTGTTCTTTGATATGCCTCATCTTCGTGCCGTTGATTTCTGCGGTTGTTCTTCGATGACATTCAGGCGCTCTTTCAACGCCCTACTGGAGGATCAGTGGCCGGAGACGCTCAGCATCTCCCGGCTATCTTTCCACAAGAGTTTGAGCATCTTGCCCACGGTGTTCGAGAAGATCCTCCCTCGTCTTCACAAGATCACTCATTTGGACCTTGCCGGAACTCGCGTCACGGACGAGGCGCTCCAATCGATCCCCGCAACCGCAAGAATCACTCACCTCAACCTGGCTAAGTGCAAGGAGCTGTCTACCGAGGTCGTGGTCAAATTCATAACCTCGCACCCTGCTGTCAAGGACACCCTCGTATTCCTGAGCTTGAGCACCGATGCGAGCAGCCACCTGCTGCTCGGCAAGGATGACGTTGACAAGCTTCTGCCAAACCTGCCCAGGTCGCTCAAATCGCTTAGCATGAAGGGTGCACGCATGAATGCCTCTCACATTGAATTGCTTGCCCCGCTCATTGAGAACCTAGAGGAGCTGGCCCTTGGAAAGGGTCTCGAGTTGTCTAACGTACTGAGATTGTTCTATGACGACGGAGTGTGGAGTGCGCACAATCTGCGCTACCTTGATATCTCTGATATTGAGACCAGAATCGGCAGCGGTAGTGAGCTGCTCTCTTCTGCTTCTGCGCCCCTTCACGTCATCGAGGTCGAGGAGCGTGGCTACGAGCGTGCTGCTAAGATCAAGAAGAGCATTGAGCATGTAGGATGGACTGTCAAGGAGTTTGGGAGCCGTTTCTGGCTTGTCCGCCTCAACGAAGATGGTACCACTAGAGACAATGGTGGCAGATGGTGGAAGATGGGTGCCGAGAGCTGGGGAATGCGCAAAATCCCAGTTGCAACCGCCGAAGTTGGCGGTATGTACGGCTCCTTCATGTTCGGACGACGTCTGTAGATTTTTGGGCTTCTTCTGCCAAGCGGAGAACAGGACGTTTTGGGAGCCACTCTACTCATTTATTTACGCATGGCAAGGTGTTTGGGATATCATGGATAAGCTAAAAGGGAAAAATGAGCTTTATAGCGTTGCATACCTTCTCTTGATAGGTTGGGACTCCGGGAGTGTGGTTTTCTGAGATTATAGTTGGAAGGATCTTGTTCCGCTTTCAGGTTCATTAAGCGGTTATTAGCATGAAGCTATAAAATATGCATTGCAGTTCGAGATAATACTACTAAGTAACGAACAAATGTTGTTGACGTCACTATTGAACTTGCTCGCGCTTAATAAGGCCTAATACCGCTGCGTTGGCCAATTGTCGGTGATGTTTCGTCGTAATGCCTGCCCGCTTCGGCATTGGCTCGGAGTCCTGCAGCGACCTCCGTCAATATGCATGGACCTGCAGAAGCGGATGCACGTGAAATGGACCCATCCACGTGCAGCCAATTGATCCGGAACAACTATATTCCCGCGCCGACACAGCCAGGAGTGAGCGACGTAACGGCTTTGACCTTCGGGTTGCGTAGCCTCACTCCCTACTGCACTGAAGCTTCTATCCCGTCAATCCTATTTCCATCCTCGTCAAGTCTCGGGAGCCTCCCATTCACCAACCATCATGGCTCCACGACAAGACACCCCGTTCCGCTCGGCGGACATGAGCATGGTGCAGCTCTATGTGTCCAACGAAATTGGCAGGGAGGTCGTTACCGCGCTGGGAGAGCTGGGTCTCTGCCAGTTCCGCGACGTAAGCGCCCATCCCTCTAGGCATCGAAGGTGCTCTCGAATATGCTAACACAAGTCAATTCGCAGCTCAACGAAGATGTAAGCGCCTTTCAGAGGACTTTTACTCAAGAGATTCGCCGCCTGGATAATGTCGAGCGACAGCTTCGTACGTCATGCCCGAGCCTACTCCGATGAACTACAGGCTTTCCTAACACCGACTCTCTAGGTTACTTCAATACTCAGATGGACAAGGCTGGCATCCCTCTTAGGAAGCTAGACCTCGATACCGAGAGACTCGCACAACCCTCTACCTCCGAGATTGACGAGCTTGCCGAACGAAGCCAGAAGTTAGAGCAACGCGTTTCTGCCCTCAACGACAGTTACGAGACCCTCAAGAAGCGCGAGGGCGATTTGACCGAGTGGCGATGGGTTCTGCGCGAGGCTGGTAGCTTCTTTGACCGTGCGCACGGCAACGTCGAGGAGATTCGCCAATCGACCGACAACGACGACGCGCCCCTGCTCTCCGATGTCGAACAGCATACCAATACCGCCGATGGCGAACGATCCTTTTCTGGGATGAATATTGGCTTCGTCGCTGGTGTCATTGCTAGAGACCGTGTCGCCGCCTTCGAACGCATCCTTTGGCGAACTCTCCGTGGTAACTTGTACATGAACCAGTCGGAGATTCCCGAGCCTCTCATCGACCCGACCAACAACGAGGCTGTCAACAAAAACGTCTTTGTCATCTTTGCGCATGGCAAGGAGATTCTCGCCAAGATTCGCAAGATCTCGGAGTCAATGGGTGCCGATGTCTACAACGTTGACGAGAACAGCGACCTCCGCCGTGACCAGATTCATGAGGTCAACAGCCGTCTTGATGACGTGCAGATCGTTCTCAACAACACCCAGAACACTCTCCAGGCCGAACTCAACCAGATTTCCCAGTCACTGTCGGCTTGGATGGTCCTCGTGCACAAGGAGAAGGCGGTGTACAACACCTTGAACATGTTCTCGTACGACAGTGCTCGTCGTATCCTCATCGCCGAGGGTTGGTGCCCGACCAATGATCTGCCCCTGATCAGAACCACTCTCCAGGATGTGACCAACCGGGCTGGCCTTTCGGTGGCGTCCATTATCAACGAAATCAAGACCAACAAGACGCCTCCTACCTACCTGAAGACGAACAAGTTCACCGAGGGTTTCCAGACCATCGTCAATGCCTATGGTACTGCTACGTACCAGGAAGTCAACCCAGCCATGCCTGTAATTGTTACCTTCCCCTTCTTGTTCGCTGTCATGTTTGGTGATTTCGGTCATGCCATTATCATGCTGTCTGCTGCCCTGGCTATGATATACTGGGAGAAGTCTCTGAAAAAGGTCTCTTTTGAGCTGTTTGCCATGATCTTCTATGGTCGCTACATTGCCCTCGTTATGGCCGTCTTCTCCGTCTTTACCGGTCTCATCTACAACGACGCCTTTTCCAAGTCTATGACCCTCTTTGACAGTGCTTGGGAGTTCAAGAAGCCTGACAATTGGGTTCCTGGTATGACTGTCACTGCTACTCTTAAAGATCATGATTACCGCTACCCCTTCGGTCTGGATTATGCTTGGCACGGCAGTGACAACGATCTCCTCTTCTCAAACAGTTACAAGATGAAGATGAGTATCATTCTCGGTTGGGCTCATATGACCTACTCTCTCTGCTTCTCTTACATCAATGCGCGCCAATTCAAGAAGCCCATTGACATCTGGGGTAACTTTGTCCCTGGTATGGTTTTCTTCCAGTCCATTTTCGGTTACCTGGTGCTTTGTATCATCTACAAGTGGTCCGTTGACTGGCCTGCTGCTAATGCCAACCCGCCTGGTCTGTTGAACATGCTCATTTACATGTTCCTCCAGCCCGGTACTATTCCGGAGGGCGAGAACCTTTACAGAGGACAGGCCACCGTCCAGGTTATCCTCCTGCTCTTGGCCTTTGCCCAGGTTCCTGTCCTTCTCTTCCTCAAGCCCTTCTACCTTCGCTGGGAACACAACCGCGCCCGTGCTAAGGGCTACCGTGGTCTTGGAGAGACTTCCCGTGTTAGTGCATTGGATGGTGACGATGACGACGAGTCGGCTCGCCTCAACGGCAACGGCAACAGTTTTGATGAGGTTGAAGGCGTTGCTATGATCTCGCAGAACGTCGATGATGATGAACACGAGGAGTTCGAGTTCAGTGAGGTTATGATCCACCAGGTCATTCACACTATTGGTAAGTCACTCTTTGCTAAGTCTTTAATCAAAGTCATTTACTAACATACTTGCTCAGAGTTCTGTCTCAACTGTGTTTCTCACACTGCCTCATACCTCCGTCTCTGGGCTCTGTCCCTTGCCCATCAGCAGCTGTCCGTTGTCCTTTGGAGCATGACTCTCGGCCCTGCCCTCACTACACCCGGCGTCGTCGGTGTCATCATGATTGTTATCTGCTTCTACCTCTGGTTCTTCCTGACCATTGCCATTCTAGTCTGCATGGAGGGTACCAGTGCTATGTTGCACTCGCTGCGTCTCGCTTGGGTCGAGTCGTTCTCTAAGTTTGCCGAATTTGCCGGTTGGCCATTCCAGCCTTTCTCGTTCAACGTTCTGTTAGAAGAATCAGAAGACTTGAAGGAGTTCTTGGGTTAGAACTAGGTCGTGTGTCTGTATTGCTTTTCCTTTTTTTTTCATCGTTTTTCTTATTGCTATTCGGGGGACCGGAGATGGCAAGGAGCGCACGCCGCAGCATAGTTTACTATGTTTGTACAAATAGGTAGCCCCTTTGTACGATTAAAGCATATGCATCATTCCTAGGTTTTCTCGTATCATCATAGACTGCTCCTCGTTAGAAGTAACAGGCATGCTATACTATCCCAAAGATCCGAGTAACATCGCCGTACAATGTCTACCCTGTGGCTGCAAGTTCTAATCGGTCCCTCTTTATCCCCATAGCGGCGCCGTGACCTCAACGGCCCTTTCCACCACAGCACGAACTCTGTCCGCAAACACTTTATTATTGCACTCAACCTCAAGGTCCTCCAGCCAGACCGTTGCGACCATTTTCTCCACTGTGATACACACACCGGGGACGGGGATACCAATCCTGTGCAAACGCTCAATCTCCTTCTTGGCACGCTCCTCGTCCTCGTGGTCAGACGTGTCCATGGCATCGGCGTCGTCCGCATCGGCGTCCTTGGCCGGCAGGGCCAGCAGCTTGGGTTTCTCCACGGGGGCGACGTTGTCGGCGCCGAACTGCGCTTCCAGGAACCACATGAGTCGCTCGAGGCGGTCCTGCGGTGACGGCTGCGAGTGGGGGTTGGCTCCTTTGTGGGAGTGGGAGTGGGAGTGAGAGTGAGAGTGCTGCGCGGAGGAGCGCTTGACGGCGGCTGGGGAACTCTCAACGGAGAAGAGAACTGCCATGACGGCATCGGCGATGCCGTCGTTGAGCATGTTGCCCTCCCACTCTAGCTCGACATCGCCGCTCGTGCGGTACCGCACCGTGACACAGCCCATGACAAGGTACGCTGCTACCAGCACCGAGACTTCTTCGTCAACCTCGTCCTCGTGCTGATCGCCACCGTTGATGGCTTTGCCGTTTGTCGCTGCGCCACGCATCTCGGGCAGCTCCTCCACGGTGCCGAACGTGCCCTCCAACGCCCACTTGATGAGGTCAATACCCGCGGCGCTCAGGGTCAAACGCTGCTTGCAGGTGATGGTGGTGGTGTTCAGCCCAGCGTACTCGCGCAGGTCCTCGGGCGCCATGAGGGACAGCTTGAAGTCGTTTTGAACGAGGACGCCGGTTACAAGCGCGGGGTTGTCGGTGGTGCCGTCCTCCTTGAGCGAGGCGAGGTCATGGGGTTGCGCTACCGAGGCGAGCTTGCCGACCACCTTGGCCGTCTTGTCCGTCTTGAAGGGGATGCGGAGCTCTTCGCAGTTGCGGGGAGAGAAGACCTTGGTTTTCGTCGTTTTGGATGCGTTGAGGGAGAGAAGTTTGGACTTCAGACGCATCATGTTGTGCTGCTCTCCGTGAACGAGAATCTGTGAGAGAAGTGTCAGTGGACAGGCTGATAGCTAGCTAGATAGATAGATAGGGGTTAAATGCAAAACTTACAACGACAGGTGCAGCAACCTCCTCGATGAATTCTCGATTTTCTACGCCGTCTACATGGGCAGCAAAGGAGTACTCTGCCACACTGCATCGTCGAGGGATGAGCACCTTTTCCTGCTCCCCGCCAGGACCCCGTCTGGCGCCTGCTAAACTCCGTGACATGACTGCTTGGATCTGATCAGGTTCCTGCATAACCTGTCGGGCCATTGTCCCCTCGACACTGTAACCTGTGATGATAACACCGTTCTTCTCGCCCGGGGCCCACCGCTCAAACAGTTCTCTGCTGACACCATTCTGGAGCATACCGGGACTTGCAAGCATCACGCAGCCACCTACATCGTCAAATCGATCTAGATTCTTGAGGGAACGGATATGCTTGAAGTCCCAGGGTCCGCCCTTGCCCGCGCCGTCACCCGTAGCTTCTGCTTCGGCCATGCGCTCCCTGAACAGGCGCTTGATATTATCGTTCATGGCACCTACATACGTCTGGTAGACGAGCATACACTTTCTAGCAAGGTTACTAGCGTAGTAGATGGGGAACTTCTGGTATTCGGCGTGTTTGCTCCAGTACTCGTCTAAAATCAGTAGAAGTTCCTGGGCTCTCCCGAGGGCAAAAACAGGCAGCAAAGCACGCCCACCTCGGTTGAGTATACTCGTGATTGTCTTCATTAGAGCTTGTTCACGCTCCAACCGAGGTACGTGCGAGGCAATGCCGTAGGTCGACTCTGTGATGAGGACATCGATTTTGACTCCCTTCGGAACCTCGGCTGAAACCAGATGCCTATCTTGCTCGCGAGAGTAGTCACCCGTGAAGAAGATGTTGAGGCCGGCGATTTCGATGAGGAACATGGCCGCACCGAGAACGTGGCCAGCCGGGTAGGGGGTAATGCGAATGGAAGAAATAGTGTGGGTTGTGTGGTAGTCGATAGCTTCGATCTGGGGAAAGGTGTTGAGATGATCTTGCTCTGTGTACACGGGCTGTGTAGTCGGATTTGAGGAGGTGTTGCCAACGCGGACGCTGTCCTGGATGAGCCATTTGTATATAGCCTTTGTGGGATGCGTCATGAACACGCGTCCGCGGAAGTTGGTCTTCGCAAGGACATAAGGCAGTGAAGCCGCATGGTCAACGTGGAAACTGTTTCTTGTTAGTCTTGGTCAAACGAAGTATGCCAGTCGTGGTGGTTCTCAAGAGGGTACAAAGGATATGCCGGCGTCACCAGTGTCAGGAGTTCAAGGTAACGGAAGAAACTAAGTTTATTCATCTGGGCCGAGAGAGAGAAAAAGAAAGAAAGAGAGAAAGAGAGAGAGAGATAGAGAGAGACAGAGAAACAATAAATCACAGAAAGGGTATCATGGGTAACGCCGACAAATTTTGTCCCATCAAAAGAACACCCAACTCTCCCTCACTGCCATCATTTATATAGTCCAGCCTACAAACTATCACGGCTCGATCACGGGGTTCGGGAATGCTTACTGGCTAATGAGTAGCACATCTACTGTGCTGAGATCGAAGTCATCGTAGAAAGGAAGAGCGGCGAGACCGTCGTAGGCGGGATGCTGGCCTGCATCGAGCTATTGTAGGTAAGTCAGCCTACCAATTCTTCCAATGCGCCGAGAGCTTCAGTACCATAACCGTCTTTCCTTTGTACTGGATAATATGACATGACCTCCCAACTTCGTTGCCACCTCCCAGACAAAGGAACATAAGTTCATCGGACGGATCTACAGGGTCCTCGTTGATTGCCGCATGCATTGCGGACGCTTTGCGCTTGGAAGCCATCTTCTCACAGCCGCCTCAGTCGGTCATTCACTGCTTCTCACATGAGCAATCGAGGAACAAGATACGATTGTGTGTGTGGAATATTGGTGCTTGTTGTGCCAGTGCCCGGTCGACAATGGGGTAGCAAGTTGCCAGCATGCATGGACAATGCCGAGAGAAATTGATTCAAGCCGATTGAGGTGACGCGCCTTGCTAGAGCGAAAGCGGTGTGCAGACGCGTCGCGGCTAATTGACGGCAGCCGACAAGGTGGAGTTTCTAAATCACGTGACAATAAATGCACGGTACTCCCTGGACTTTGGAAGCTTTGCTTCTCCATATCACCGGCAGCACTACCTCACGTCACTTCTTTATGAGAGCATATCAATCAAATTCGCCTCGGCCTCATCGCAAGCTCCATCATCGTGGAATTTCACATCGAACCGACGATTTTAGCCATATTCAACGATCTCTTTTGGCCAACGCGCGTCGAATGGGAGGTGCCTATTTTGACGTGACGGGCTTCACGGCCTGCTAAGTCCATCTTCGCCAAACGCGACTTTGCTGTCACCGACTCACCGCACGCTCGACCCACGGTCCCCATCGCTCTCTACAGAACCACCGTCATCATGGCTCAACCGCAGCCTCAAACGCAGCCTCCGGCACAACCTATGCGGGCGTGGTCGCCGGGCCAAACGCATAGCCCTTCACCCGCACAGACCTCGGGTTTCGCGCTGCCGCCCAACAAACGCCCACGGACCGATGGCCAGCAATCACAACCTGGCTCGCCGTATCCGGTTTCGCCCTACGCCATGAGCCCCCCTGCCGGTGCCGCGACGCCCGGCAGCGCTGGTTCGCCTCCATACATGCAGACGCAGAATCCTCAGACGAATTATCCAGGTACTCCTAGCTACACCAACGGCGCCAGCACTCCAACGATGGCTCTTCCAGACGCGCGACCGAGTCCAACCCCACAAATCCAGGCATCGCAGCCTCAGATTGCTACTCCTCAGCCTCAGATCACTACTCCTCAACCTCAGATTGCTACTCCTCAACCTCAGATCGCCACCCCTCAACCTCAAACTCCCGGCCCGCCCCAATACACAGGCATGGTGATGGCTCCCATCGGTGCGCAGCAAACGCCGGTGCCCGTTCCCATGCCCAATACCTCCGGAGCAATGGGCCCCCCTCAGCGGCCGGCGGAACGACCCCAAAAAGAGCTCGAATACGATTATACAGACTCACTTGCCGGCACCGGAATTGATCTAAGGGCTGAGGAGCAGTACCTGGCTGAGCTGTATTCCAACTCGTTTGACGAGGCCCGAACTGGTTTTGGGCAACAAGCGGTTGGCTCCAAGGGGTCTTTTTATGGGAGCGGCCCTGCCAACCAACCTCCCCAACCAACAGATCCAAAAAAATCGCAGCAGGAGATTGAACGTGAAGCTGCAGAGAAGGCTTGGTATGAGGCTTCAGCCAACCTGGCTATGACGAGGGCAAATGAAGTCAAGGATCCTTTCCTATTGATTGCTTTGCTTCACCGCCGAGCCGAGAAGATCACGAAGGAGCATCATCTGAGTCTCAACCTGGAGATGAAAAACAACACCCAGAGCATGGGCAAGATGAGGTTGCCTGAAAACTTTCCGCAGCCTTCTGTTACTGTATCATCTAAAAAGGCGGCTGACGACTCAGTCATGGTCCAGACAACAGGATCTTTCATTCCGCAAGATGCGTATCTGGTAGACCAGTTGGCTTTGCTCTCTATTGCGACGAAATCACGACTACGCGACCTAGTTGGTGATGCACAAGGAGCTGCCATTCACAGGCAAACTACATCACACGGTGAGATTTCGGAGGAGTGGGCCTCCGCAGCAGCTCCTTTAAATAAAGAGGTGCCTGATGCTATGGATGTGGATGGGATACACATGGATGGCCAAAGCCATTCAATTTCCAATCCGTTGAAGCGTAAGGAGATATTTCAGCTGGACAATAACTCTCGCTAACGAAACACAGGCTCTGCCGATGCAGGGAACAGAGGGCCCCCATTGAAAATGCCCAAGATTGGCTCATATATGACCACAACTATGAGAGATATGGCCAAACAGGAACGTGAATGGGAAGAGGCACGGTTGCGAAGACGTCAGAAACGCAAAGATGGAGTCGCAGATACTGGAACCACACCGTCCAGAGCCGGCAGTGCAGCACCCGGGACGCCCGGCTCTGTTGCTCCTGAGGAGAAGAGTTTGACCAAGAAGGAGATGAAGAAGGCTCAAGCGGCCAAATCAGCAGAAGCCAGCAGTCATGCATCTCAGAACATAACGAGTAGCATGTTTGCGGGTCTTGGAGGGAGAAGTCTTTTCGGCAAGAAGAAGACGGGCAAGACTTACGACTGGATGAACGTGGGTCGTGGAAATAGTGGTGCTAGCACCCCTGTTCGGGGCACTCCAGGCTTGAAGGGGACGGTGGCTGGTGCTGCTGCAACCCCCAGCGGCCCAATGGCTCTGACAGCTGAGGGTCGGAATCGGCTGGGCACTTGGCGAGAGGACAAGGAGAAGGGTCGCAACATCCAGCTCAGAGACTGGGTGGCGGTTCTTGAGAGGGACGGCCGCGAGCATAAGGCACTTCAGCAAGCCTATGATCAACTGGACGCTTCCGGTACCCGCTAAGGTCAAAGTGGCGGTAATTTTCGAAAAACTAAAAGGAGTTTGCTCAGCTATATCTTCCGAAGGAGGGGCATGACTTGACAAGCCGCTCACAGCTTTGGTTTTTCGCTGCTTTTTTTTCTACTTTTTTCTTTTTCTTTTTTCTTTTTGCTTGCTTTATCGGGTTCAAGTTAGCCAGGCGTTCGTTGGGTCCTTTTTTTTCCTTCATTCTCATGTGACCAAGGAGACATCGGCCGAAAAGCAGACATACAACATTTCTTATAAAAGGGGCGGTTTTAGGGCCTTGGTCACAGGTTGGTCGGCTGCTTTTGGCATTGCATTTGTTTGCCCAGGGGCTGCAGGGCTGGCAGCAGATATATCCAGCGGGGGGGGGATTTACCAGGTTCACTAGGGTGAAGCACTCATCTTCTTTTTCTTGCTTAAGCCGCGGTGCTTGCTTCTCTTTTTCTTGTATGCATTAATCATTCGGCAGTGGCTGCTGAGCTTAGTAGGTTGGAGCGAGCAGAAATAAGATTGAAAATCAAACTTTGACGATATAATGGCGATACAAAATAGTCGGTGCGCCATCTATTGAGCCCTAGTCTAGTCCCTCGGATGATCTATATCCCACTGTATCTGGTCAAGAACGTGTTCCATATCTGCTTCTGGCGCTTCTGGCGCTTCTGGCGCTTCTGGCGCAACAAGGCCGGCTGTAGACTGTCGTTGTTCAAGGGATGAGCTGTGTCTTGAGCTAGCCAGCTGGCCCCGCTGCTGCTGCTCAGCGAACAGACGAGCATGGGACTCGATGGGCTCAGACTCCCGGTGTCTCAACGTATCTCGCACTCTCGATACTTGGGAGGAGGAGCGTGGACGGATGTCCGTGGCCAGCATATCACTCCTCTGCGAACTTCTCTGCGAGACAACGATGCTTCTATCCGCGCCTTGGAGCCGATCGCCGTGAGACCTTTCACGGTCGTCGTCATATATGTCGCTGGATGAGTCGTCCAGCGTCGTTGACAATCTATTGCCTGCTAGTCCATCATCGTTTGCTAGTCCATCATCGCCTGACGACACACACACACACACATACATGTTAGCAAGGATTATCGGAAAGTTTTTTGACGTCGCTCGTGCGGAGTTGGAGGGTGGGGGGGTTTCAACTCAACGCACCTCTCTTATCCTCCCTCTCGGTACGCTCTTGGGGCTTCTCTACCTCGACCCTCTCCTCTTTCATCCACTCCTTGGCCGCCTTGACATGCCAGATGCTGAGATTCCTGGCCTTCAAACCGTTCTGAGTCGTCTTGTCGAAGCGGATCAGGTCCTGAAGGCAGACCCAGCCGACGGTGTTTGTGACGAAGAAGAAGACGGGCAAGTGCCTCCTCATGGAGGACCCTTGACCTGGCTTCCACTGGCACTGCTTCTTCTCGTCGTCCCACTCGACCGAGTCGGGGAGGGCTTCGATGAGTCTGGAGCTTTCGAACCTTCCCGGCACCCCCCACCTCTCCAGGCCGCCCCCCATGGGGAGGATCAGGACAGTGACGAAGCCGGACATCCTCCTCTTTGCGCCGATGGTGTCGGCCCACGTCAGGAAGACCTCTGACGTGCGCGCCGTCTTCGCCCAGTAGGAAGCGGGGACGTCGCCCAACTTCTTGTCTCGTTTTATTCGTTTTTTTGCCGTGGCCGTGCTCTCCGTGGTCTCGATGACGGTGTCCCCCTCGTAGCTGGGGTCGCTGCCACCCCGCTCCTCGCTGATGTCGGACAGCGTGTGCCCAACTCGTCGATGCTTGCTCGGCTTCGGAATGCTCCCTGACGCTGGTCTCTTCCGCAATCGAGACGCCACAGGAGAATCTGTTGCCTGTCCTTGGGCCTGTCCTTGGGCCTGGCTGCCGCCGAGTCGGGACGTGCGCAACATCTCGGCCAGGTAGTTCCTAAGCTCGTCCGGGATGCCTACATCTCTCAAGAAGTCGATCCGCTTGGCATTCCATTCCTCGTCGTACTTGCTCTTCTGCTTGGTGACTTGTTTCTGGTGCTCCTTGATCGCTCCGGCGGCGTCAACCAACCGCTGCTCCAAGGTGCTCATCGTCAACCCGAGGTGAAAGCCCGGCGTTTCGCTTCTCCTTCCTGCCGAAAAATCTCTCATTGCGTCTCGGAAATCCTTCTGCAGTCGGCTGGTCTCTGCATCCTGGCTTTGCCATGGCGATACTAATGCGCTGCGTCTTGCGGCGTAGTTAGGTGAAAACTTGTCCAAGAATCCGATGACCATGTTTAATTCGCCGTCCATTTTCTTTCTTTCTTTTGATGAAGAAATGAAGAAGGGAGTCTCACAAAGCCTGTATAGTAAAGAGGTCTGTCTACTCTTCCATCAAGAAAATGCACCCGAACGATGCCCCGCAGCAATCACACTGTTACACCACTAACACCCTTGGGGCATATTGTGACAGCCATGATCCCCCCGCAATCACCTTGTCAGCATTGGCTGCGATGGCAAGGCAGACTTGGACCTATCAAATACTTTAGTGACAACTTTCAAATGAATTGGCTAAATCCCGGGCTTCATGGACGCCATTGGCCGGGACTGGGGCAATGGCGAACAGAGGTCCATTGGCTCATGGTATGAGTTTGGCACCTGGGCGTCTGGGGAGCCATCCAGTAGGATTCTTGCATTGGGCCGCCATGCACCAGACACACAAGACTAGCATCAGCTTTGATGAAACCTTCCCCTTTTGGCCACAATTCAGACCCCATGTCGAAAGAGATAAGGGTATCCAGTAGCAGTGTTACACTTGGCCGCCAAGGAGGCCAAGAGATCAACGACTGCAGATGAGTTCAGTGCTAGAACTTTTGGTTGGTTGCTGAACGAGGTCAGTTCTCGCGAGGGGGTCGGGACGGGGTCGAGACGGGGCCGAGACGATCATCACCGGACTTTATGAGGGTCAGATTCCCTCGATTTTCTGATCGTGGATTAGTCATAGTCATATATTTGGTTTTCATCTGTTGAATAAGGATCATCTTCAAACCAGAGACATTGTCGTGCTTTGACATCAAAAAGAGCACATACCTACGTGCCAAACATGGATATTTTTACCAAGTTAGATCGAGCAATTGGGAACTCTCATGAACATAAAATAACCGACTCGATGGTATCACTACCCGCTTTTTATGCATGTTGATTGTGTTGTGGCTGACTGATTGCAGGGAGTGTTGGTTCCTTAGGGGTGAAAGGCCGCATAATAGGCTGGCGGTGTTTCAGTTCCAGGGCGCTTACGTACAAGTACGAAGGAAGGAAGGAAGGACTGGTTCAAGAAGAAGTTCAGCCTGCCGGAATCGTGTCAAAGCAGATGCTGACCCCGCGCAAGGCCAAGTTCATGTAACGAAAAAAAGAAATGTTTCTCTCTCTTCTCATCCTACTTCAGGAGAACTCGTACTTGTGTCCTCCTCACTTGCACCAATGCCAACATCGCCGCCACCACCTCCAACCCTACGCCGAGCCCGGACCCGGAAGAAGACCACAATAGCCACGAGGCCTATCCAGATGGCCAGCTCCGATCCATAAATCACCAAGCCGAGGACCTTGAGCTCGGGCTGGAAGACGACGGACAGGATCGAGACCAGGTCCCCGCTGGCGTCCAAGATGGCGAACCTCAGGGATATCCCCGCGTCGGAGCGAGTCCTCAGCATGTCGACGTAGTGCCGGAGCACGCCGCCCGCCAGGAGCACGGCGGCCACGACGGCCACGAGCGTCGACGCCCAATCGTGCCCCCGCCTGCGCGCAACCCTGAGGGCGAAGACCAGCCCTGCCTCGACGCCGCCCAGGGCGACGGCCATGCAGACAAGGGACAGGGCGATCCTCCTCGGGCTCCACTTCTTCTTCTTCTTCCCGTAGTAGTTGCACTGCGACCAGGTAACAAGGCTGAGGAAGATTAGTATGTTGGGCTGCACCTGCAGGGCGACGTTGAAGCCGTCGGCGATGTTGTACACCCCGAGCGGCACCCCGGCGATGGCCCAGGACAGGAAGAAGATGGGGGAGAGTGACTCGGTGTCATGTCGTCGCCAATTCTTCCATATTTGCGGTAGAAGCTGGGTAGGTGAAAAACGTTAGTAGGGCGTATATAGTCACGGAGCATAGCAGCAACATGATGATTTATAGTCGTAATGTAGAAAGAGGGAGTGAGACACAGAGAAAGGGAGGTCTTTTTTTTTTTACCTGAAGTGACCAGAGTACAGCCCCAGCTGTTCCTAGTACATTGGCGGCGACCGGGTTGTCCATGAAAAGTAGAGACTTTATATTTTCATGAGGAAACAAAAACTAAAACAACAATAAACAACAACAAGTGAAATAAATATAAAATTGGTGCTCTTCTTGGTCAATCTTCCAATCAATCAATCAATGATGCGAGAAATTGGCCAATGCGATGAAAAAGGGACGAGACCCATGATTGCTACATGGAACTGACCAATCACAAACGACTTATCAAGAGTAGCTACCCTTCAGGCGCAGGATTGTTAACAGGTCTATCTATATTAGGCATCATCTGGAAAGTTATGCATTGAATATATATATATATCATTGTGATGCCCTTGCCGCAAATCTGTGCAGTCAATCTAGTTCCAAGTCGAATTGAGATGTGGTCCCTGTAGGCCGTGGTTCCGATATTGGTAGCGAGCTGCAAGCGTTAGAGGCTTGCTGCACAACCACCGCGATTGACTACACAATCACTAATGAGGGACCCTATCTAGCGTCGGGGAAAGTCACTACTAAAAATATAGGTATATTCTCCAACTTGAAGATGAAACTCTATAACTAACCTATAGTATAATGAATAAAAGGTTTATAAAGCTATTATTCGAAGAAGCGTTCTGCTCGAGGCTGCCTTTGTTAGCTACGTAGGCTGCTTTCGTCTACTCGAGGCTACTATGAGTAGAGAGAATATGCCTAAATCTTTTTAGTAGTGACTTTCCCCGACGCTAGACAAGGTCCCTTATCAGTGGTTGTGCAGTCGATCGCGGTGGTTGTGCAGTAAGCCAGCGTTATAGCCAGTCTTCCTTCAACGACTGAAGACCAAATTTATGAATTCGCCCATGGGCCTCGTAAAGTTCAGCATCATGTGTAGTTTGCAGTGCGTTTTTCTACCATTACTTCATGTGACTAATACTAAGAACTATTCTAATATCTAAAAAAAAAAAAAAAATCCATGACAACAAATTAAGTAAGTAAAAATATTACACCAATCTCTAAGAAGAAGACTCGAACCCCCCATCTTACAGCGCTTGACACTGCAAAACCACACCTCTGATCAAGCAACACCGCCTATTGCTTGTACTGCATTAGAAATGGCGCAAAGCAACGGAGCTATCTAGTAGCCGAACTACGCCCAGAAGCTGCTGCCCTTAGCGAGGCATCCCAAGTACGACGTGCTTGCGGAGCGCTGGGCTTCGACGGCTGTGCGATACTACCTGAGCTTGTCAGCTGTCCACTTGAATGGCTTGGTTTTGGTGCCGTGTGTGGCGCAAACGCATTATGTGCTTCTGACTGCAACGTGTTAGGGCTGACGGGCGTGGGTTCGAGACTATTGTTGCCTTCGTCTTTCCGCCTCCCCATGGTCACCGACGGCTCGGTAGCCGCAGCATCCGCTACTAACCAAGATGGCTCAGCCGACATGGACCCGGGTCTGCTGCTCGCATCAACTTCGATAGGTTCGGTCGTTGCGTCGTGTACGGTTATCAAGGAATCGATGGCATCGTCAACGAGCGCACGTATCTCTTGGCTATCGTTCATGGCGGCATCAACTTCCGAAGGCATGCCTCTGTCTCCGTCTCTGTCCCTGTCAACCAGGGATGCCGACCAGCTCTCGGTGTTGGGACGGAAGTGGCCATTCGTAAAAGGTCCTGCTTGATTGGCCACTGCGAGTGAAGTCTAGTTAGCTTCAACTACGACCGGCCTATATATATATATATATAGACTTCATCCAAGTCATATAAACTCTTGTTGGCTCACCTTGTTCAAGAGCCTTCTTCGCATTTTTCTGGTTGTAGACACCAATATTTTTTGATTGAAGATACGCCAACGTCTCCTCGTCAAAGCGAAGCAAGTATTTCGCCTTGACCCAGTTGAGCCTGGTCTCAACTTTTCCGAAGAAGCGGGCGGGATAGTATATGTCGTTCGTCTGGCCAGCAGTCGATGGCAGACGAACCATTTCTTCGTCGACCCACGCATAAGAAGGAGGAGGCTTCTTCCTCAGTTTGGTATCTCGAAAATGACCAAATTCACCCAAATCTCCACTCATGGGTAGGATCTGTACGACGGTAAAGCCATCCTTTTCTCTCCTCGTAGATGACCTTGCGGACCAGGATAGGCACAAGGTATTTTCAGAAGGGTTGGGTGCCAGATATTGCTCGTCAATCTCCTGCATCACCACGTCTGGATGGAGATCTTCTTTCCTAAGTCTGGTCAAAGTTTTCTTTTTGTCTTGAATGCAGTCAGCGCCAGGCAAGAAAACACAACATTTAACTCCGGGGGGGAAGGGGGGGGGGGGTTATACTTGAGCGAGCTTGTTTGACATTACCTGCGATTCCATCCCGATTTCCCTCTCCGCCTCCTGCATAATCATCATCATCATCGGATGTCTCAGGTACCTCAATTGTCGGTATTAAATCATCTGCATAAGCGCCTTCGCAAAGTCTCGCTGCAGGGCGCAAGGTCCTTTCGGTCCTCGTGACCTTTGAGGCCCTAAGAGGAGTTGCTTCTGTAGCTCTTCTTTTCCCCGGCCGCGATAGTCCACCATGAGCAAGCAGTCTTTCGTTGCAGTCGGACGTGATTCCGTCATCTTGCCGATGAACCACCGACGGTTCGTCTGGCGTGACAATACAATCTTGTTGAGCATTTTCAGGTTGTGGACCATTGACAGGTGGAATACTCTCATGTACGATCGGTTCGTCTCCCTCGACCGGCCTCTCTCGTGTACCGTCCGGAAGAGCCTGCTCAATGCCGTACAGCCTCGGCTGCCTCTCGAGACGAGATATGTAGGGTTCCAAATTTCTGTCATGTGAGAAACCAGGATGCTCATCGCCCCAGTTCAGCTCTTCCTGCTTCATCAGGCGGACTTGACTTGCCAGAGCATCAACCTGCTCGTAGAAGATCTCTCTGTCCTCCTTGGTTAGCCAATAACGATTGGCTCTTGCGGGACCAACGTCTTTAAGAGGCTTGGTAACGACCGCGGAGAGGCGGCATAAGTGCCTTATGGATATATCCAAAGTTTTGTCGAGCGAGTCAAACTTTTGTTCTTTGCGCCTGTATTCTTTCCGGAATGACTGGGAGGCCTCATGGAGTCTGTGCAAATCAAACTCTCGCCGTTCGAGCCCTTCGATAGAAGTCGCGGGGTTCATGATTTTCAGTACAGATCGGCCGCCGCTGGCCTAGTCATTGATGAGTCTCGAGACTTCATCGAAGCCGAACTGCAGAGTATTTATACTTCTCGAGGGCAGTAGGGGCCTTGCTTCATTAGCATACGATTGTCAGCCGAAGGATTTATCCCTCGATCCACTGGAGTCAAGTCAACAAGCGATCCCCAAAGGCCGTCTGCATTGGTCTTGGTGTACGGAGTACTGGCTCGCCATGGGTATGTCGAGTCAACGTGAGGAAAACCCCTGACTCCCAGACCCTCCCTTCACCTCAGTCTAACCCCAATTCCGCTTCCTGTAGAATTCATGAGCAAGGGTTATGATACTAAACATTGGCTTTGAATATTTGTATCAGAGTTTCGAAACCTGCAGTAATGATGGGCTGGTAATACATTATCTTCCTCCCACAACTTCCCCCACGAACTTGTTAGATTATGCCAGGATAGCTAATTCCATGTCTTAAGATACTTAGGAAGTATGAACGAGGGACGGCTGTTTTTTTCTGGTCAGGTCTGTGTTTTTTGGCTTGGTTCTGCATTGTAATACCTCACCTAATTCTCCACTCCAGCGTGCCTCCTCCATTTACGGTAAGGAGTCTGAAAGCCTACAAGGCAGACTTGAGGAACGATTCGCACCAGTGACGAAATGATTTGGTCGCCACTCATGTATCCAAAAGGGTGATGTTTGGAAACTGTCCTCCCTGTCGTTTGCGAACCTAGAAGTTAATTTCGAAACCCCAACTGCTCAAAATCAAAGAGCACTCTCATGAGTTGTCGGCTGCTCCGAATCTAAAAATATTACCTTTGGTCCCCGCCAATGCAGGGCAGGTGAGGTGCACAAGTAGTTTTTCCACTTTTTTGTTCGAACTGGGCCTGAAGCCTGAGTGTTTCTTGGCTGTTGGTTGTTGGTTGTTGGTCCTAAGTTTTGGGCCGCATAATGGGCTAGTCCGTGGGGCCAGATATATTCATATGATCGCCCGACCAGGTGTGCAGAAGACGCTCAATCGGAAGTCGACGAGGGTGGGAGGACGAGCCACCACACAAGTCAGACGGCAATCTTAAACGTTCGTACTCGACACTTTTTTAACCGTGTTGCGTAACGCACCAGAGAATCATCGCCTTATCCGGGAAGAGGGGAAATGAATCCAAATCTAGCCTCACAAAAAGGGTGCCGCGGAAGCCACTGGACCACATGGAAGAAGATAGGGGGTGAGGGAATGTTTTACATCCACGGCTCAGGCTCGAGATACAGGTCGAAAGATGCTGCATCTAGAGTGTTTGTGAGCTCCAATACCGAAGCCATTGGCCAATCCCATACATTCCACTGTAGCTGCTCCACGATGCCAGTCCTAGGGAAGCACCTTGGCCCGCAAGACGTCGAGTAGGTCGGCGGCTTGCACGAGGTTCCCTCCCGTATGGCCGGTTCTGGAGTTCAGTCTTCCTAGCGTGCTTGCACAGTTGCTTACCAGACGCTCATCATCCTCCGCTGTGCCAACGTACGTGCCCTTGCAGCGGGCAAAAACGAGTGTCAGCCCTGCCTGCTAAAGCATGTGGATGCCACTGGGGTAGAGGAGTGTGATCACAAAGGAGTCTTGCGTAGACACCCCGATCAGCATCTGGACCAGAGAGATCAGGCGAGTCAGTGGACCTAGACGAAAGGAGCCCTATCAGGGTTGCTGATGCCCGAATGCACGCCTTGTAGTGAGAGCGTGAACGAGGCATCGGCCGTCGTGAACGCCAAGGCAGGGCAGTGTACAATGCTAAGAGCAACACGTAGAAAAGTTATTTCAGACGATACTAAACCTGTCACAGACCCATCGCCATCCCATACCCCAGGTGCCGGAATAGGATCAGAGTCGTGGTCTGCAGGTGTAGTATTACCTCTTGGCAGCGATTCTCTCTCCCAAAGGTCGAGCTCGGCCTGCAGCCTCGCGATCTTAGAGACGCCCCCTTTCTCCTCCTCCGTAGTTACGTCCCCAACGGATCAAATCTGAAGCGATGGATATGGGCTATGCCTGTGTAAACCCCAAGTCTGTGCCCACCTCACAGCCACGCCACCCAGGCGCGATGCAACACTGTATTACCGCGAGCTCAGCCGCAAATAAATTTGCATAATCTCCAGTCCTTTAAGAGTTTGCAGGCATGGTTGCCCCATTACTTTTTCGAGTAGCCCAGCACAGCGGCCATTGAGTAATGATTTTCTGGCATGCACAGTAAAATGAGCGTGATTCAGCGTGCCTAGTCCAAGCGCCTGGTAGAGAATGACGAGATCCAGCCCCTGAGCAGCAGTCACCCCTGCCTTTAGTTTTCCAAACACTTCTGTTGCTGACGGGTTGGCATGAATCGGGTATAGGGACATCCATCTGTCGATGGTGTTCTCGACAATTGTCTCCGCGTCGACAGGTAATCTCAACATGATGGCTACGACGAGTTCGGAATCCTCAGGCCCTTTGAGGGATGTTCCCCATAGGTCGTGCAGATGCAGGCTGTAAGTGCAGCTGGGAAACGATTCGGTGTGAGCCCGGCGCATCTACAGTGGCTGCTCGGCCTGGCTGATGAAATGAACCCCTGTAGACGAAGCGTAGAACATGGCCACCGAGTTATCATTGGACACCAGTCTCTCCATGTGTTAGACTACCGGCTCGGGGGCCTTCCTGGATGGCGCTGCTCTATTGGGGACGCCCACGCCCGCACCAGCACTTGTGGGTCTATTTGCGACTTTCAATGTTGTTGTTGTTGTTGTGGTGGTGGTGGTTGTGTTTGGAGCAGCCGGTTGAGACACTATGGCACGGGGGCTGGCTGGGTTGGCAAATCATTTGAGGACTGGTTGTGTTCAAGCTCGATACCGAGCCCCGGTTGCTAGGCACACGACGTTGTTATATTCCTTCTGTTTCATAGAAGCTAGACGCAGATCAGTCCCCATTTCATGCCCAAGGAGTCATAACATAGCGATACATACCTTTTTCTTTTGCGATCGCGCTTGAGTGTCATCGAGACAACGCAAAGGATACCAGCTGAAATACAAAGACCACACTGCTGAGGTTAGCATTCGACCTAAAGGGAATTTTGTTTTTGGGCATTTGACTATTCACCGACACATCTCATTTCCATCACCTCCGTGGCACCTTATCTTCCGCCTATTGTTTCCATCAACATCTGGCCAAGATGATGTGCGAGCTGGGAAGGAGAAGCACCTGATTTTTGGACGTAAACTCACCTTTGGCATCATCTGTCACTGTGACGTATTCAATTAGCATTCATCAGTGAGTACCAATTTGGTGCAGGAGCAACGTACCAGACTTGACCTCGATTTCGCGTTACCTCAAGCTCCATCAAAACGGGATCGTTTTCCAATGGCATTGGCTCGTTGCCTCATTAAGGTATCACCAAGGGCAGACGATGCACAAGATAAGTCCTCAGACAGTAAAGACCTTGGAGTGAAGTTTGGCCTGCCTCGACTCGTGGAATATTGTAAACCGCACCCCGAGCATGCCTGCTTCGGCCCCATGGAGTCGACGCTACGTCAATATCATGGGGTATTGGTCGTGGGGAACGACTCAGGCAAGCCATCCAAAACCACGTTAATGTTAATCCGTAATTTCGCTATCCCGTTGGGCCGTTAATCCGCGTACTATAGAGATGGGGTTCGCGGCCTTGATCAACATTAGCAGGTGATTCTGCAACGAATGACAGCCCGTAAATCTGCAAACCCTTACTCCATTCATCATGCAGAACTAGATTCATTCGAGATCTCGATGTCGGGGAACCCGGTTACAATTCGGGGTCGGAGGCCACGCTCGTCAATTGTCTTGGAGTCGAGACGAATCGGATCAAAATCATAAATGCGGCCAGCATTTAGCTCAACTTATCCCCAAATAAGTCCTTCTTCTACCCCTTTCTTTTCCCGGTTAATAGGCCCATCGCAAATTCTCACTCGCATCCAAATAAGTAGACTTGGACTGTCGCCCTGCTGTCGCCGCCACTCCGTCCAATCCCGTGCTATTTGGCAATATTTTCGGGACTGATGCGATTCGAAAATACTTCTCGGGAAAACATACGTCGGGGCTTTGATCGAGGCGGAATGCGCCCTTGCACCAGCCGGGGAGGATGAGGAAGTTATTCCGGCTGGTGTAGCCTCGGTGATCAGGAAGTGTAGTGATGTCTCCAGGATTGACTGGCCCGCACTGGTAGAGAAGACCGAAATCGTTGGCTATCCTGTATTGGCATTGGTTCAACAAATGTCTTCATGGGTCCCGTCAGGGCAAGTTATACATACACCATTTGCTTCATTGTCATGATCGATACGTGTTAATAAGGGTGAAAAGCCGGTTATATCCCACGAAAGATATCATGGACCTCGCATCCGTCATCCTCATGAAGCGAGGCCTACAAATTGTCGAGCGTCTGCTCCGCCAAGTTGTTTCGATACTGCAAATCATGTCCTCGAAATACCGTGATATGCCCATGACCGGCCGTACGCATCTCCAGCACGCTTTGTCCATCACCTTTGGGTACAAGTGCGCTGTCTGGTTGGCAGGCATCAGGAGGAACGTCGAGCGGCTGGAGCAGCTCAAGGAGCGCTGCTTGCTCGTTCAATTCGGTGGTGCTGCTGACACCCTTGCGTCGCTGAGGTCATTAGATGCTGGTATTCGCGTAAGAAAGAATATGGCCCGAATCTTGGGCTTGAAAGATCCCGTCATCACCTGGCATGTTGCTAGAGACAGTTGTTGCCGAGGTTGTCGACTTCTCGCAACTGTTGGTGGTAGTCTAGGCAAGATTGCCATGGACCTAATGATCATGTCTTCGGATGAGTTGAATGAGGCAAAGAGCAGTGATGTATCGAAAAAGAAAGATGAAAGAAAGAAGAGTGCACGCCAACTAATAGGTCTCCGAGCCATACGTTCCTCATCGAGGTGCTTCATCGACTATGTCACAGAAGCGCAACCCGATTTCGAGTGAAGTGATCCTCGCTCAGTCAAAGATCCTCCATGTCCAGGCGGGTTTGTGTTTGACGGCATGATCTCCGACTTCGAGCGCGCGACGGGACCATGGAATCTTGAGTGAACAGCCATTCTGACAGCCTTCATCGCTGCAGTTGTCTCTTTCCACCAGGTCGAGTTTGCCCTCTCAGGCTTTCAAGTGAACCAAGATGTCATGATGACCAATCTTAGATCCACTAAGGGGCTCATTGTCGCTGAGGCCGTCATGATGGGCCTGGCGGTGCACTGGCCGCCAAGCAGCTCATGATATCGTTTTCTCCTCACGAGAGCAACATGTCATTGCGTGAAGCTCTTGCTCAAGTTCCTGCCGTCACAAGTGCTCTCAAGTCTGACGAGATCTTGGCTGCTGCCAGTTGATGGTCGGCGAGGTGCTAGAGAAAAAGACACCTGCAAGCAGCTCCAATCTCAATGGGAAACTTGTCAGTGGAAGCAGTCTCGTCAACGGCCCCAGCGTAGTCAATGGGAATGAGGCGGCGCTTGCTGACGGCGCCACGCCGCCAATGGCGTGCATTGAGCTTCGTGCATTACCGATAGAAATCATGATTCAATTAGCATTCAGGATCAAATCAAAAATTCCGTTGCTAACGTACTTCGTAGTAATCAAAGGGTTCGCAAAGCTACTTATAAGGATCTAGTATTTTTTTAACTAAATCTATTATTATATAATACCCCTAACGTATTATATATTATATATTATACCTTTAGCTTAAATTTAGCTTATAATAAAAAGAAAAAAAGAAATATTAAAAGCTATAATTAAATAATTATTTTTTTAATATTTAAATTCTTAATTAAGAAAAAGTATTAAAATATTATATATTATTATCTTAAGTATAAAAATAAAATAAATTATAATAATCTAATATATAATATATTAAATTATTATAAAAGAAATATTTTTAATATTAAGAAATAATTATAATAAAATATTATAATAAATATTATTAAATAAAATAAATTTAAATTAAAATAATAAAAATATAATCTTTTTAAGCTATTATTATAAAAATAAAGCTAAATCTTTAAGATTTAATTACTTTAAATTATATTTATTAAGCTATTTAAATAATATAAAATTATAAAGGTTTTTTTAAAAAAAAAGATTTCTTTATTAATTAACTTTAATATTAATAAAATTACTATAAATAGAGAATTAAATTATTTTAAATTAATAATTTATAGTAAGAAAGTAAATTATTATATAAGATAAGTTTAAAAATATAAATTACTATTTTTATAATTATTAAATTATATTTTTTATTTAAAATTATTTAATTAATATTATAAAGTATTATATTTAAATATATAAAATTAAAATATAAATATAATTAATAGTAAAATAAGCTATAAAGTAGTAAAATAAACTATAAGGTAATAGCTATTAAAGGTATATAATAAAAACTAAAAGTATATAATAAAAGCTATATATTATAAAAATATATATATTAAAAAAGTATATAATAGAAAGAATAATAAAAAATATAATAGAAAGTATTATAAGAAAGTAAAGATTTAAAAAACTTTATAATTAATAAAATATATTTATATAATAACTATTTATTTATTTATTATATTATTATTATTTATTAAAAGAATTCTATTTTTAATTTTTATATTATTTATTTATTATTATTATTATTATCTTTATAAATATATATTTATTTTATTTATTTAATTTTAAAAGAAAATATTAACTTTTAGCTAGTATAGTAAATATAATTAATTACTTATTAATTATTAATAAAGTTAATTAAAGATTAAATATTAAATAAATTAAATAATATATTAAATATAATACTTTAAAAAGTCTTAATATAAGAAATTATAATATAAATTAAATTAAATAAGAAATTATATTAAGAAATATTTATAATTACTTTTTTAAATATATAACTTTATAATTTATATATAATAATACTATAAGTAATAATAAAAAGGAATTAAATATAAATATAAAGTATATTTCTTTTTATAAAATTATATATAGATTTAAAGATAGGAATAATTTAATATATATTTAGAAATTTATTAAAAAAGTAAAGAAAGCTAGTATAATAATTAAACTATATTCTAATAATAATTAATAATATTATTTATATATTATTAATATTATTATTTTAAATTATATTAATAATAAAATTAAATATATTATTAATAAAGCTAATAGTAATTTATATATTTTTAATAAATATAATATATTTATTAATATAAAAGTATAGTAATTATTAAAGGTTTTTTATATTTATAAAATTTATAGCTATAATATTAATAGCTATAATCTCAATATTAATAGCTATAATATATATATATAATACTTTTAATTATTTTAAATACTTAAGGTTATATTTCTATATTTATTTATTAATTAAATAAATATATAAAGTATTATTAAATTCTCTTACTTTAATAAAAGTAAGGTTAGCTTATATATAAATATAAAGTAATTCTTAATAAATATTAAAAAGATTATTAAAGTATAATCCCTTAAGGGCTAATTTAAAAAAAATTTATTTATTTCTTTATTAATATATAACCTATATTAATTTAATAATAATACTAATAATATAATATATATTATAATTAATAAGGTTAAAATTATAATAGAATTCTATAGTAAAATAAAAAAGTTTCTTTATAATAAATAGAAATTAATAAAAGTCTTTAAGAAAAAAAATACTTATTATATTAAATAATTTATTTTAATAATTTAAGAAGATTTTATAAAAATAATAATTAATATATCCTATAGTATAAAAGCTTATTATAGACTTTTTATTAATAATTAAATAATATATATATTAGAATACTTTAGAAACTTATAAGAAGTTTAAAAGTAAGAATAATAATAAGTCTAATAGAGATTTAGAAATAAGAAAGTATAGTAGAGAATATAATATATTTTTATTAATTATATTAATAATTATTTTAATAAAAATAGCTTTAATAATAATATTTTTATTAAATATAAAGGTTTTTAGCTTAAAGGATATTACTTTTATTAAAAAAGACTTACTTATTTTACTTAAGCTATTTATATTAATATAAAAAGGTAAAAGTTATAAGGTATTATAATTTATTATAGCTTTAAGGTAATTAATTAAAAGGTTATATATTAAGTATTATTTAATATTAAGGTTAGCTAATTTATTTTTTATTATAAAATTATTTAATAATATAATAAATTTAGCTTTATATTTTTTTTATTATTATATTAACTTTTAAAAAGCTTAAAGTATAATTTAATATATTATTATTAATTATAAATAAGATTAATATTTTAATAACTTAAAAGCTTAATATTTTCTATTTTAATTTTATAATTTAATAATTTTTAAGCAAGCTCTTATTATATTTTATTTACTATTAGTTTTTCTTAAAGTATATTTTCCTTAAAGTCTTTAGCTTTTATAAAATGTAAGTTAATATAGTAATTATTAAGATAGGCATTTTAATAAATCTTTTAATAAAAAGTATAAATATTATTAAATATATTAAATATTTTATTTTTAATAATCTTAAGCTTTTTAACCTATTTATATAAATAATAAAATATTAATTTAATATAGTAAAAATACTTATAATTATTAATATTAAATATTAGCTTATAATAAAAGAAATAATTAAAAATATAATCTTTAATATAAAGGAATATATACTATAGTTTTCTATTAAAATTAATAATTATTAAGAAAATAAAGTAAGTAAGTAAATCTTAATCTTTACTATAAGATAAATATTTAAAATAAAAGCTTTAAGTTAAGTAAAGCTTAATTTCTTTAATAATATTTAATTAAAATTATTAATTAAAAAGTTAATAATCTATATTTTAAGAGATATAAATACTATATTATAAAAATAAATTAAATAATAAATAACTTATTTCTATAGTAAATTAATCTTTTTTAATTATTAATTTATTTATAAATTAAGTAATAAAATTAATTAAAAGCTAGGTATTATTAACTTTAAGTAAGATAGCTTTAATAATATCTTTATAGCTTTTAATTTTAATCTCTACTTTAAAGTAATACTTAAATATATAATTAATAATAATATATATAAAAGTATAAAGGCTAATATTATAATTAGCTAGCTAGCTAAAAGAAATTATATAATTAAAGTTATTTAAAATAAAGTTATTATAAGTATTATTAAATATTTAATATTACTTATTAAAAATATTAGTAATAATAAGATTTAAATATATTACTTTTAAATAGTAGAATTTATAAGATTTATTATTACTTAAAGTATTAAAAAAGCTAATATAATATTTTTATATATAGTAAATATTAAAATATTTATATTCTTATACTTTATTAATAATCTTAATAATAATAAAGAAAATAAATTAATTATTAATATTAATTAAAGGATTATTAATTCTAATTAATATAATACCTTTAGTAATTAAAATAAAGTTTATTACTATAATAATATTACTTTAAAATTAAGTAAAATTAGCTTATAGGATATTTATTATTAATTATATTAAAAAGGATTTATTAATTTAAAATAAACTATATATATATATATTATTTTATACTTACTATTTATATTAATACTAATAGTTAATTACTTTAAACTTTAGCTTAAGTATATATTTAAAGTAAATAGTAAAGTAAAAGTAAAAGTAATAAATTATAATATAAAAGCTATTTTTTAAATTAGCTATTAAAATAATATACTTATATTAAGCTTTAGATTCTTTTTATTTATTATAGTATAGTATATAATAATATAAGCTATCTTAATATATATTAGCTATTAAAAAAGTAATAAAAGTATTAAAGTACTTTAACCTTTATATTATAGCCTCGAGACTTTATTACTTTATATTTTAAAAAAAGTAAGTACTTTTTATATTTTTAAAATAGTAAATAATAAAATTAAAGAATATATAAGACTTTAGAATATCTTAAATAAAAGCTTATTAAAGGTTAGCTAGATTAAATAGCTTTAAAGTAAAGCTAGGTCGCTTAATATAGAAAGAATTATAAAAATTAACTTAATTTTATATTAAAATATTAAATATAATATAATAAAAATAAAGATAATAAATAAAGTATTTATTATATTACTTTATTATATAATTAATATATTAATTATATTTAATAAATTAAATATAAGGCTATATATAGTCCCTTTACCTAATTAAGAAAAATATTAAGAAAATAAAAGATAAGAAAGGTTAAGATTAATTAAACTTATTAATAAAAGTTAAATATATATTAAATATCTATATATAGGGCTATACTTTATATATTAGGATATTAAGGCTAATAGTAAGAAATATATTTTTAATAATAATATAAAATTAATCTAGCTTTAATTAATTAATAATAAGATTAAATATTATAAAATTATTAAAATTATTTTTATTAAAAAAGTCTTTATTAATAATATAATCTTTAATATTAATATTATTTTTAAACTTATTAGAAACTTAAAAAGATATATTACTATTAAATAAAAGCTAGCTTAAATATTACTTATTAATCGTAATATTATAATAGCTAGGATAATTAGCTTTAAGGAATTATAGCTATATATAAATATAATATTAATAGACTTAAAACTAATAATAAAATTAATAAATTATATAAAGTTATATAATACTATTAGTAATATATAAGATAATAATATCTAAATCTAATAGTAAGAAAAGTAGCTATAAGTATATACTTCCTATATCTTTAAAAAAGTTAATAATATAATTATAATATTTATATTATTACCCCTTATATTAAAAAATTTAAATATATATATATATTTATATAATTAGTATTTTTTCTACTTATATAAGCTTAAGAAAATACTTAAAGATATAATTAAAATCAAAAGTATTTTAAAAGCTAAAAAAATATAGCTCTTTAAGTAATTTATTATAATCTCGATTTTTTATAATTCTAATAGATATTATTATAAAGGTCTTAATTAAATTATTTAATATAATAATAAATATATAATTCTATTATTTAATTACTTATAGTATTTTTTTAATAATTAATATATTTAAGATCTTAAATAATTAAAATAAGTTTATTTAAATCTTTTTAAAAAAAGATATTTATAATATAAACTAGCTTAAGATTTAATTAAAGATTTTTATTTATATTATAAAGATTTAATAAAATTTAATATTATTATAATAAAAGATTAGTTAAGAAAGCTAAATTTTAATCGAATTATTAATTAAAATATTCTAAAGCTATTTATACTATTAAAGAAAAAAAGCTAACTTTTTCTTTAAGTCTTATATTAAAAAGCTAATTCTATTTTATAGTAAGTATTATAATATATTTAAGCTTTTTTATTATAATTAAAAAAGCTAAAGTATAGTAATAAATAGAAATACTATAGATAGACTTAAAGCTTTTTATCTAGATCTTTATTATTAATATACTTAATATAATAAAAATAAAAGCTAATATTTATATTATATTAAGTAAGTAAATATAAAATATAATATAAAAAGTATATAAAATAGCTTTATTTATTATCTTAAAGGGGGGTAAAAGTAAGAAAAAGATAATAAAAAAACTAATTTATTTATTAAGCTAATAAAAAATTAAATATTTAAAATACTATAGATTATAATATTAATATTAATTAAAATAATATTAATATTTATAAAAGCTTATTATTAATATATTACTTTATATAATATTTTTTCTTTATAAATTCTTTCTTTCTATAAGCTTTAATAAGTTTAAAAAGCTTTTTTAAATTAATACTATAAGAAAATAAATATTAAATAAAGCTTAAGTAATTTATTGAAAGATTATTTATTAAAAGAAATTAAAAAGCTAAGTATAATAAATTTAAAAAGCTTTAGCTTTTTTTAAGTATATTAATATTATTAATTAACTATTTACTATAATAAAGTAATAAAATAATAAATAAAATAACTTAAATTATTTATATAAAAGTTAATATTATATTAATATAAAAAAAAGATTTATAAGTATTAGATTTATTATAATAATATAAATAATTAATAATTAATTTATTAAATTATCTTTTATTAATAAATTAATTAAAAAGCTTAATTTCTTTATAATAAATATATTATTTTATAAAAAATAAATCTTTTTTATTAATAAGCTAGTAAAGATTTAAAAAAAGATTAAGTAATAAAGGAAATATTATAGTAATAAATATAATAATCTTAATATATATAGAAAATAAAAAAAAAAAAAATTTAAAAAAAAGAAATTACTTATTATATAATAATTTATATAAAAAAAAATTTTAAAAATTATAAATATTATTTTTATATATTTTATAATAAATATATTTTAATAAATATATTTAAATTAAAAAAGTTATATAGTAAAATTAAAATAATAATAATATTAATAAATAATTAAATATATATTTTTATAATATTATTATTACTTTTAATATAAATTTAATTTATTTTTTTTATATTTAAATTTTTTATTAATTATATTTAAACTATATTCTTATTTAAAAGCTTTTCGAAGACTTTCTAAAGGCTTTATAAAGACTTTCTAAAGGCTTTTCGAAAACCTTTTAGGGATATTTATAATAAGCCTATCTTTTTTTTATACCTTTTATATAAAAAAGCGCTTTCTAAGGGACTTCTAATAGCTTTATTAAAAGCTTACTTTAATTACTTATTTAATCTATCTTTTTATAATATTAATATAAATAAAAGCTTTTTTTAATTATATTTTTAATTATATTTTATATACTTTATTTTAAAAAGAATTATTATATTTCTAGTTTAAATATAGTAATAAGCTTTAAAATTAGCTTAATTAATAATTAATCTTTATTAATAATAATTTCTAAATTAATTAATTAATCTTTTTCGTTACCCTTATATAATAATAAAATATCCTATAAGAAGAGTAAATCTAGTAAGTATGCTTCTACTCCTATAGTATACTGCAATTCGTAAAGCTATTGCGCAGCTTTGCTTAATAAATAAATTCCTAAAATTATTTCGTCAAGCAATGTTCTTTATATAGGTTTCCTCGTTAAAGATGCTCCTTCCTTCTTTCCTCCTCGGCGACTTACTGCGTTAGTAAGCAGCTTGAGGGGCTAAATCCAGTGTTAGATATCACGCAATTAGCAATTTACTCTCCAGTTCAATTGAGAAAGAAGCCCTGCCAGTCTCTTTACATTCCTCATTTGAGCCGCAACTTTTCAGGACGGTCCATTTCGAGTGATTGGCGGCAAAAGCCCTAAAGAACTCTCCACATACCTCTCTTACGGAGGGAAACCCAACCCAATTGTTCACGCAGGCGCTTATCAGATCGGCATGGCAATCGCAGTATGACTTGCATCCTGGCAAGCCCGTTGCATCTATAATCTGCTGACACAGACTCAGGCAATAGGGCAGATATGCTCAACAGCGTCGAAGAAGGCAAATCTGGAGCAGTGCCTTAAGTTGGTAGAGAAGGCGGCAAAAGGAGGTGCCAAGGTACGTTGGAGAAGAAACCATCATTCACTCTCCTTGAGTATGGCAAATGAAGCGAGGTTTTATTGGACCATGCCCAATAATACAGCGCAGCAGGCGTTCTAGAGGCTTGTCAAGCGATGGCCATGGATCATGTCTCGAGCATTCCGTGTGACCTCGCTTCCTGTCGTGAAACGTGCGATGCGGCACCCTCACTTACACCAACGGTCTGATGCAGATCCTCTTCCTTCCCGAAGCTTCCGACTACATCGCTTCCAACGCCCAAGAATCTCTCTCTTTGGCTGAGCCACAAACCAAGTCCACTTTCGTCCAAGGGCTCCAACAAGCGGCGGCCGAGCACAACGTAGGCGTCCACGTCGGCATCCATCACAAGAACCCCGAAAGCACTGCTGACTCCTCCGATCAACGCATGCTGAACCGGGCATTGTACATTACTCCTGCCGGAACCATCTCAGATGCAAGCTCATACGATAAGCTCCACGTATTCGACTACGGCTCTCTGAAGGAGAGCGCAACCGTTCGACCAGGAACCCGCATCACGCCCCCTTTTGATTCTCCGATAGGCCGCATAGGCAGCCTGATTTGCTTCGACCTGCGCTTTCCAGAGGTCTCCCTAGCGCTGACCCAGCCGGGCCCCAGTTCGCCATGGGCGGCTAGGCCGGCCCAGGTACTCACCTATCCAAGCGCCTTTACTCTTCGCACCGGTGACGCGCACTGGGAGACGCTGCTGCGCGCACGAGCTATAGAATCGCAATGCTGGGTCATCGCATCTGCGCAGGTGGGTAGACACAACGACAAGAGAGCCAGCTGGGGGCGCAGCATCGTGGTTGATCCTTGGGGAAGGGTTGTGTTGAAACTAGGAGGCGTGCGTGACGAGGAAGGAAATGCAGAGGACGGCGCCGTGGGTGCAATTGGCTTTGTTGAAATAGATTTGGACGAATGGGAGCGGATAAGAAAGGAGATGCCCCTGCAGCGGAGAACGTGAGTTTACGATTCGCACACACGCCCCTTCTTCAGCTTTCGCCGTGGCTTGCCAGGAGACTGACAGAGTAGCAGTGATGTGTACACAGAGTGAACCGCTGTTACAAGGCATCAATGACCAAGCCGGACGCAACGGTCAGTAGGTCTCAGCTGTGTCGGGAACAGGGGTGGAGGGAACGCACGACGCAATAGAAAGCGGTTTGGGACAGCTCACACCTGATAGGGTACGACATGGGTTCGAATTTGTGCGCGCGACGCATCTCAGAAGCACCATATTCCCGGAAGGAAACGCTGGAAAATCATCGCTTGTCAAAGCAAAAGAAATGTTTGCTTTCTCGTATGTGAATTCACTGATGGGCCAGTCTGGGCACTCAAGGGGGAACGCCAAGCCGTGAAAAAGGACCATCTATGATCATGTTAGCTCGTCCCTCTTCTCAACGTTGCCCTTATTTACCTAAATCTCGATCTCCCCAAGCACACTTGAGTACGTAAGATCGGAGAAATTACCGAGGGGAAGTGAATGGTTGTGTTGAAACAGACCCCTGGGAATGATGGGAAAGGGGAGCAGGATCAAAAGCAACAATCACATGATTCATGATTAGGGAAACTGAGACGTCCAAGCAAAGCCCCCCGGTCATGGTTTGTATATGCCTAACCCCTTGGACGAGCTACCATCAGGACAAAGGACCGATACTTGGAATCAATTTACAATACCTGACCCAACGCCAATGTGATCGGTCTGCCTATCCACCAAGAGAAAACGGGCGCAAAGAGAAGAAGAAAGAAAGAAAGAAAAAGCAAAACAACAGAAGCGCTGCATGTGAAACCTTTCCGGCGCACTGTATCGTATCCATGGGTTCCTCCCTCCTCCCTCCTCCCTCCTCCCTCCTCCCTCCTCCCTCCTCCTCCTCTCTCCCCACCCTCCAAAAACCCACTGTCCCGGTACTGTAGCGCATTAGCGCCTCCCAAACAGCCCAAAACCCAATGCAAGTTCATGCATCATGCAAGCGAAGCTGCTCCGCCTTTTCCCGCCCTGCAGGTCCCTTTTTTCAGCTGCAACCACTTTCAATTAGCATATGCATGTCCGATCTGTAGCCTGCATACATACTACATGCACATAACATGAAGGGGCTAGTCCTATTAGTAGTACATCTGTATAGTAGGTATATTATAGATGGATGCTTGGTTCGAAACGAAGGGGAGAAGGCGTGGAGAGGGCCAAGCTGCCAAACAGGACAGGACAGGACAGGTAGGTTGTGTTGCATCGAGACGCTGCCTTTTATTCTTTTGCTTTCCTTTTTCTCTCCCATAGATGAGACATTGGGCTCGTACTACTACGCCAAGTAAAGGGAAAAAAGGGAAAGAGGAAAATCGAAAAAGGCCAAAAGAGGAGAGCTGCAATAGTCTGTAAACGGTCTAGAGGCCAAAGCGCTGGCCAGGTTTACCTGTTTGTTTGTTTGATGCAATGCAACCCATCAGGGGAGAGAAAAAAAAAAAAAAAACTCTCCTTTACCATCCGTACGTACGTAGCAGTATTAGGTATGGTAGTACTCAGGTACAGAGTAGTAGTAGTAATTCCGATACTACTGACGCGCGGTTACGTCGTCGTCCCCCCTCCACACATGCACAATACCCCAGGGGATCGATCGTGGGCCGATGGGCATGCACGGAGTTCTGCATACTACTCGCCCTAGTCGTAGCTCAGTCAGTCAATCATCACCAGATGCACCAAGCTGTAATTGTAGTCATATAGTTGAGTGGCAAAATTCTTTGTGTATTTTCCAACCAAATTGCTGTAAAGCTAGTTTCCCATCTGCAGGCTAATTGTTATACAATCTAACAGCTGTAAGTAAGGGGTATCTTGCGTTCGCGCCAAAGGGCCCAGCCCAGCGTCGCCGATATGGCCAGTCCAATATCTTCCGCGTCCTCCTCTTGCCCTGGATTAATTATATGTGCGTATCCGATCGTACAGAAGATATCCTTCGATCCTGAATGAACAGGGTCGCTTGGAGTATCCGTTTGCCAAGGGAAACATCTCGTGAGGGATGCCCCTTGGCGACAAAGAAAGAAAAATAAGAAAATCTAAAATCAGCAAAACGCAAACCCCCAAGTCTATATTATATGCCTGTAACCACCCATTTTTCCAAGTCCAGTATACCGAAATTTTGGTGCCTCTACCATGACCGACGTGAAAAGCACAAAAGAAAATGCACGACACAGAGTGTGATGCAATGAGCCGATGCTCAATAGGCACTGAGAGCCTTCGATGATGGCGGTGACGACGCGGTTATCGCGCCAGAGAGCGTTCGAAGGAATAAAGAAAATATTCGAAAAAGCAGGTCCCAAAATTTTCCCCGTCTAGTGTGAACGCCAACCGCTGTGGCCTGAAGAGGCAAAAATTCAAGATTGAGAGAAAAGAGGAAAAAGGAGGCCCGCTACCAATCTGGTCTATCCAGATGTATACTATGCTGCGAAGCATCGTGGTACTGGGTAGGGGCCTCGTGGAAGGTCGATGATTAAAGCGATGTAAAAGCGATGTGAACCAAAAGCTCATAGTACAGTGCAAGGCATCATGCAGAGCGAAGTACACAAAACGGCAGGTCGAAAAATCGGTCGAACAGTAAAGGCAGTCGAAGAGACGCTGTCCAATAATAACCCATCATCGAACAGTTGTGCGGTACCGGCAAAGGAATTACCGGCGCTGAGGGCGAGGAGCGGGCTTGGGAACACCGGTGGTGTCATAGGCGCCACGGCCCATGTTGGAAAGGCTGGAAGACTCCTGGGTGAACATTTTGATTGTAGTTTTGTTGTGTAGTTGTGTTTTGTTTTTGTTTAACGAGAGCTGTCGAGATGGTTAGCAACGAATCGTGGGTGGCGCTGGTCGACGGTATTTGTACTGGACGCCAACTAGATGAGTAGACTTACAAAGGTCTGAGCGATGTGATACGACTCTGGCAAAGTTCAGGCAAAGACAACAACAAAAAAGGAGTGGACTCGAAGGCAACCGAAGAAGCCGATGAAAAAAAAGCAGATATTGAAGGAGTGTGTTGTTTTGGAGAGAGAACGAGTCAAAGACGTTGGAGGCGAGATGAATTCGGCACCGAAGCGTGGTCAGGGCGACACGAGCGAGGGTATGTCGCAGTTGGCGATCGAATGGCTGAGAGAGAGAATTCTAGTCTCGAGCAGGATATTCGCGTTAGGCGAAAGTGTGTTCGAAAAAATCGAGAAAGTGAAGCGAGCCGAACACTGCGACTGCGACAAGAACAGGGAGTGATGAGCCTTTCCGAGATGTGCGTTGACAGATGGATAGATAGCAAGGGAGCCGTGGGGCTATGATTAGTGTATGTATGTGTATGGGTTCTGTAGAAGTACAAGGCAACAAGAGAAGAAAATTGAATGGAGCAAGATATGAGACGATGAGGAACGGAAAGTCAGAAGGAATGGAGCGAGAGCTGGATCTTATGAAGGCTGGATCAAGGAAAGGAAAAAGGAAGGGGTAAGGTAGTCCATCAAGTCAGGCACAACTAGGTAAATTACCAAGAAAGCGTGAGAGTCAGGCAGAGGTACTTGATCGTCTTCCTTCAGTCAAGCCAAACGTCAGGTACCCATCATCACATCGACAAGTCCAACTAAAGGAAACCAAAAGGAAGCAGGGGACGGGGCCAAGCAGGAAAGGATGACAGGACGGGGGGGGCATGCGAGCGACGTAGGTACTCCTAGACTCCGTACCGCACAACCCACACGACAGGGGTTGCAAGGGAGCGTGCGTAAAGAAAGAAGGGCGGCAGAAGAGGAAAAGAAAAAAAGAAAGAAAAAATAAATGGATTAATTACACCATGCCCGAGCTGAGCTAAGGATAGGAAGTGCCTGGTCGTGTTGGGAATGAAAAAGGAGCCTGGGCTGGGCTGGGGTGGTCAAAGCAAGGGAGCCAGGTGGCCAGGGGAAGAGGTACTCCGTACTCCGTACGTAGCGCCAGACTTGATCAAGCTAACAAAACCCGCGCCATCAGACCATCCATGTCGTTCTCGCCCTAAAGCAAGCGGACGCAATTCCACACCAGAGTCTCGGAGCCACGGACGCTGATCCGCTCAAGCTTTACCTCTCTGCGACAACTGACACTGTGCGCGAGACAGGATTCCCCGTAGACCATTACGGAGTACTGTAACTTGGACGCAGCAAGAGGAACCCTTTAGCTGCGGTGGCGGCGAAGTACGTAGTTCCCGGCGCGTTGAGTCGCGTATGGAATACTGTATTCCGTACGTATACCGTACCTGTGACCAAGGCATTGATTGTATTTGACCTGAAGTTGTCGCCGACCTATGAAGAAGCATGGCTTCACGGACCGACTGAGCAGGGGCCGCCACTTTGCAAACATCAGCTATTGTACGGAGTAGACTTCCGGAAGAAAGCAACGCGGCATCAAGTCTTGCCTCGTGGGCTCTTGAGCGTAGGTACGGAGTATACGTAGGTCTCTGCAGGACGTGTATGTACGGAGTACGGAGTACATGGAAAGATTCGTCGTCAGCGTTGTTCCGTATCCTCGCTGCAAACAAGTCCTGCTAGTACAGTAGGTATTGTCCGTAAAAGCGGGCTCTTCCGAGTAGCCGCGCCGCATGCACGTTTGACAAGCAAACAAGGTAATAGAACGGTGTTGGTAGAAACCTGCAGCTGTCCCCCCCGGTCCGGCACGCGCTCGAACTTTGTTGGATAATGCTGTACAATGTAAGAACGGGACATTGTCTACCGACGGGTTGATAGACAACCTCAATAGATTGCAAATGCTCAATCCTCACTTCATAGCAAAATCCAACATCCCATTGATCCTCCGCATCCCACATGATAGCTCCAGATGCCAAGCGCATTGGTTACCAGTCGCTTGTGCTTACTCTACTATTTGTGAGACGGGCGTAACACCGACGGATAAACTCTTGTGATCAATGGATTTGAAAGTGGGAAGCTGCTGCAATATCAACTGAAACATGTCACCAACGTCTTTTTCTCTCTCTTACCCAAGGCATGATTCTCGCAAGCTCTTTGCATGGCTCGCTTACAACCAAATCCCTGGCTAAAGAGCTGCTGGGTACTCCGTACGGAGTACGGAGGACCGTATCAAAAGTCTTCGTCAGACAGGGACCCCGGTCAGCCCCGCAGCTAGCTTATAACCCCTGCTATAATATTACATAGCTAATATACTAAAAGTTATAGGATAACGAGGCTACCTTTAGTAATTAACGCTACCTTTAGGTTATACCTTTAATAAACCTAACTTTAAACCTAACTTTAAACCTAACTTTTAAAGCCTTTAATAATTAAAATAGCCCTTTAAATAGCTTTTTTAATAATATTAACTATAGTATATTAAAAATACAATATTATAATAAAAGCCTAGGTTATAGCTTATAAAGCTATAAGCTAGACTTTAATATAAATTATTATTTAAACTAGCTTACTATAAATTATAATTAATAGTATTTTTAATAAAATTATTACTTAAAAGCTTTAACTTTTATTTAAATAATATCTAGCTATTTAATAAATAGTTTATTTCTAGCTATTTAATAAATAGTTTATTTCTAGCTATTTAATAAATAGTTTATTTCTAGCTATTTAATAAATAGTTTATTAATAGCTTTTGAAATAATTACTTTTTATAAAAAAAAATAATTTAAAGATTATTATTATAATAAATATATAGTATAACTAATATAATTATAAGAAAATATATATTAATATTATTATTAACTTTAGCTTATAAAAGTATAATACTTTAATTATAATTATTTAAAAAGTCTTTTAAATAATTAGTTTTAAGAAAATTAAATTAATAAAAAAGCTTAGTTTAATAAAAAATAATAAGAAAATGATATTTTAATTAATACTTTAAAAAGTAATATTAAACTTTTAAAAATTAAAAAAATATAATATAATTAAATAAAATTTTAATTATTTTAAATTATTATTATAATTATTATTATATTTAAAAAACCCTTAAAGAAATAATTAATAAATCCTATATATATAAGTATTAAAAAAGCTATTAAGAATTTATATTTTAAAGCTATTTTTCTTATAATTAAAAAAGTCTTTAATATATTTATTACTTTAAGACTATTATTAAAAAGAAAATTATTTAAATTATAATTAATAAAATAAATAAAAACCTTAAAGTAAAGGTTAAAATAGCTTAAAAGCTTAAAGTAAGTATAAATAAATTAAGTTTTTATAATTATCTTAACTATAAGCTTTAATAGAAATAAAATAAATAAATTAATAAGTTATTATATAGCTCGAAAAGTAATATTAATTAATATTATTATTAAATAAAAGTCTTAACTTTAAAATTATTATTTTTTATAAAAGAATATTTTTATAATAAGCTTAATATATTTATATAAGAAAATAATACTTTAATATATAATTATTCTATATAATAATAAATTTATAATATAGTTAAAGTAATAAAGTTATTATAATACTTTAATTTATTAAATTTAAATATTATAATATATAAAAAGTATAATAAGCTAAGTAAGTATAAGAAAGTAAGTTTCTATTTATATAGTAATTAAAGCTTAAGTTTTCTTTTAAGTATAATTATTTATAAAGAACTTATAAAGTACTTATAGTAAATCTATTATATAATTATAAGTAATTCTATAATTTATAAAGTATTATAACTATCCTTTCTTTTATTATAATATATCTTTATATTATTATTTAATAAGTCTTAATATTATTATATTAATTATAATAATAAATATTAATTACCTTATAATAATATATATATTTATAAGTATTTTTTAAATTTATTTTTCTTTCCTTTTTAAATTATTCTTATTTATATTTTTATTAATTATTATATTATTTATAATAATACTTTTTTATATATTAATAAATACTTTTAAATCTTATAATATTATTAAAAAGAATATATAAAAGCTAATTACTTTTAGTCCTTATTGCTAATATATAAAAATAAAATAGAAAAAGAATTTAATAAATTTCTTTTTATTTTTTCTATTTTTAATTTTCTTATTATTTCCTTTAATTAAATTATTCTTCCGTCTTTATTTACATCTTACTATAAGTAGCTTTTATATAATATTAATATTTTATTTTAAGTATATATTCCTTTTTTATTAATTAGGATTTTAATAATAAAGAAAATATTATTCTTTTAATAAAATAAAACCTTATTATTATTTTTATATTTATATTTTCTTTCTAGCTTTTTAATATATTAAAGAATTATCTTTTATCTTTTCTTTTTTTATTAATTATATTTATAATTTAAATTATTTTAATTTTTTTATAAAGTATTATTAATACTTTATAAATCTTTAAACTTAAGTATTAAATTATTATTCTCCTATAAGTATTAAATATCCTTACTTTTTCTATAAATTTCTAAGGTTTAAATACTAATTTTATTATGATTCTAATATTTTAATATAATTTTTTTATTTTTTATAAATTTTAAAAATATATCTTTTTTAATAATTTTATTATTTTAATTATTACTTTTTTTATTTTTATAGCTTTATTTATTTTTATTTTTATAATAGTTTTTCTTATTCTTATTTTTATTCTTATTTTTATTCTTATTTTTATTCTTAAAGTAAAAGAAATTTTTATTTTTATAATAAACTTTATATTAATCTTTATTTTTCTTTTATAGGATTTTCTTATAGTTTTTATAAACTTTTCTTTAATTTTTATTATTATATTTTATATATATTATTTAATATTATATATAGTATTTATATTTTATAATATATTCTTTTATAATTAATTATAGGAATAAGTCTTACTTTATTAAAATTCTTTATACTTTTTATATTTAATATATTATAAGCTTTTATTATTATTATTTTAATAATAATAAAATATATATTAATATTATTATAATAATAATAAGATATATATTAATATTATTATAATAATAATAAGATATATATTAATATTATTATAATAATAATTAATAATAAAAATAAATTAAATTAATTTATTTTTAAAATTAAAAGTATTTTATTTATTTATTAAATATCTTTTTTATTTTTTCCTTTATTATTAATACTTTAAATAAAAAAAATATCTTTTTTCTTTTTTAAAAGTATTTAATAATTATTTATTACTTTTTCTATATACTCTAATAATAAGTTTTAAAAAATAAAAATAATATATTATTATTTTTTTAAAGTATATAGCTTAATTAGTAAATAAATTATTACTAAAGCTTTAGATTATGATAATAAAGAAATAGCTTATTATTTTAAAAATCTTTTTTTTAATATTATTACTCTCTTTATAAATACTATATATATTTTCTTTTTTTTTAATCTTTTTTTTATTAATTTAATCTTAGACTTTAAGTTAAAAGATTATTTATTTATTATATATTATTTTTTCTTTATTAAAAAAATAATCTTTAATATTTTAATTAGAACTTTTTTATATTTTTATTTATTTATTATATTATTATAACTTTTATTAAATAAAGTAATCCTATTAGTTTTTTTTATATTAAATATAAATAATATATAAAATAAATAAATTAAATAATAATTTAATATATTTTAAGAAAGATAATATTAATATAAGTAAGATTTATTAAGGTTTAATAGAATAGTTTTTAATTTTAATTTTTAATTTTAAGTAATTTACTTTTAAAATTTAATAATCTCTCTTTTTATATTTTTTATAATTTCTTTCTTTTTTATATTAATTCTTTATAATTCTTTTAGCTATATTCTTTTTTTTAAGTTTTTTTAAATTTTTAAATAAATTATTATATATTATTTATATCTTTTTTTAATATTTATTAATTATATTCTAATAGCTAGCTTATTTATTTTATAAAGTAATATTTCTTCCTATAAAGGATTTTCTTAGTTTTAATTATTTTAACTTTTTATTTTTTTTTATTTTAAATTAAATATAAAAAGCAATTTACTTAAGTAATCTTTTTTATTTTAAAGTTTTAATAAATTAATATAAAATATATTATAAATATATAAATATTTCTTTAAAAGTATAAAGTAATATATTTAAAAGTTAATTTCTTAAAAAACTTTAAATAATCTTATATATTTTAAAATTAATTTTTCCTTTTTTTTTAATCTTAAGTTTTTTATTAAAAAGCTTATAAGATTTCTTTATTTAAGTTTAAATATTTAATATTTTTAATTATAATACTTTACCTATCTTTATATTATAATTTCCTAATAGCTTTTTAAATATTTTTTTATTTTAAATATCTTTTATATTTTTATTTATATTTTTAATATTTTCTTTCTATTATTATTATTTTTAATATATAATTAAAAGTCTAGTTTATATTTTATTAATATTTTATTTAAGCTTATTTTAATTATTATATTCTTTATATTACTATATATAAATTATACTATATATAATAACTTTAGCTATAATATTTAATTTTTATTTATAAAATATTTTAAATATTATTTTAATATTTAATTAATTTATTTTATTTATTTATTTATTTAAAAGTAAAATACTATAAATAGTTATTATTTAATTTTTACTATATAGTATTACTTTAATTAGAATTTACTTATAAATATTAAACTTTAATTAAAAATAATTCCTTTTAAAGTCTTATAAATAAATTCTATCTTATTATAGAATAATATAATAAAGTCTTTTATTTTATTTTATATATTTACTATAGAAAATAAAGAATATTTTATATATTTATATATAATAATTAATATATTATTTCTTTTCTTAAGTATATTTTTAATAGTCTTATAATAAAGTCTATAGTTAATTCCTCTATAAGTTTATTAAGTCTTCTTAAAGATTTTAATTTTCTATAAAGCTTATATTTTCCTATTATAAACTTTTAATATATTTAATAATCTTTTATATATTATTTAATATCTTTTTTTATTTATTCTTATTAAAACTTTCTTTTAAAAAAATCTAATATTTTTTTTATTTTAAAATAATTAATTAATAAATTATTATAGTAAATATATAAGAGTTTTATATAGATTAATATTTCTTTTAAGATTATTACTTTTTTTAAAATTTAATAAAACTTTTAATATTTTTAATTTAATCTTTATTATTATTATTTTTTATTACTTTAATATATTTTTATAATTTATAATTTATTAATTATATTTTTTAATAAGCTATAGAAATAATTTATTTAATAAATCTATATAAGTTAATTTTAATTAAAAATAAACTTAAGCTTATTATATTTATAAAAATATCTTATCATATTAATTTATATTTTAATATATTTTTATTTTATTATATAATTTAAAAAATATTAATTTATTTATTATAAGTTTTTTTAATATAGTTTAGCTTTTTTAAAGATTTATTTATTAGATTATTTTTCTTAAGCTTATATTTAGTTATAAAATTATAAAAAGTAAGGTATATATATTACTTTATTTATTTTTTACTTAATTATTATTAATTTATAAAATTCTATAAGTTTTTATAATTTATTAAAGCTTTTATTAGCTTTTTAATATTTTTAATATAATTTTTTAATATTTAAATAATTCTATAATAATTATTATTTCTTAATTTAATATTCTATAGTTAAGTTTAGCTTTTTTAAATCTTTTTTATTAAAAAATTATTAAATACTATTTCTTTTTTTTATTTAATTAAAATAAAATATTACTATAGTATAATTGAATATATTTATCTTTATTTAAAGTAAAGCTTAAAGGTTATAATATATTAATAAGAAAGCTTTTTAAAAAGCTTTTATTAATATATAAAATATTATTTATTTTTCTTAAATAGAATTATATTATTTAATTTCTTTTTATTTATAATTCTTTTTATAAATTTCTATAAAGGTTAAATTATCTTAAAGTAATTAATAATAAATTAATAATAAAAATTATAATATCTTAAGAATATTTGGATTTTATAATAAATAATTAATTCTTTTTATTTAAAAATTATCTTTATTTTTATAAAGTTTATTTTAATATTTTTATTAAGATAATAAATTTAAAAAGATTTAATTTAATCTTTATAAAAACTATATTTTAAAAGCTTAATATATAGCTAAGTTATTTTTAAATAAATAAAGACTTATTAAATATATTTTATATATAATCTTTTAATCTTAAAAAAAGATTAAGATATTATTAAAATATATAATATAGATTATATTTATAAGATTATTTAATATTTAATTAGTATAACTTTAAAAAATTATAAATATATTAATAAGTTTAAAAAGTATAATTATATTATATATAAAAAAAAGTTTTTTATTTATTTCTTTTTTTAATATAAATCTTATAATAAATATCTTTTATATTTACTTTTATAAAGTATTTAATATTTATTATTTAATTTATAGTTTTAAAAATAAAAAGTAAAAAGTAATAATTTTTAATTATTATTTTATTTAATCTTTTATAATTAATATATAATTAAAGATTTTTATTTTTCTTAAATATAAATAAGATAAAAGCTATAATTGAATTCTTAAATTTTTTAATCTAGCTTAATTTCAAATTCTTATTAATATACTTTTTTAAAGTATATAATTTAATAAGTAATAGTAAATAAATAAGTTTATAAAGTAAGCTTTTACTTTTTTTAATATTTATTATATAGTCTATAGCTTTATAATATAGGATTATTCTAATATTATTTATATTAAATATATTTTTAAATTTATTAAGCTTATTAAAGAATTTCTCTAATATATATATATTTTTATTAAGGAATAATATAAATTCTTAAGGTATAATTATAATATAAATATATATTTAATTTTAGTATTTTTTAAATATTTCTTATAATTTATATAATTAAATTATATTTTAATTAATTTTAAATTATTTTTTTCTTTAATTATATTAAAGTAAATTTAATAATCCTTTATTATAATTATTAATAAAAAGATAAAACTAATTATTTTAAAGTTATTATAGTATATATTAATATATAACTATATAAATTCTTTAATTATAGTTTTTAAATTAGTAATTTTAAATAAGATTTCTTAAATTCTTTAAATCTATAAGCTATTTTAATTAATATTTATAAAAATAAATATTAAAATATTACTTCTTTTAACTTATTTTCTTTTATAAACTTAATATTAATAAAGTTAACTTTTAGATTATTATTTAAATTAATAATAGCTTTTTAAAACTTTTCTTTCTATTAAACCTTAGCTTTAATATAGATTTTAAAAAATACTTTAAGTATAAAAGTTAAAGAAAGGTTTTTTATTTTAATTTCTTTTTTTTTTAATCTTTATAGAAGTTTATTATATTTTTAATACTTATAAGTATTTATTCTTTAAGTAAGAATTATTTTAATAATAGTAATATTTAATAAGCTTATTATCTTTTCTTAAAAGGTTTTTAAAAATATAGTTTTTCTTTTTTTTATTATTTATTTTAATTTTAATATAGTATTAATATTAATTAAAAAATACTTAATTTTTATTTTTTAATAATAAGTAATTTAATATTTTAATAATTATTTATTTCTTTTTATTAGCTTTTATAGATTCTTATAACTCTTTAACTATTTATATTATTTTTATTTTTATTTTTAATAATAAAAATATATATAAAAATATATATTATTAAAATTTATTTTATAATTTAATATAAAATTAAAAAATATATTTATTTTTAAAGAATAAATTAAAATATTTCTTTAAAGAATTAAAGTAATTAAAGAATTCTTTTAAAAATTAACTTTTATATTAATATATATTATTTAATTATTTAATAATTATATAATAATAATTATTTATATTTTCTAAGAAAATTAAAATTTATTCTTTAAAAAAACTTTAATTATTTTTTTTATTATTCTACATTTAAAGAGAGATTTTTAAAATATTAATTTTATTTTATATAATACTTATATTTTATATAATTTAAAGCTAAAAGAATTTTTTTAAAATTTTTTTTAAATTACTTATAATTTCTTTTAAATATATATTATAAATTACTTAATTACTCTTTATATTTTTATTAATTAATTAATAATATAAATTTTAATATATTTTTAATTTTAATTTTATTATTATTATTATTATTTAAAAAATCTTAAGGTTATTATTTATATATTAATAATATAGTTTTAAATTTATAAACTATATTATTAATTCTTAATATAATTTAATTTCTTATTATTAGAATTATTAAAGTTTTTATAATTTTACTATAAGAATTCTTTATTTTTTTTATTCTTTTTTTAAATTATATAATATTAATTACTTTATTTATTTATTTTTTATTTATTAAAAAGGTTTTTTTTTTATAATTAAAGTCTTTATTATAATATTTTCTTAAAGTCTTTTTTTAATTTACTTTAAAGGTTTTTTTTTAATTTATTAAAGTTTTATTTTAATATAATTTAAAAATTATATTTTAATATTTTTTAAAAATCTTATTATTATATTAATATTTTATTTTATTTTTATTATTTTATTTTAAATAGCTTATTTAATAAAAGCTTTAGAATTATAATATATAAAAAATATAATAAGCTAGGTAAGTATAAGAAAGTAATTCTCCATTTATATAATAATTAAAATTTAAGTTTTCTTTTTAGTATAATTACTTATAGAAAACTTATAAAGTATTTATAGTAAATTTACTATATAATTATAAGTAATTTTATAATCTATAGGGTATTATAAATATTATTAAAAAGGTATAGCTTTATATAAAAAAAAGACTATATTAAAAAATGCTTTAGCTTTTTAAATTAAAACTATTAAAGTATAGGAGATTTATTAATTAAAGCTATTATAAGAAACTATTTAATATTAGATTAAGGCTATTCTATTATATATACAATAAGTTATTAAAAAGGTAGGTAATAATAACTATTTTAAAGGTTATAAAGGTTAAAAAATATAATAAAAAGAAGTAATAATAAAAGTAGTAGTAGCCTCGAATAGCTAGTTAAAGTAATTATATCCTTTAAATTTAATAGTTATTATTAAAAATAAAGCTTTTAGAAGCTTTAGTAATTAGTCTATTTAATTTAGCTATATAGGCTATATAAATTAGGTCTGTGCCTTACTAGGGTCCCTAGTCTGACGAATACTTTTAATACGGTCCTCCGTATATAAAGTATATCGGCATTTCCTTAGTGCGGCTAGTCCGGTTATATTGGGTAGTGGCGTCACCACAAGTCCTCCGATGCGTCCAGATCTATTGGAACGGCCTTCGTATTAGGTGGTCATCAGCCCAAATTCGCAACCATGGCTTGAAATCGAAATGGAGGCGATGATGATTGTAAAGATATCGTACGCCCAAGAAGCAACTCCTGCGGTTTTTTCTTTTTTCTTCTTCTTCTCCTGCGACACAGATTATTGAGTTCCTGTCTCCGTACGAAGGGCTGAATTTTTATGGTGTATGCTGTGCATCGCTCCAAGCTCTAAGCCATTGGTTACAGTGAGTTACAGTGATAAATTTCCGATGCTGTATGATGTCTAGAACGTCCCACGACCGTGAGGGGCATTTCGATCACGGTATAACTCTCTTGATTTGACGATACATCACGCAAGCTTCATGAGCAATGCCGAGCGCGGTCGACGGAACACGAGCCCATGAACTTGATACAAAGAGGCGAGGTATTACTTGCTCCGCCTCTAAGCTGCTCGCTTACTGCCTTGATAATAGAAAGGTAGTGCTCAGTATGGGATCGAAGTAGGGACATGTCGCTCCCCATATTATTGGGTGTGAGACAAACTCCCCTTGGTATTGTCATAGGGCCCCTTCTTAACCGTAGATCAAGGTTCGAACGAAGTACCGCATAAGTCATGTGTAACGAGTCGTGATTTGCTGCCGAGCCCGCCAGGTACGGGAAATGCGAGTAAAACTCGCTGCCTTTCCAGAGTTGCCAGAGACTTTCTTTTCCATATGAGCAATTTGACTGAGCAGTTTCGCGAATCGTGTTTCACAGATTGACGATCATAAGCCCGGGCCCAAAAAAGGCAAGTACTAAGCATGACAAGGAGCCATTGTTGCGGCGCCAAAACGCCAATGCTGACACCAAACCAGTTCCCCAGTTGAAGAGTTCTCCTGCAGAAATCATGGCAGCCATTTTCACTGAAGCCGTACGGGATGCCATGAACAGCAAAAGAAGCAGAATTCTGGGCAATAAAACTTTGGTGTTCTGGTGCTCTGCAAAATCCCCAGGGTCCGAATCAGATGTGGCTGACACATGCACGACACGTGGGAGTTCGCATTCGATAGTGGCCTTGACACCCCTGCTCGTCGGACCTGAGGGGAAGGGGTTCAAAACGCCTGCCACAAACATTTCTGGGCACAAAAAATACTTGTCGTCGCTGATTCGAGCGCTGTTCCCTGATAGCCTACTCTAACCACCACCGCGGCGGCTCATCGTGGAGTACGGAGCTTTTACTCTATGTACTGTACTGTTCGTCGCCAAAGTTACAGGCATATAGTGCAACGTGTTTCGTAGAGAGCACAGTAGTACCAAGTAGTCCAAGGAGGAGGATGATGGATGCATTGGACCGCTTGGCAAGACCGCTCCTTAGTTCCTCGACCTCAATTCGGTTGCGTTGCCAGCTCGCTTGAAGGAGAGGCACTCGCGGATACGGAACTGAGCCGGGGCCCAATTTCTCGTCAGTTGGCTAAACCTTGCAACAAAAGGCCGCTAAGCCGCCGGTGACCAGGTGATGAGCTTCGGTGAGAACAGACAGAGTCATGTACCCAGTAGTGGTCGGACGGTGTTGATGCGTGGAAGTCTTCTGGAAGAGTGAGAAAACGCTAGGTTGGGCGACAAGGATGGTAGGTATGGTGCGGAGTAATAGTTGTAGGCTGTAATTGAGATACAGTGCGAAGTAGTAGCCAGGGGTCGAGTCTGACACGGTTCTACGTTTGGGGCTCTCTTGCCACAGTACGGAGTACGAACTCCGTACTCCGTAACTAACCATTCCTGATAGGAGCACCGTTATTATTGGCCCTGGGCGTTCCTGACAGCCCGTACTCCGTACGAAGTGCTCCCTACGAAAGGATGGTGGAGTGCCGTTTGGAAATTCCATCTCAATTGCACTCCACCTCGCCTACCATTTTTAATGAAGTCAAACAAAATAGTGCGCGAGGCGGGCGGACGGTGCCTTCTCTGTTAGCAGTCCTAGTAGCACTCTGGAGAGAGTAGTTGTATTACCTACGTTTGCCTACGAAGCCCTCTTGACCGGGACGAATTCCTTTGCAAACGCCACAGTAATAGCATGAGGACCCTGCGACAAGAAGTTGCATGTACAAGTATCAGAATAAACGTGACTGAATTCCGGTCGGACACACGGGTCATAGCCCGTATGATCACCACCACCAAGGCCCAGCGACCAGGGCAATGATGCCAATGTTACCTGAGCTAGCGTTCTCGACACCATCAGGGCGGAAAATATAACAATGCGGATACTCGTAAACGGCTTAGTTGCAGAGGGGTAGAAGGGAAACACGCCAGTGGCGTCGGCTGTTCCTGCATTAGTTTAGCAAGTTGCATTAGCAGGCACTCCCCACTAGTACCTAGGCCCTAGTGGAAAGAAGCCGCAAGTCGGTACGTACCCTAATAGCCGACTTGTAACTGACGAAAATCATTGCAGCTTGCCCGCGCAGACAAGACACTGTACCCATGCACTGGACGGGATGCCTGCAGGCCCGGCAATCAGGGACCACAGGGACATCCCAGCTTGCCAGACCTACCGCTATCAATCGTCAGCAGAACGGAAAAGCATTGAGCTTGAGTTGATCTGGGTCAACAGTCATGCACACGCGGCGATTCCGTACTTTGATGCGAGCTCTGTTCTTTGTGCGAATAGGTCAGTAAATGTTCCTACGAAGCATTGCAGCTCGACTTATGACGATTCTGCAACGTCAGTAAAACACTTCGATGGAGCTACGGAGTTGGCGAATTCTTCCCTTGCCTACGCAAGTACCTACTTCTTTCCTGGTCAGATAAGAGTAGATCAAGGGTTCGACAGTTCAGGTTACATTTGGTGCCCTTCATCCTTGATGGATGATGGACATGAGCTTGCCCAGCAAGCAGCGAATCGGCACTTGTCATCAACAAGCCCTGGGTTCTATCCAAGATCCAACAAGAGATCGTGCAGACTAGCTGGATGGTAAACTGACCCTTGGGCCGCTGGGCTGCCTGACTACCCGCATGGTCGGTCTTTGCACCAGGTCATGGGAATACCTTGGCGAAGTTGACTGGCATTCCAGAATATTCTTCAGGAGATCCCCCGTACGTACCCCTACCAGCAGTCACGACCAGACCGTTGGAATTCGCTTTGACCAACTTGCAGCTTCTCCTTCTAGCACCTTGGGCGTGTACTCCGTACATGTACTTTGCTCCGGTGGCTGGTCAGCCCGGCCCGCTATTGACAGCATGGATCAACAAGAAGCAAGAAGCGAAGCATTATCGAACCCAAGCCGGCACGGCAGGCCAAGCGAGCGTTTCGGATAATTACAAGCCGTCCGAACTATCAGGCCGGGAACTACCTACAAGTGCACGTACACGTAGTAGTATGTTGAGAACAAAACCCCTAATCTGAAACGAACGACACTTGTATACGCGACGATTCCTTTCCAATGGCTGGACCAACGCCGGGCAACCAAGAGTGTACGCATTTTCCCAAGTTCGCCGGGTGAACACCAGCAGCAGATATTCGGTTACAGCTCACCATCTCACCCAGCCAAGTCAGGTAGAAACTTTTCATACAAGTACCAGCCTCTTCATACGCACGTATCCCCGGATCTGTACCAAACTACCGGCTCGATGAGGCTGGCACTAGGGGAACTTGAGGGGGAGCCTAGTCCCGTGCGAAAGGGGCTCCCACCCTCACTGTACGGAGTAGGTACATCCACAGCCCAACTGAATCAGGGTAAATCAGGTCCCTGGTCCTAGGGGACACCAGACACCGGGGAGAGGCCCCGTTGTCGCTGCTCCGGTGTCCCGGGACAACGGCGCCGGACTCCCATGCCATAGAGATGCACGAGCACAAGCGGGCGCTCAATTTTAATTTTAAAAAATTTCCTCAGGACTCTTCGAATTTCCTGGGGATTCTAGGCAAGCCAAGGTCACTGACGCGGTAAGTGGCCTTCCAGAAGCTTTCTACGGAGTAATGGGTCTTACAAGCGACGGCTTTGCCGCGCACATGGCCCCCGGGAGCCCTGATACGCTTGATGGATTTTCTTGCTACAGAGGGAATACAGGTACTCCGCAGGCGGCCTTTCAAGCGCACAACGCCGATGCGTCGGTGGACAAGTCCCCAAGTTGTACTCCGTACAGGCGCCTGCGGCTCAACCGAAAGCTCTTACCACCGGCAAGCTTCCGGCAAAGTCATTAAACTGCGTTTAGGCTCTTTGACTATGATGCAGCCTGGATTTTCAGGCGAATCAGAAGCAATCTCTTCTCTCCCCTAATGACGCGTTCAGATTAGGTTTAAAGAACTCTGATAACGTGACTCCTGTCTCAGTGTCTCAGTTGACCCCTGACGTACGGAGCAATCAGACTGGACCGACAACAACATAGCTTTGTGGTCCTCATAACAACTTCCTATCACACGACATCCTCGATGGGCCACAATGGTTAATTATGAGTATGCTACTACTATTAGCTTGAGTAGAAGGTATGCTTTTACCTCGGAGGAGGGTCCGCCAAGGTCAAGTTTTGAGAATTCGGATTGTGTTTATATGGCGTTTGGTTGGTTTAGGGTATCGTCCATGCCTGTTGTCCGGCATTCATCCAAAACATGAATTCATTGTTCGGCGACGAACTTTGAAATAGCTCATGTACTCTGTATGATTACGAGGCTATATCCCAAGTTCTGATCGTGATAGGGGACCGTGGACAATCCGCTCCCCTCTATACCTACACGTGCAGGATTACGGCTGTCATTATATTATTCGTCTTGAGGATAAGCGCAGGTCACCATCGGACATGGTATAATCAAGAAGCAATGGCCCGTAATTTGGAATATACTTGTATTATGGCAATATTCCGGTCAGTTCCCTCAACTCTATAATGAAAACCAACATGATTACACCGAAGGTACGGAGTAGTCTGTGAATCACCTGTAATTATGGGTATTTGCGAAACAACCTCTCATCAATATTTTCTTAACAGATAGACAGACTTCTGCTAGGGCCCTAGATATAATCTCCAAACCAAACGCAGATAAAATACAGGGTAGGTCGCATTCTGCGACTGTACGGAGCCACTCCGCCTCAATTCCCACCCCGCCATGCCACACCCCCATCTCTGACGCAGCAGCCGAAGCTCCTACCTACCTAAGCCGACCTCACCGGTAGCTCCACGCAAACCACGAAGCGAGCTCTATCCTCGATAATCACGACCACCAGGGCCAAACGGCAAGGCATCCAACTACGTACAGAGTCCGAAGGAGAAGCGAGTCCCGTACAGCATGTCCATCATCCAGCAGCACACCAGCGCGACGCTGAGCGACGCCTGGCGGACCATAAACATCGACGCCTTGACCGAGGATTCGAGCCTCAACTTCGACACGTCGACGCTGCACCCGCCGCAGCCCGAGATCAGCGATGCCGAGGTGAGGCAGCTTGCCGGGCAGGTCAGGCAGCTGCTGAGAGGAGGAGATGCCGAGGGAGCCCTGAGGGGATGTCTGGACACGCCGGTGTACAACGGACCCGACAGCGCAAAGGTTAGAGCCCCCTCCCATCCTCCTGTCCCCGCTTTCCGGGGAACGGTCGTTGGCGGAGGAGGAAGTCCATTAGCTCACGAGAAGACAGGAAGCGCATCTGCAGACGATCCTGGAGGTCCTGCAGTCCATCAAGGCGAGCGAGATGAGCCCCCTGCTCAAGAGCATATACGGCACCGAGGGCGGCAGCGAGGCTCTCGATGTCCTCATGAAGTACATGTACGTCAGCACGCCTCTTCAAGAAACCGGGAGAAGCAAGCCAGAGCCAAAGAAGTGCTAATAAGGCGAATTTTTAGTAACAAGGGAATGTCTGTGGGAGCACCCCTGAGCTCGAAAGCGGGAACGCCGGCCAAGATGACGCCTCAATCGACGGGGTTCAGCCAGATCGGTGGACGGCCCGGGGCTGGCAATGAGACTTCCCAACAGGCGATGAGTGTTTTGCTGAGCTGGCACGAGAAGGTTGTCGAGGTGGCTGGTTTGGGCAGCATCGGCCGCGTCATGACTGACTGGCGTAGGGTGTAATGGAGGAATTCGTGTCTTGGATCCAATAGATGTACAGCGGGGAGCAATATGCACCATTTTATTCCAAAAAAAAAAAAGAGTCAGCTTATGAATATATCTGTACTCATGTATTGGTTCACACACACACAAACACACTTATACATATATGCGTTTATAGATCAGGTTCTATCCCTTTTGCCCTCTAATACGTCTTTCAAGTTCATCTCACCACTGCCGCGTGATAGAGGCTGCGGCTGATTCTCGCCTTCATGCCATCCAATCATATATATAATGCGGAACGTAGCTGGGATGGAACCGTCCTCGTTACCATGTAACTCCCGATATATCGCATCCGTAGCAAGCAGCACATCTCGAGAGATGGGACCCATTTCTCTTCCAAGAATAGCGTTGCTCTCGGCCATAGCCTGCAAGTCTTGCATGAGGGCAAATGTGTCTGGGAAATCGACAATGATATCATCAACATCAACCGTCAGCATCTTGAAGCCAGCTTTTTGCATCAAGCCTCCCACATCCCTGACATCTGCTAACGGCGAAACGCGGGGTGATATGCCTCCCCTCCGTTCCTGCTCTGCTAATTGAAGAGATGTTCGCAGCTCGAAAAGGGTGTCCCCGCCTAACATGGCGCCGATGAAGGCGCAGTCTGGCTTCAGCACGTTGTTGATTTGGGTGAGTACGCCTGGCAGATCATTGATCCAGTGTAGACTGAGCGAGCTCATCACGAGATCGAATGTACCTGGCTCAAAAGGCAAGGTCTCCTCATCTTGCAGTACAGTTCGGGTGATGTTGAGCTTCTTGTTGAAGTCCAAGTTTGCATCACGGTAGAGTAGGGTTTCGGAGGAATCGGTAGCAACCAGCTCTGATATTTTCGTGGCAAGAGGAGGTGACTTGGGGGTGTTTGGATCAGGATCGGGATTGTCTTGGGTAAGGGCTCGCGCGATGTTGCAAGAATTGGCACCCAGGTCAAGGACCTTGGGGAAATGTCTATTGACATCCTAAAGAAACTGGTTAGCCTATGTCGAGGACGATAGACATGGATGTATTACCAGCAATCTTTCTGACAGCCTCATGGCGACTTCATCTTTCAGATAGTCTGCTTGGCGGCTCGTCTCAACATTAACACCGGCCCGTTCCTTTTGAAGCCATTTTGTCCTGCTATTGAAGACCTGGAATCGTGGAGCGCCACCAGCCTGGACGGCGTAAGCTCTTTGACTTGCGACAGATAAGACAGGGCGATTGTTAAGCTTGGAAAGTGTGCGCAGGCCTTTAGCGGCTGCTACGAAGGACTGCGCGCATCGTGACATTACATCCCAATGTGCCAGCGTGTGCGCTACAGCAATGTGTAAGGTTTGCGTTGTGAACGTAGAAGAACGAACTTCTGACGGCATCGACTTTTTGTCGTCTCCAAATTCGAGTCCAGCCAGTGTTAGGTGGTGGGTGCAGTGCAGTGCGAGGGTAGCGCACGGACCCGCACTACCTAACCTAGCCAGCTGACAAGGGTCCGTCCCGCCCAAGGAGAAGGAGGTGCCAGTGGAATTCAACTTCAGGAGCTCGTGGGGAAATGGACCTCTACCTCGAAAAGACGACGCATCAATCGGCGACGTGTCTGAAGACTGCCCAAAGTCGTACGCGACGCCGAACGACTTCGAAAGGAAACCTGATTGTGGGCTAGCTGATACAAGGACTCGTAGCACGCATCATTTCCGCATATTGTTTGCTCGGTAGTCAACTGTCAACTCCGATCCTCTTCCCCGTCGATACCGCCCCCTTTGAAGCAGCGTAGCGCAGCGCAGCGTTTGATCACCTCGCCCTCCCACGACTGAATTGAACTCGACCATGCGATTGCTTAGGTGAACGGATCGGGTCTGGAGATCTTCGCGTCACGGTTGCACGGCTGTTTGTTACACTATACACACATCATCAAGCTTGGCCTCTGGGCTGAATAATACGCTACCAACATGTCGACTCCAGGCTCCGGCTTCCTCGGCCGGTCCAGCAATAGCAATGCCAACATGCGCGGCCTTGTGCAGTTTATTGCAGACCTGAGAAATGCTCGAGCTCGAGAGTTGGAGGAGAAGAGAATCAACAAGGAGTTGGCCAACATCCGACAGAAGTTCAAGGAGGGTAGCCTCAGTGGCTACCACAGGAAGAAATACGTCTGCAAGCTGTTGTATATCTACATCCTGGGTTGGAATGTCGACTTTGGGCATCTGGAGGCTGTCAACCTCATTTCGGCGCAAAAGTATTCGGAGAAGCAGATTGGTTATCTGGCCATGACCCTATTCCTCCACGAGAAGCACGAGTTGCTGCATTTGGTCGTGAACAGTATTCGCAAGGACCTGCTGGACCACAACGAATTATTCAACTGCTTGGCTTTGCATGCCATCGCCAACGTTGGTGGAAGGGAAATGGGCGAGTCTTTGAGTGCTGAGGTTCATCGACTTTTGATCTCACCGTAAGTTGCGTTGTTTATTACATTCTTCTTCCCCGTACTGCAAGTGCGAGTGCTAATATGATCTCTAGAACATCCAAGTCGTTCGTGAAGAAGAAGTCGGCCTTGACATTACTGCGCCTATACCGAAAGCATCCGGATATCGTGTCACCGCAATGGGCTGAACGCATTATTCACCTGATGGATGATACGGACCTTGGAGTTGCCCTCTCTGTGACATCGTTAGTCATGACTCTGGCCCAAGACAACCCAGCGCAGTATAAGGGAGCCTATGCGAAGGCCGTGGCGAGACTCAAGCGTATCATCATTGATGGAGAGTACACCACAGATTACTTGTACTACAAGGTGCCCTGTCCGTGGTTGCAGATTAAACTGCTCCGGTTGCTGCAGTACTTCCCACCATCCGGTATGATTAGTCAACATTACTTGATTTTATTGATGCTAATATCAGAAACAGAGGATACGCACGTACGAGAGATGATTCGAGAATGCCTACGAAAAATCCTGGAGCTAGCGATGGAGCCGAATAAGAATGTGCAGCAGAACAATGCTCAGAACGCGGTCTTGTTCGAGGCTATCAACCTCATCATCCACCTGGATACGGAGACGACGCTTATGAAAGCAGTTTCCACACGACTCGGGCGCTTCATCCAGAGCAGGGAGACCAATGTACGATATCTTGGTCTCGAGGCCATGACACATCTTGCTGCTCGCGCTGAAACCCTGGAACCGATAAAGCAACATCAGGAGATCATTCTTGGCTCTCTCAAGGATCGAGATATCAGCGTTCGTAGAAAGGGTCTTGACCTTCTCTACAGCATGTGTGATACGACGAATGCGCAAATCATCGTGGCAGAGCTGCTGCACTACCTACAAAATGCAGATTTTGCAATTCGCGAGGAGATGGTTCTGAAGATTGCAATTTTAACGGAAAAGTACGCCACCGACGTCCAGTGGTATGTGGACATCTCCCTGCGACTTATCGCCATGGCCGGCGACCATGTCAGCGATGAGGTCTGGCAGCGTGTGATCCAGATTGTGACAAATAATGAGGAGCTCCAAGTGTACGCTGCACAGAACGCCCTCCAGCATATCAAGTCAGATCACTGTCATGAGACGCTTGTCAAGATTGGCGCATATATCCTCGGAGAATTCGGTCACTTGATTGCAGATCAGCCTAAATGCAGTCCTATTGAGCAGTTTATGGCCCTGCAAAGCAAGTTCGCTGCATGCTCGTCAAGCACTCGGTCCATGATTCTCTCCTGCTTTATCAAATTTGTCAACCTGTTCCCTGAAATTAAGCCGCAGCTTGTTGGCGCGTTTGACGTCTATAGCCATAGTCTTGACTCGGAGATGCAGCAAAGAGCGTGCGAGTACCTCGCTCTTGTACGACTACCTACTGATGACCTGCTCCGGACTGTCTGCGACGAGATGCCGCCATTCCCCGAAAGGCAATCTGCTCTGCTCTCGAGATTACACCAGAAGCACGCCAACACGAGTGACCGGCGAACCTGGATCGTTGGCGGTAAAGATGCCAATGCCGACAGTTCTGAGCTTGGTATGGCGAAGCCTGGAGCCCTTAAGAGGACCTTCAGCTCTGCTCCACAGAACGGAACGAATGGCCATGGCACTAACGGAACATCAACGGCTACTAGTGGTGCTTCCGATCTGGCTGGTCTTGACTTGGGCCCCAGTGATCCAAGGTCTGCCAAAGTACCGAACCTCGCCAGCGCGGCGCATCTGTCACCGGGATGGGAGAAGGGCTTCAATAGGTTGTTGCTGAGATCCGAGGGTGTCTTGTACGAAGATGGTCAAATCCAAATCGGCGTGCGTTCAGAATACCGTGGACAGATGGCTTGCTTGATTACCTATGTCAAGAACAAGGCTCCTTCTCCGCTCACGTCCTTTACGACAACCCTCGACCTGGATGAGAGCGACAAGGGCAAGCTTACATGGGATGTTAAGAACCTCGCTGACACCACCATTGGCCAGAGTGCCCAGTCACAACAAGTTACCATGTTTGAAGCAAAGAACATCTTTAGCCAGAGCCCCACCATGCGCATTAGTTGGTTAGCTGGCGCCCTCCAAGCCATCACGTTGAAGCTCCCAGTTGCCATCCATAAGTTTATGGACCCCGCCGACTTGGCCGCAGAGGACTTCTTCAAGCGGTGGAAGCAAATTGGCGGTGCTCCTCGAGAGGCACAAGACATTTTCCCCTTTGCCGCTAATGATGCACAACGAGACGTCGCTGAGAAGGTTATGCATAAGATTGTGGAAGGCTTCAGGTGGCGTGTTCTTGACATGGTAGACCCGAACCCAAAGAATATTGTCGGCGCCAGTGTGCTGCATACGTCTGAAGGGGGCAAATTTGGATGTTTGATGCGGTTGGAGCCGAACTACTCCAGTCAGGTAAGCTTTCTCTTGCCTATGGTTTGATGTTGCCTAGTTACTAACTACTTCTTCTTAGATGATACGTTTGACGATTCGAGCAACTGACGACACTGTTGCTCCCATCTTACTCAGACTCATGAAAGATCGCCTGTCAGTAGGTGTACATCTCGTTCCTGACCTTCTACCCAAGTCAGCAGCGCCGGCCAGTTGAGACCTCACAGGTAGGGGAGTCAGTGCAGATGATCAAAGGAGAACGTCGTGGATGCATTTCGGACTTGACGTGATGTGCAATTTTGTAGAGCTGTCTTTCCGACATGCTTGATGAGCATTCTGGCGTTGGGAGGATCTGTTACTTGAGTTGAGATGAATGACTGTTCTTCACTTGTGGATGGGGGCACGCGCTTCCTGACACGGCACGTATAGCAAATACCCGTAAAATATACAAGGACCCAACGAGGCCAACGATATAATCTCACACCTGCCTTCCGACGACTTTGAAAAATTGATAGTAACAGTCATACTCTAATCTTGGCATCCGCCTTCTGTGGCCTCTCTCCGAAGATGGTACTGCCAACCCTCACCTCATTACTGCCCAATGTGATTGCTCCCTCAAAATCTTCGCTCATACCCATGCTCAACTCCAAGCGTCCTTCCTCCAAACCCAGCTCTTTCGTTACAAGATCCCTTTGCTCCTTTAGTGCCACAAAGTCCTCATTCTCCGTCTCTTTAGTAGTCGCCTTGCTCCTTGCAATGGCACCAATTGTCATTAGGCCCAGGAGTTGCAGGCTGGGGCAGTTGTTGACGATTTCTCGGCATAGCGCCACGGTGTCATCTCCTGGCGCGCAGCCCGACTTGGCCTCCTCGCCCGAGGTGTTGACTTGTACGTGAACGGAGAGCTTGGGCAGAGAGGCGTTGGCGCGGGTGTTGTTTAGGGTGGTGGCTTTCTTGAGCGTATCTACAGAAGAAACGCAAAAGAGGTTTGGGATTTTGGCGAGCGATTTGCAGTGCCCTGCAATCAATGTAAGAAGTTGTCGACTCCTATCGAAGGAGAAGGAGACGAGACGTTACCTGATTGTAGACCGCCGATGAAATGCCAGTTGATTGTCTTGGGAAGCAGCTCGGCCTTCTGGGATAGCTCTTGAGCATAGTTTTCACCGAAGTGAGTGTGAGATGTCGGCGCTTGGTGGAGCGCCAGAATGTCGTTTGCAGGCTTGAGCTTTGAGACGGCGACGAGGCGAACCTTGGAGAATGACGTGTAAGTCGGAATTTTTTTATATACATGGTTGGGTTGTGAGCTGGGGTGAAGAGGGTTAATAGCTACCTGACGGCCAGCAGCGACGCCAGCAATCTTTTCCTTGACGCCGTTCAGCTTGCTTATGAGCGCCTGGGCTCTGGCAGGATCGACCTTCATCTCTTCGCTCATATCTTTCGGCAAGAGCTTTATATAAGTAAATTTTTTTACGTTTTGGCTGTAAGGAGATGGACTTTTAAGAAGAGATTTGGGATGCATGACGGACATTATCATATGAGAAGGGCCGGCTTATCATCGGCTTCCGACCACATAATCACCACTTAACCTTCTTTTCTCCTTTTGGACAACTTGTTTGAAGGAACAACTCACGACTATATGAACATTTGAAAAAAAACAAAGAAAAAGAAAAAAAGACAAAACAACGAATATTCCGCAAAAAACCGCGATAGAATCAATCGGCTCATCAAACGATTTTGGCAAGAACAATTGTTCATGATTGCGAAAGAGGATTAGACGGCGCAGCCATATTGGCCACAACACAAAATGTCATCATCATCATCATCATCAGATTGGAAGCACGCTCGGCGGCGGACAAACAGCGTCGCCCTGGGCCGCGGCCAGTTCAAACAAATCGCTGAGCCCAAATCCAGCCACACAGCCGACGACTTCCTACAGCCGTTTCTGGGCCCCAGCTTCGACGCAGCGCTGTTCCTCAACTCGAACCTGCCACCTTTACAGCAGCGGTCAACGTCGGGGGCCGACGGCCCCGCGCCTCTGGCGGAGCTGTCGACGCAGGCCCAGGCCCTGGTGTCGCAGCTCAACGCGCACACGACGAGGCTGTCGGGGACGTTGACGCAGCTGACGGATGACATATTGCGCAGCGGGAGCCGACTGGCGTATGAGGTCGAGCTGCTGAGAGGAGAAACGTTGGGGCTCACTGAGACTATGAACGAGAAGCTACAGGAGGACATTCAAAGGTTTGTGCCGGGAGGAGTGCACGTTGACACGGATGATGCTACGGGCGAGAGCCGTGCGAACGGGGACAACAAGAGCGGCGTCGTAGATAAGGAGGGCGAGGCCGAGCCCCCTTTCGTCAAGCAACTGCAGACTCTGACGCTCGTACGAGCACGGCTCGAGTCAGTCATCAAGACCTTTGGCGATGCCATGGAGTTTACGTTCCCGCCGTCGGAACTATCAGTCAGCTCATCCTTCCTCTCCGTCTCAGCCCCCGAGCCAGGATCGGACCAGCAAAGCTCCGAGGAGCGAGGCCAGCAGGTGCTCAAGAAACTTCGGACGGAAATCTCATCGCTCCTCACGGGCTCCGACGACGCCATCACGGGTATCGAGCGGGCGGCGCGGCGCGTAGAGGAGCTCAAGGAGCTGACGAGTGTGTGGAAGGGCACGGCGGAGGAGAAGGGAAGGAATAAGTTCATTGACAGCCTGGCCAAGATGGTGGAGGACAAGCACCGGGAGCTGATGAGGGAGATGGAGCAGGCCGCTAAGAGGGACGGCAAGGTTGAGGCGTCGAGATCACGGAAGAGTAGTGTTTCTTCGAGGGACGGGCCTCCTGCAGAGGAATCCAAACTTCCAGGAGGATTTGGTCTGATCAACCAGTTACAAAGATTACGAAGCGGGCTGTGAGCAACATCATATCAAAGTTTCAGCCACTTCTTACAATTGCCTTAAGCCGAGGTTAGTAATGACATCATTGCCTTGAACTTGGATGGCGTCTTGTGGGAAAAAAGTATCCGTCACAAGTCTTGCAGTAAAGATAATGTCTAAATCAATTTCGACGGGCTATTGTCCTATTCATTACATGCTATTCAATATCTAGAGCGAAAGTAGAGTGAATGCGCCCTGAGGTAGAATAAATCCGGTTTGACCCCTGGCCGACTTTTATGGTTAGGCTGAAAAAAGTAACCCGGCCCCCTGTAATTTCCTATCTGGGAAAGCGGTGACAAAAAATGCGCTGGGTGGTCATGCCGGGCGGTCATTCGGACTGGGAAAGCACAATCGGAGGTGATTTGGAGAGGCGCCGTCAGCCTGCTCTCAGCATTTGCGATGCTGCGATGCTACCAAACTTCAGCCCAGTTAGCCTTGACCAACATAAGCCTTCTTCTCATTGACACTCGTTTTTCCCAACCAGTCGTCGGCCCTCTACACGCACAATTTCTTTGATCTCCCTCATCTACTACATATTTCCTATTGTCTGCAAACCACAGACTAGATTGGGATCCCGCCTGGTTTTTGATCGGCGAGATTTGAAATAAGAAACGCCTTTGTCGACTCTTCCTGCGGGCTCTTGTTTACAATAACCACCTCCAGCTTACACGGGCCGCTACTACAAAGCACCCAACCTGCCCCAATCTCATTTACTATTACACAACATCGAGACCGTCGCATTGGTCGTCTCGACCCATCCGCAATGGCCGCCAGCGACGCGGCCGTCCCTCCCGCCATGGGCAGCAAAGGCAATCGAGCCACGCCTCCTCCGAGCGCGCAATCGAAGAGAGACCGCAAGAGGCAGGTTGTCATGGATCGTCTTTCGACCATGAACGACAAGTTCCAGCGCGAGCGGGATCTCACTTACAGAGACCAGCTCCAGAAAATCCAGTTCGACACCAATCTCGTCCAGCGCTTCGACCCCTACGACCCCCAGGCTCTCAGCATGATCGGGGAGCTTCGGAAAGAACAGACGCAGGCCCAGGGCCCGCCTGTGAACGCAGACGGTGCTCGAAGCCTCATTGACATGGCGGGCACCAATTTTTCCGACTTCATTGGCCAAATCGAGGATTTAATTGAGCACCGCGACTACCAGCTAGCACAGTCCAAGGTAAACATCGGAACCCCCAGTCCCCTAGAGCAATTTTGACTAACACGGCACCTCGCAGAACGAGTTCGACCGTAAAGTACAAGAGTACAACAACGTCCACGCCTACAAGACCGAAACGGCCAAGAGGGAACACCGTGCCCTTACCAGCACACTACGAGACCGATTGGTCAATACCCTCACCCACAAGAAGAATAGGTTGAACAGGGAGAAAGAAGTCCTGGAAATTAGTGATTCCAATGCTCTTCTCCTAAACCCGAACCAGTTCAGCCTCACAAACCCCTCGAGCCCGGGTGGTACTCATGGCAAGCGAGCAACACGACTGCGGAAGGATGCAGACGAAGTACAGATGTACTCGGACAGCAAGAAGCGGAAGCGCAACGGCGATGACGATGGCTCGCCTGGTCCCACGCGCCGAGGCCTCGACCCCAATACCACTACTCCTCTTTGGCAATCAGAGAAGGCTCGCGCGGCAGCCAAACAAAACGGCCCCATCTATAGTATCGACAAGCTCTTTACTGACAAGGAGCTTACCATGCATTACAACGCCGCCGCGCTCGCAGCTCACCAATACATTCTACGCAACCGGGTCAACGGCGGCTCTGGGTCATCACCTGAAGATAGCGACTCCAACGATGATGACGCCGATGGCGAATCCCAGCCCTCTGCGCCGATGATGGAGCGGCAGATATCGCATGCTACAAGGAGCACACGCGTTGGGAATACCCAGAACTTGTTGGATGACAAGATCATTGGAATGGAAGGCATTACTACTTTTGAGAATGCGGCCAACCTGGAACTGGTCAGGACTATGGATCCTCCCAGGATGCCACCCCACGTGCCGCAACAGTATCTCAAGCCATACCCCAGAAGCTCAGACCAGAATGTTCCTGCGGCGTTGTCGACAGATGACGCTAACGCAGATATCGCTATCATGCAACATTTCCGACAATATGATCAGGTGCACAATCCTGGCTCGCATCTTGATGCCCCCACTGGCATGCGCAAAGTACTCGAGGCCGTATCTATTCCATACCAGTCGGGCCGCTTCGTCGCCATCACATCGACTTCTCGCCAAGGTCCTGATGCTGTCAGAGATAGCCTGGGCTTACCCCTGAGCTCTTTACGCGACGAACCGCCAGCATCTACCTTCTCTGGCGGTGCCTCTATGAGCCGCCAAAGCAGTCAGGGAGGCGTGGCCATGAGCAGACAGGGGACGACAGGTAGCAGCCGTGGCAAAGGCAGGCGGAATTAGGTGAAACGGGAGCCTTTGACAAGCTCGCCGGTGAGGCTGGCGCCAGTGCCGGAGGAGTCTGAAGATGCCAGCTTGTGAGGGAGCTGGAGTACAAAGTCAATAGTGAGTATGTACAAGGAGGTGCACAATGATACCAAGCATGGCAATAGGTGTTTGTTTGACTTTTTTTTCCATACGTCTGCTCCGAGTCGTGGCTGCAAAACTGGCCAAGGAATTTTGTTCAAAGGCATTTTCGTCAAGGCTTCAGGGATTACGCAGACGCAGCGAGTGATTTGTCATTGCGTTGCGGATCGATGGCAAAAGACATTTTTAAATCGGGAGCTGGATCCCTTCTGGATACAGGATGGGAAAAGCAACTTAATCGTACGAGAAATGAAATACATGTGTTTGCATGTTTGCATGGAAGAGAAATAGATTCATTACAGTCGTCATGTCTTTACAATCCTCTCATCCTAACCAAACACCAGAGCACGAACCTCGATGCTCTCCCGACCCTCGGCGTCCTTGCTCGTCCTCGGATCTTCGAATGCAGTGTGAGGCACTCTGCCGCCGACACCTGAGCCAGGCTTCAGACTCTCGCTGTCGAAGCACTCGAGCAGGATCCTCTCGTCGCCAGTCATGCCGCTAAGATAATACCACTTCTGTCCCTCGTTGTGCCGAATGGCAGCCGTCTGCCCAACGTAGCCATCAGGATACCTATGGTCGACGGGAACGACATCATTGTCCTCGACCGAGGACGTCGAGGCGTAAGCCAGGGGCATGGACTCAACGGGGCCCTTGTTGAGAGGTCGCCAGACGTTGACGAGGCGGTAGCGCCGCGAGAGCAGCGCGTCGGCTTCCTCGGGCGAATAGTATCGTCTGACGCGCTTCTCCACCGACGCCGCGGTCTGGTCGATGTGCGTTTGCTGCACGGGGTTCCTGGGCGCGTTGGGGTCGGTCCTGCGCACGGTGTGGTCGAATATGTAGACCTTGTCGGAGCCCGGGATGTTGTTGAGCAGGAGGTCGACGACCTCTAGGTAGTAATTCCTCTGGATGCTGTCGTCGTCGGTGAAGTCCTTTTCTGCGCTGGGGGGCTGGTGGCGGAGAATGGCAAAGGCGTCGCGCTCTAGGGAGAAGTCGGACTCGCGGCCGCGGATGTCGTGGATGGTGACGTCGTGGGTGACGCTGGAGAAGTTGCGCTGGGGCTCACCGGGCGGCGGCACGTCGGTGTAGTTGAAGGGCGCGGAGCCGTCCGGCGGCGGGGTGTAGAAGTTGAGGCGGGCGACGACATCACCGCGTGGGACGCCATCTGCTGCCGTGGTAGCGATGGAGGTTGAGGCGGTTGTAGTGGTGCTACTAGTAGTAGTGGTGCCCATTGTGTAGTAGGAGGGAAGGTGATGATATTACGGGGTTTGGTACTGTGTATATATGTAATGATTAAGAACAAAGTATCAAGCAATGGTTGGCAGCGGAAGAGCTGGTTATTATGAATATATATGTATGTTGTCTTTGCACCCTTGTAGGGAATCAGTGTAAGTCAATCAGATGAGAGTAGAGGATATTTCAGTAATGGGAAACAAAAATTTGTCGAGCAGTCCTGCCCCCCCTATATTTATATACTATTTCCTAGAGGCGCACGAAGTCATTCGAGTTGATTTGAAATACAAAAGAAAAAGAAAGAAAAACTCTAAGCCACTTAACAATCATCGGGGTTGAATTGAGCACGTCATGCTCGTGGATATGACACTATTTGTCAAAATGGACCGGATTATTAACGTTCGCGTTACTAAAGATTCGGCACTTTCCCCCTTCTTTTGCGGGGGAGGGGGCTTTCCCGGTCGGAGTCTCGGAAAAGGGTGGGGGGGGGCAAAACGCATCCCCTTGTACTCCGTACGTACAAAACGTTGGAGGAGCCTGGAATCCATTGTTAGCAACAGCTTAACTATCCTACAAATTCAGTATCAAGGTTCATAGATAATGGTCTAAGCAATGCCGTGCTGCTTCCGACTCTGGTGACTGAGCCAGTTGCAAAGACGATGCTTTCCGCTCGGCCCTTGGTAACCGTAGAAGAATGATGGGCGAGGCGATGTCAGCACGAGTCAAAACAGCAAAACCTGGGATTCTCAGCTTTGCGAATATGAAGAGACTCGCTTACCAATAAAGGCCTCATCGGTTTCGGGATGGGCAGTATCGAAAATTCTAAACTCAAAAGCTCTTATACTCTTACCTTATACTAGCGGGGATTCTACCGTTAGATTAAGTTAAAAAGGTAAGCTTACCGATAGTACCTAATACTTTTAATAATATTAATATTCTAATACCTATCTAAGTATTATTTTAATTTTAATTTTATTTAAATTATACTTATTATATTTTTAAATTAAAAAAAAATTATATTAAATAAGTAAAAAATAAAATAAATTATTTAAATATATATAATATATATAATATTAAAGCTATTATTATTATTATATAATTACAATAAGATATTAAAATATATATATATATAAATTAAAAAAATAAAAAATTAAATAATAATTAATTATATAGAAATTACTATATATAATAAAGCTATAATATAAAGCTATAAAATATAGTAATTAAATTAAAAATTATTAAATTTTACTTAAAGAATTAATAATTTATTTTAATAAAAAAGTTTATATTTATATTAAAAAATATAGATATTTATTAATAAATATATATTATTTTTATTATTTTTTTTAAATAAAAAATTACTTATTATTATTAAATAAATATTATTAATTAAAATACTTATAATAATATAAATATAATTAAAAATATATTAAATAAATTTAATAGTATTATACTATATTTTATATATTAAAATACTTTTTAAATACTTTAAAATTAAAATATATATATTATATAAAGTATAGAGTTTTTATAAGGTATAGAATACTTTAGCTATAATATAATGCAATTAATAAATATTAAAAGCTTTTATACTCTTACCTTATATTAATAAAGATTTTACTATTAAATTAAATTAAAAAGTAAGCTTATTAATAATATTTAATACTTTTAATAATATTAATATTTTAATATTTATTTAAGTATTATTTTAATTTTAGCTTTATTTAAATTATATTTATTATATTTTTAAATTAAGAAAAATAACTATATTAAATAAGTAAAAAATAAAATAAGCTATTTAAATATATATAATATATATAATATTAAAGTTATTATTATTATTATATAATTATAATAAAATATTAAAATATATATATATATATATATATATAAATTAAAAAAATAATTAATTAAATAATAATTAATTATATAGAAATTATTATATATAATAAAGCTAGAATATAAAGCTATAAAATATAATAATTAAATTAAAAATTATTAAATTTTATTTAAAGAATTAGTAATTTATTTTTATAAAAAAATTTATATTTATATTAAAAAGTATAGATATTTATTCATAAATATATATTATTTTTATTATTCTTTCTTAAACGAAAAATTATTTATTATTATTAAATAAATATTATTAATTAAAATACTTAAAGTAGTATAAATATAGCTAGAAATATATTAAATAAATCTGAAAGTATTATAGTATATTTTATATATTAAGGTAGTTTTTTAAATACTTTAAAACTAAAGTATATATACTATATAAAGTATAGAGTCCTTGCGGAGTATGGAGTACTTTAGCTATAATATAACGCGATTGATAAATATAGCGGTAATTTATCCGCGACAGAAGGTCTCAAGTTCCTATATGCTTCGCACCTACTTGTATTTGGCAGTAATCAGCCATATAGTACTCTCCGTACCTAGTACGTTGTATTACGGCACGTTCAACGTTTCTGCTTTGTACAAATGCAATATTCGCCAGGGCGCATTTCGGCACTTCCTGACTCCTGAGTCCTGACCTACGAACCGAACAAGGTGCTAAGGATTCTTGTATGAGCGACGATATTTTGTATGCACTGTTTGTAACACGCTGAAACCCGCACGCCTTCACAGTGTAAATAGCAATGGAGCTAATTTAGCCCAATTTCAAGCATCCTTGCGACCTAAATTTCATCAACCTCCTGCGATGCGATGAGATTATCATTTCGTACCTAATCGTTGAGAGTCCAAAAAAAACCGAGAACAAAAAGAAAAAAAAACGCTTCACGGGCCTTGATTCGAGAATCTGAATTTGGCCCAACTACTACTACTCAGCAATCATTTACCGTAATTTTCTTTTTTTTTCCAAGCCTCGTCGCGTTGCAAAGCGAGTCTAGTGGAGGAAGCAGCAAGGGGGACTTGTCTCCTTATTTTGCCTTTCGGCGCTCGCCTTCCCGTTCTCTACCTTATTAGCCCCAGATGAACTCACCTCAGTCTCAATCGCCATCACATCCGCAGCAGCAAGTAACGCATCCTTCACCACCTCATCAAACTTCTATTTCACCCGTGGCTCTTCCGCCTCTCCCACTTTCTGCAGACGCCGCGGCTGCACGCCCGGTCCTACCCGACAGAAATGTGACGCCCGACACGCTTGTGGACGCCTATGTGTCCTTCATCTACTACTGCAACCCGGCGCTGCCTCCTGATGCAGATACCGGAGCGTTGCGGCTGGCCTTTCGGTCGCCGCCAAAGAATGCAGGGAGGTCGTTCAGCACCTTTACCATTTTCGAGCTCGTCAAGCAGTTTACTGCTGGAGAGATCAAAACATGGACTGATCTGATCGTTGCCCTCGGTGTTGCTCCGCCAGATATCTCCAACAACGAGAGTAGTCAAAAGATAGCACAGTATGGTGTTCGCCTCAAGGTATGTTGTCATCTACCTTGCGATGACAATCGCATAACCAACTAACCAACACACTTGGCCTAGAAATGGCTCTATTCTCTTCACATCAGGGCGTTCTTCGAGTATCTACTCGGTGTAGAGAATGATTATTGGACCAAAGTCCCGCAAGGCCCTGACCCTACTGCGACACCAGAGAGAAATGGCATCAGAGTAGAGGATGACATGGCTCTTCGGGCTCTTCTGCCTCACATCCGTCCCAAAAGAGGGCGGAAGCGACCCGAAGATGCTGAAAACGATTCCCAAGCAGCGCAGCGCCGACGTTTATCACCTGCGTCAGCCATCGACTATCTACCCTCGGCCAGTCCCTGGTCTGCCCACCCCGGCTCTCCTGCGGGGATGCATCTCGGCGTACCAAGGTCAGCGGCTCCTAGGCTCGCGCCGAATGATGGATCACAGACGCCCCTCAACAGGTGGCCGAGCTCCGCCGTTACACCTACAACCAGAGGCTCGTTCTGGGATGACTCAAATGAACCACAGTCGGCGGTGACACCCACTTCTCGTGGTCGTCAACGTCGTGGCGTGAAAGCCATTTCTTCGGCTTGGAGGCCAAACGGTCCCAACAACACTGGAAAAGCCAGGGGGCGGCCGCCGATCAATCGTTTTACGGAGGAGAACTCCTCCATTTCTTTCCATAGTTGGACTCCCCCCAAAGATCAGGATGGCAACAAGAAGGCTCCTTCGGTTCACACTCCGTCGTCTTCAGAACCAACACGACATGCGGAGCTGCATTTCCAACCTCCAGAACAATTCGCTCACGACGGGCCGGCGTGGTCTTCGACAAGCACACCCACTCGCAACAACTCGACGCCTCCAGCACTAGAGGTAGCCAAGCCAACTGCCAACTTTATTCCGCTCCATTGTCCATCTCAGCCTCTACCGAGACCGCCTGCGAAAGCACCCAGGCCCGGAAGGCCAAGTATCTCATTGCAGGTTCCAGAACAAGCGAGCGGGCCCATCCGATTAGCGACACCACCAGCACCTCCATCTCAGTCTCGAGACCAAGCTTCGAACAGCACGCAAGGGCTACCGACTGTTACAGTCAACGGGCGAGGTGGGGATGAGGACCATGCAGACACTAGAACAGCCAACCCAAGCTCAGGTCCTGACGGTCTTTCAAACGAACCTTATGACTTTTTGGCCCACGGAGTGCTCCAGAACACATCGGAAGCCCCGTCATCAAAGAATGCCCTACCAGGACAACAGAAGATACCGCTATACTATTTCGAAAGAATGGCGGATCGCAGGAACGCAGACGCGTTGATGGCTTACTTTATCCGCGAGACTCATGATGGCATTTGGCTAGATGCAGACGGCAACCCCGACGAGCCTGGTACAATGGAAGAATCGACAGCCATTGTTAATGCAATCATTGAAGATATGCTCCGGAAGAATTCGTCAACAGATTTATTCTTGCTTAATCTTGCAGCGTTAGCAGGTGCCAAAGCACTTATGACGAGCAGGACAAAATCGATTCGCGTGGGTGCAAGCGAAGATTACTACATCTACAAATTTGAATGGGAGTATCGTTTCGGACACTTTGCCGGAACGTACAACATGACACAGCATATCAACAAGGCCATGTTTACGAGGGCACCTCCGTCACTCAATAAGTCGCCTCTACCTCCAGCCAAGCCCGAGGCCGATAAGGGGTCTCTAAGTGCAGAAGACTGGCAAAGGAAGTACGAGAGGCTTCTGGGTGAAATTGAGAAGAGGGAGAAGGAGCTAGCGGATCTGAAGTCTCGTGTGTTGCGGACGGTGGTAGAGGAGCCATTAAACAAGGATTGACAGCAGGCAATGCCTTGTTGCTTATGCGTATAATATTTCAGTGCAGTTGCGAGCGTGTTTCTCTCTTTCTTCAACACAGAACAATACCAGGAGTTGTCATTTTTGGAAGGGGGATTTCATACGGATACATTACATGTGTAGTTTGTACATACAGACAATATTAGTATCGCTGGAGCAATACTAGGTACTACTATACTACTGGTAGTACATACCTGTAACATACTTTGAGTGAGACGTTTATTGAGCCGCCCGCTGCATCTACAGAATATAGGGGGCAATCTCGGAGGGGGGCGGGGAACGAGACGCGGGAAGCGATCAGCGTTCGTAAGGACGTTTCTGAGACAACGGCGCGGCATGCTGAACGGGTGAGTTTGGTGCCGTTACCGGGTGGCAGCCTCATCACTATTATTGCTTTTGTTGCGCCATCCCGCGGACACCTACAAGTAGTTTTTCCCCCTTCTCACGCAAGGGCGTCGTTTCGGGATGTTGGCTTTTTTTTTTTCACTTTTACATGTATGCATGCACATGTACAGGCCTATAGCACGAGGCCGGATTGGTGCGGCGAAGAGTCAAAAGCATATGCCAGTCTAACAATGGTCATACTTGTAGCTATTACTCCTTAGGGTAGCTTGGTAGTTTAAAATATGTACGGAGTACTCTGTTATCCTAGCCTTTCTCGATGCTGTCGTCCTTCCTTCGACATTGTAATGGTCTGGTTCGGCAGCTAGGTGTTGTTTATTCCATTATCATCACGATGCACGAAAAATATCCAGCCATCCAAGCGACGTTTAGGGATGGGGCTGGAATTTCGGCGAACCGCCGATGCATTGCGTGGGGTCATGCGTTTGCATAGCAGGATTTTCTCTTGGATTGGCAGGAAGGGGGGTTGCGCTTGGTAGGCAACGGTGGCCGCTTTTTTTTAAGAATACATACATTCATGCATGCATGTCAATGGCGCATTGATTAGAGAACCTCGCTGGTGAGCGCAAAATAGAATTCGGTATTCAAGCGGACCTGTCTTTTTGTCGAATCATTTCCTCCTACCCCCTTACTACGCATTATTACTCCGTACGGCCCTTTCAAGTTCAGGTGGTGGTGAGCTTGATGTCGAGAACGCCAACCCCTGAGGTTCATATTAGCAATAAAAAACGCCGAACCGGGGGGACATGACATGTGGGCAACGCAAACGATGTTCATCCCCGCAAAGGGATCATCATCAACTCATAACCGACCAGACGGGAAAGGATAACAGCTCTCTTTCCCAACTTTGTTGACCCAAGGAAAAAGCCAATTCTTGGATTCATCTACTCCACCTGAGCCGTCCAACAGGTAGGGGCAATGTTGGCAGCGCGAGCATGTAATACGGAGTACGGCATCCTCTTTTTCCTTGACTTTTCTTACATACATAATAGTATATGCACTTCCATCCTACCAAGTAGTAGTACTATATACTTGTATGGAGTAGTATATGTACCGGCAATACGGCGCATTATCGTGATGCGGGTTGTCGCATGGCTTGTTCCACTTCTCTACCCCGTACACCTCAGCCGCATGCTTCACCCACCCCCTCGACTCGAACCAACCCTATATGTATGGTGCGATAACGGGTTTGCCCGTCATTGAATGAGATGGAGCGTGGGATGGAGCGAAAGAGACCCGAGGCATGAAAGGGGAATAAGAGATGTACCGCGTTTCCAGACACGGTTGAGAAAAGGGCCTTGCTAGTTGAACGCTAGAAGCGATATAGGTACATGTACGCAGCATATTGCGAATGCCCGGTGTGTCGTGCCGAGCTGTCCGATAGCAACCAGCCGTATGGGACCTTGAGGAAGGGTAAAATGTTGGACGGCAACAGTATGTACGATATATGTATGCGTGTGTGTGTGATGCTTCTGATGCTTGATGTCAAGATATTATTGCATGGTATTACTATCCGTATCCGTATACTGATCGACTTGAAAATAACCGAAGTGGCACTCTTCAATGTCTACTACCCGCCTGCCATGAACGGCGCAGAAGGTTTGTGGAGTGCCAAAGAAACCCTCCAGTGACCATTCAGCGCCTCGTAGCGTTGGCTGGCTGCCATTCCCCGCCCTCTGTCACCTGCACCACACTTTAGCACTCTTTAGCACCATTTTGATCGCGCCTTCTCTTCCATCGCTGGTTATTCCGCGCGCTGGTTCGGACCTTCCGTGCCCCTAACCCCAGCCTGGTATTGTCCAGGGCGAAAGCTAGACGCCAGAAATGGCCCCCAAACCGAAATCCTCCCCCCCTAAAGCAGCCTGGAGCCCTGTAAAAGGCGGGAGTTGATTGTAGCAGCGCCCCCAGTCTGCCAGCCCCGTGGTGAAAGCGTGGGGATCTGGAGATTCCAACTGAGAAACTCGTCTGTTTGCACTCGTCCAGGTTAGTCGTTTGAACTTAAGGCCCCCCGGATCCCCGGGCGGCGTAATAAGCAAAGGAACCTTTTTTCCCCATCTGGGGAGTTTGCTCAACTTCCTTTCCTTCTTCTGCGGCTAATCTCGTGTACATTTGCGTTCGAGAGCAGCTTCTGCTTCTCTGCTTGCCCGTTCTTCTTGTTTTTCTTTTATTTTCTTTTTGGGCTCCAGTATTCTTCCCCCGAGCGACCTCCGACCACCGTAATCTGCGTAACGCTTCCGTCCCTACTCCAGCATCACTCCGCTTTGCGCGCGACCCTAACTCGCAATTGCCATTCCTCCATCGTTCCCCACTTCCGCGGTTCATCGGTCTGTTGCGACACCACGAAATCAGAGAGAAAGAGAGAGGGAGAGATATTGATAGAGAGAGGAATTGGTCCATCATCGCGCGCTTAAGAGGAGGAGAGTGCGAGATTGCAGCCCTCACCCCGTCGCCATCGGCATCATCATGTCGATATCAACCGACGGGGTCGATGAGATCGAAACGTACGTCCGGCCCGTTATGTCTTGCCCTCCCGAAAATCCTGTCAGACATCCGGACACTTGCGCATAACTCAAACGTCCCGCCTCCGTTCCAATACCTAGCTGCGAGATGTCTCAGCAGGGACCATTACCCCGGATTCACTCGGAATCTGCCATGTGCTAACTCTACTTGCCGCTCACCAGATCGTCTCAAGACCGTCTTCCGTCGTCAGCTCCCGAGTCCGGCTACCGCCCACAAGACAAACATGTTAACCTCAACGCCAATGTGGAGGCAAGGTGCGTATCTCTAAGAGCCGAGAGGAGAGGCCAGATAGCAGGAGTTGCAGCCACTTACCGGACACAACAGAATTGAGAACCCACTCGTGGGCATCCCCCGTTCAAGTTTACTTGGGCTCGTCGACGACTTCATCAAGGAAAAAGGATTGCAGGAACATCGTGGTATCATTCGTAAAGGCGCTCTCGTCGCGCAGGATCCCACAGGCTACGAGGATATTATCGGTGATGAAGCGCTGGATCAGACCGAGATTGACGCTTTGAGGGATGAAGTGCTGCATAAGTGGCGCATATCGAAAACCCTATTTTTAACAGTTGTTACTTGCTCAATTGGAGCTGCGGTGCAGGGATGGGATCAGACTGGCACCAATGGGGCGACGCTCGACTTTCCGCACGTTTACAATATTGGGACAAGTAGTATTCGCGACAAGCTACTGGTCGGACTAGTGAATGCCGCTCCGTATCTGGGTACATCATTCCTTGGTTGCTGGCTATCAGATCCGATCAACAATCGTGTTGGACGACGCGGGACTATCTTCTTCTCAGCCAACTTCTGCATATGGCCTGTCATTGGAAGCGCCTTCTGCGATACGTGGCAGCAGCTCCTGATATGCCGATTCCTCCTGGGTATCGGAATGGGCACAAAGGCCTCAACAAGTAAGTCCGCTTTTACACTCCCGGTTCTGAGCAGAGTAGGCAGGAGATTGACGAGGCTGTAGTTCCAATCTTTGTAGCTGAGAATTCACCGGCACCTATTCGTGGTGCCTTGGTTATGGGTTGGCAGATGTGGACAGCTTTTGGCATCTTCTTAGGGACTTGCGCAAACTTGGCTGTCATTCAGTTCGGAAGCGAGGCTTGGAGATATCAGCTAGGTTCTGCCATCATCCCGGCTGTCCCACTGGCGCTTCTGATATACCTTTGTCCCGAGTCGCCGCGTTGGTATATGAAGAAGAACCGATATCGAGATGCTATGAAGTCGTTACTTCGCCTACGAAATAACCCTGTGCAGGCGGGTCGCGACCTTTACTACATCCACGTCCAGCTCGATCTCGAAAAGCAATTTGTTAAGAGAAATAGTTACTTCACTCGAGTTGTTGAACTTTTCACCATTCCTCGAATCAGGAGGGCCACGTTGGCCGCCTTCACGGTCATGATCGCCCAACAGATGTGCGGTATCAATATCATTGCTTTCTACTCGACAACTGTCTTTGTGGACGCAGGTGCCACCAACTTCGAGGGCTTGCTTGCATCGTTCGGTTTCGGCCTTGTCAATTTTGTGTTCGCCTTCCCTGCCATCTGGACCATCGATACCTTTGGCCGGAGATCTCTTTTACTCTTCACCTTTCCGCAGATGTCGTGGACCTTGGCTGCGGCGGGGCTTTGCACGTTGATCCCGGGGAAGGGAGGGGCACATCTTGGTCTCGTGGCATTCTTTGTCTACCTCTACGCCGCTTTCTATTCGCCTGGCGAAGGGCCAGTACCCTTCACATACGCTGCCGAAGTATTTCCCCTGTCTCATCGTGAGCTGGGCATGGCGTTTGCGGTGGCGACTTGTCTCTTTTGGGCCGCCTGTGTCTCTATCACCTTCCCCCTGATGCTCGATAGGGTTGGCGTCATCGGCTCTTTTTTCTTTTACGCGGGCTTCAACCTCGTTGCGCTCGCCATGATCTTCCTATGGCTCCCCGAAACAAAGCAGCGAACCCTCGAAGAGCTCGACTACATCTTCGCTGTCCCGACTCGCGTCTTCATGAAGTATCAGCTCACCAAGGCTTTACCTTGGTGGTTCAAGAGGTGGATTCTCCGCAAAGACGTGCAGCTCGAACCGCTTTACCGTCTCGATCGATACGAAGCACCCGATGAGGATGAGCCGGCGGATCAAGGGTATGAGAACGACAAGTCCAAGATTGAGATGAAGGACATCGCCGGCTTTACGACGACGACGACGGTCGCTGCAGACCAGCGGGCAGCTTCAAGACTCAATCGACTCTAAGATTTGTGTTATCAAGGTTCTCTTCGTTTTATGCTATTTAGCGGCATTACTTTTCTTTTAACCAGTTGTGTTTCGATTATCCGTATGATACCATGGATTTCTATCTTTTCGGCGTGGGTGGGACGTTCAGGCGCATGGCATTCGATACCCAAATTTTACACACCATATATAACCCTATTGAGGGTCTCGTCCAGATATTGTTAAAAGAGCATTGTTGGGAGAAGGCATTATCTAGATTTTCTCTTCTTACATAGGCGAAGAAGTGAACAGATGGCCGAATATACACAGAATCCTTAAATATAGCCAGAATATACAAGTATTATAATAATATGCGCTATTGGAGAGTGGCGAATTATGGTGGTTGTTTTTAATGTTGATAGCTTCAAGCTACAATACTGTCGTCGAACTCTTCTTGGTGACAACCTCTACGCATGACGCGGGCGTTTTGCAGTTATTATAGGGGGCGGGCCCTGGTTCAGGTCGACGGTTTGGAATATAAACTCTCCGGATTCAACCATCGTTCAAGGATGGATAACATTTTGCACGCCGTGTAGGAAAATGTCGCTAAATCTTGATATATCGATAGGAATAATAACGGTCAGCCTTTGTGAACCTCTGGAAAATGGTGTTCCATTACATCACTTTTCTAAAGTGGAGATGGACAGGTCTCTCGCACTATCTCGATGCTAACTGTAGACCCTGCAACAAGTGATGATCGTTCACTTCATGATACGTTTTGTAAATTCTATTTGTTGAAAACGTTCCTCCAAGACCTGGTAATCTCTATACCGAAGAAGCTGGTGGTATAACATTCCTGATAGGTGGCTCTGCTACGGCAGAAACTGCACTGGTTTTATCCTAATAGTACTACTTAGTAGTACGGAGCAAGTATGACATGGCCTTTCATTTTTTTTCTCTTTCGAATCCCGACGCAATAAGCGCAAAGCCATAAGGCCCAGTCTTCTTCAAACACAATCCGAGGCGTCAGCCTCGTGACGCACAATCGAGCCATATATACCCAAAAGGCCTAAACTCTATACCTATCCGTAAGACGAATATAATAACAATGACTCAACAGATCATCAAGCTTTTTAAGAACTCATCAAGTCTCGTCATCATAGTGTGAATATAAAACCCGGCGTGCAGGCCTCCCGTGGCCTTCTTCCAATCTTCACCCTTGATCACACAACCACAACCACAACTATAGCTATAACTACAGTCACAACTATTACCACAGCAATGGCCGCTATCCCAACGAGACCTCCAACCCTTGACCAAACACCTCAGCCTCTAGAGATAGATTCCCTTGACCAAACACCTCAGCCTCTAGATATAATCTATCTCTAGAGGCTGAGGTGTTTGGCTCAGGGTTGGAGGTCTCGTTGGGATAGCGGCCATTGTTGTGGTTGTGGTTGTGACTGTAGTTATGGTTGTGGTTGCACCTGGGATTAGACCGTCAAGAAGAGTGCGTGCCAGACGCAGCCTGGGATGTCTCAATCATCCAACGTCCCGTCTCTTCAGCCGATGACTACATCGCGAGACAAAAAAACATGATATCACGTCATGCCAGCTCGCGATTCTACAAGCCGGCAAACGAAAAAAATGTGGCCTTGCAGCCTAAGGTGGTGGAGCGACCACGTCTTTTCTGGGAGGGAAGGGTGGTCCTCGAGTTGCGCGCAGACAGAGATCGTCTCTTATGACGCAACCATACCAATCTCACGATGGGGATATGAGGGTCAATGCTAGTTGCACTTGACCGACTTGAACCGGCCAATGCAACGCTTTAATATCCCAAGGGTTCATTTCAGACTGACGAAACCCCAATCAAAATCTTTGATTAACACGATGAGCGTGATTCGGATCGGATGGGAGCGATCGCGGTTAGATCGTGCAATGAGAACACTGTAATACAGATGAGGTGCACTGTACTCAGCTTTTGCAGGGCCAAAAGAATGGACCAGTGGCAAATTGCTGGGCTTTGGCTTTTCTGTGCCATTTTCTTTTACGTTGATGCTGAACTGGCCGTTTTCGTACAAGTACGTGAGGATGTCATCGCCGGTGCTTCTTTTGCTCGTTCGCTCCGGATTGCTGTCGATTGAAGGATAATTCTGTGGGCGGGAGAGCTTTAGGTTCAAAAGAATGCTACATGTAGAAGGTTGGTGTGGTGGCGTGTACTCCGCCTTTCAGAAGCAGCAGCGGTTGCGAAACGCTGCAAAAGTCGGCTGGGCTTTCCAGGGGAGCGCGCAAGCCAATGTCATGGAGGAGAATTGGTGGGTGCCGATACGTACAAGTACTTACCAAGTATGTATGTATGTACGGAGTACGGAGTACATGTACTACGGAGGAGGACAAACAGTGCAGTGCGCAACGTAATGGGAGGGGGCTGCGGCGCTAGAACGGTGGGTTGACAACCGAAAAGAAAGAAATGTTGGGCTCTATTGTCTTCCAGCTCAGGGGGCTCTCTTCTCGATACTTGTGCTGTCTCGTTTTTTATCCCTTTGGAGGTCCGAAGGCATATTTCTCGTCACTGTCCCCATAGTTAAGAGCTACATGGCTGAGACCTATAACCTATCAGTAAACGCGGGTAACCTGTCGGGGTTATGATAAGTGTAATGTAGCATTTCGTAAAGGTGGAACTTGCTGGTACTTCTACTACTATAGTAATCAGAGTGTGAAGCTATATATATTTGATTTATAGGGCTTTCATTGGCAAGATCCCTGTAAAACTACGTAAGATATGCCTTCGGACCTCCAAAGGGATACGAAAGTTTGCGATGGGGAAAATTTCTGGAAGTATTTTGACGGTCTAGAACCATAATCACTCTCATGTACCGCTGATGCCTGTTATTGGATGTATGTATTAATTAATAGATGAATATGGTCATTGTTTTCCATCATCGAACCATGTTGGGTATGCGGTCAATGTGTAGACTCCATGGTCAATGCGATGCATGCACCCACCATCCTCGCACGCACACACACCAGACGTGTGACAGTGCGAACTGGGGGCGGCCCTTTTTCTCCTCCAGCGATCTACGTGTATCGAGGGAATATCTATCGATGATCAAGTTGACGAGATTGAGACAGGGGTGACGTTGAATACAATTGGTGGGATCTTGGGGCGATCGGTCAATGGAAACAAAATGGGTAGGATCGACACTGAGCACGGGAGGGACAGAAACAACGCGTGGTAACAACTAATGATTTAAAGCCGTGATGTTGAAGCTGCACGGATTGCACTCCGTACAAGTATGCACTATAGTTGACGGTGAATCCCGTTGTGCGTTGCGTAAAAAGAAAGTGTGTTATTCAAGGGCCATGGTTTGAAACGTCGAAATATGAAACAGAAGCCACCTGCCCAGCTTGGCATCTACCAGCGCTCGGCCAGGTACCGCCTACCTACAAGTAGAAAACAAGCAAGCTCTCGCCCTGGCCGTGGCTTCTGACTGGCAGCGGAACCCCTGAACGCCTTCCGCCATTCCCCACCATCAAGGACGACGGTGCAAGCCACAGCCCACTTGCTTGTTGCAGCTGTCATGGCCCCAAAAAGTTGAGGCCTGTCATTTCGACACCCCAACGGATACCTTTCGACACCCCAACCCACTTTATTGCCTTAATAGGAAAAGGCCTTTTTCTCGGAACTTAAAGGTACTTCGTTCTCTTCTAGCAGCTCTCGCAGCCGTAGTCTCGAGCTCGGCGCAGTATACGTTCTCTTCCAGCAGCTCTCGTAGCTATAGTCATAAGCCCGGCGTAGTATACGTTCTCTTCTAGCAGCTCTCGCAGCCGTAGTCTCGAGCCCGGCATAGTATGCATTCTCTTCCAGCAGCTCTTCTAGCAGCTCTTGTAGCTACAGTCTCGAGCCCGGCGTGGTATACGTTCCCTTCTAGCATCCCTCGTAGCAGCTCTCGCAGCAGCTCTCGTAGTACCAAAAAGTCACGAAAAATAGAACTAGTCTATATATAGCTTAGGTAAAAATCAATTCCTCTATTCGGCATAAAAAGGTGGGTTGGGGTGTCGAAAGGTATCCGTTGGGGTGTCGAAATGACAGGCCTCCAAAAAGTTTTTTTCTTTTTTTTTTTCTTACTTTCTTTCTTTGCGCCAACGACCTTCCATTACGACGTACTTGTTTGTACCTTACCGTGTTGACCTTGGAATTTTGGGTTGGGTCCCTTGCAACAGTAGTAGTAAACAACATGATTCCGAAACCAACCTAAAGCCGATAATAGACAAATGTTCACCACACACACTCTCGAGAATTCCTCAACGGCCTTGGACGCGCCACGCCTCTTTTCACCTTACTAAGTTACTCCGTTCATTAGCCTCTAACGTGTATACGAAGACATTTGACGTACAAGAAGAAGCCCCTAGGACCAAGCCTTCTCCCGCCCTTCGTATCAATCCTTTCCGGTGATTCGGGATTTTCTCCTCCTCCTCCTCCTCTTCTTCTTCTTTTCCTCTTATCCTCACCTCTAACATACACATGCCTTTTCCCTTATAACCAATTGCAATCTCTTTGTTTGGCTCCTTGCGCAAAGGTTGCAGCTTACCCTCGTTTTCCAACTCTTTGTCCTTTTATTTCCCTAAGTGACATCTTCCACAACCTCAACTACTCGTTCTTTAATCCTCCGCCTATTCTACCTAGACTCCGGCAGTCTGGACACGACACATCGCGGTTGATCGATCTCGTCGGCTTCTCTTTTCATCCTAGTCATCGTTGTTGGAATTTTGATTCACCAACCACTTCTTCTTCCCCTCCAACCCTCAAGCACAACCTGCGAGTCGGCCTCTGGAGTACCGACAGATCGACACTCCCCAGCCTACGTCGTTGGACCTCACTGCACGCTCAAACTCTCATCTCACATTAGCGCTTGGGCAGCTCTCCTCCGGAGTTCCTGCTCAAATACGAGCGACCCGCTCACCCGCACACCACAGGCACTAAAGTCTCAGCTTGCTGCCTCTTGACCTCACCAGGTCCCGCGCGCGAAGCTAGCAGGCCAGCAGGCCAAAGCATCTCCACCAGAGCCGTTGCTCCCCTGCTCACAGTGCTATCCACTGCCAGAACCCCTAGCGGCTGTGATAATAATACTCTGCGATGCCCACCCGCCAGCCTTCACTCACTTCTCGATCCCAAGGCTTCGTCCAGCTCAACGGCGGTTCTCAGCACAGCACAATGGCCGACGACGAGATCCAGCTCACCACCGTCAAGAGCCATGCCTCGACGGGCAACCGCAAGGCTCACATGGCCAGTTCCACTAGTTTCGACAATGGCCAGAGCGAGAAGGAGCATCATCATCACCACTTTCGGCGTGGTCGACGGCGTAAGGCTGATGACAGTCTTGGCCGTAAAGATTCCGATGACATGGAGGGTGCCAAGTTGAACTACATGGGCAGGCTGTATAACAAGATCATCAACTTCTCTGTTGTTACCCGATATGCGGTCTACGTCGTTCCTCTTGCCTTACTTCTCGCAGTGCCTCTCATCGTATTGCCTGTAACTGGCCACAAGAACGACATCTATGTTGGTTACAAGGACTCCGACCGCGAAGATGACGGATTCACGAAAGGCCCTACATTGTTCAATCTCTTCCTCTGGATTGAAATTACTTGGCTCACCGTCTGGCTGGCCAAGATTGTTGCTTGGTTCGTGCCAAAGGCCTTCACCTTCTTCAGCGGTATCGTCAGTGCTGGCACACGCAAGTATGCTCAAGTCCTGCATAACCTCAGTATCCCTCTGTCCCTTTTTTTCTGGGCCCTGGCTTCCTGGTTGACTTTCAAAAATCTCTTTGCCTCGTCAATCTCTTCTGGCATCGAGTGGACCAAGACCCTGCAGATTATCCTCGGTGCTCTCTTCACTTCGTCCGCTGTCTTCCTCGGCGAGAAAGCTCTTGTGCAGCTTATTGGTGTCACCTACCACCAGCGGTCGTTCGCCAACCGAATCGAGGCCTCGAAGCGTGAGATCCGTCTCCTGGGTATGCTCTACGATGCTTCTCGCACCCTGTTCCCCATGTTCTGCCCCGAATTTGCCGACGAAGACTACATCATCAATGATTCTATCGAGCTGAAGTTTGGCGGCAAGCATAAGCGCTCCAAGTCTGGCTCTGCTACGCCCATGCGTCTTATCGGCGATGTCGGTCGCATTGGTGGCAAGGTCACCTCTGCCTTTGGTAACATTGCCTCCGAGATTACTGGCAAGCAGGTGTTCAACCCCAACTCTGCTCACTCCATCATTCTCGAGGCTCTTGAGAAGGCACGTACTTCCGAGGCTCTCGGTCGTCGCATCTGGATGTCCTTTGTTGTTGAGAGCAAAGATGCTTTGTACCCCGAGGACTTCCAAGAGGTGCTCGGTCCTGCTTACAAGGATGAGGCTGAAGAAGCTTTCAACTTCATCGACAATGACCAAAATGGTGACATCAGCTTGGATGAGATGGTTCGCAAGATCGTCGAGATTGGCAAGGAGCGCAAGGCCATTGCTGAAGGTATGAAGGATATTGGTCAGGCGCTCGGAGCCTTTGACAAAGTCCTGCTCTTCGTTGTGCTCCTAATTGTCATCTTCATCTTCCTCGCATGGTTCCAGAGCACGTTCATCACCACCATTACTACTGCTGGAACAGCCCTGCTTTCTCTGTCTTTCATCTTCGCTGTCACCTGCCAGGAGTTCCTTGGTTCCTGCATCTTCCTCTTCGTCAAGCATCCCTATGACGTCGGTGATCGTGTCGAGATCAATGGCGTTGGATTGATCGTCAACCGCATCTCGCTGCTGTACACCGTCTTCACCCGCACCGACGTCTCGCAAATTTCCCAGATTCCCAACATTCAACTCAACAACTACTGGGTTGATAACCTTTCCCGAAGCAAGGCCATGTGTGAGACCATCGAGGTCGACATCTCTTACGATACCACTTTCGAGGATATCGAGCTCCTGCGTGCCGAAATGGAGAAATTTGTCCGCGCGCCTGAGAACTCTCGGGACTTCAAACCTGATTTCAGCATCAGCGTGAGCAGTGTCGGAAACCTCGACAAGATGACCCTACAGATGTCAATCAGCCACAAGTCCAACTGGCACGATGCCATTGTCAAGGGTACCCGTCGCTCCAAGTTCATGTGTGCTCTTGCGTTGGCCATGAAGAAGGTCCCTATCTATGGTCCTGGTGGCGGCGGCGAAGCTCTTGGTGGACCAACCAACCCTACCTACTCTGTTGCCGTGTCCGATGATTGGGCTGGTCGTAGCCGTGCCAAGGCTGAAGAAGACAAGGCTCGGGCTCGCATGGTCCCTCCTGCTTCTGATTCTGAGGAGGCCGAGAAGGCTGCCGTTGACGCTATGAACGCCCGCCCTCCCGTCGCGGAGATTGTCACCTCATGGGATACTAGAGATGACCACACAATTTCAGATCAGGCGGAAGAGGCTCAGCGAAACCGGGATATCGACAGTATGCGATCTTCCATGATAAAGCGAGCCAGCACTCGTGGTCGACGCAGGGCAGGCGAGGGCCTTCCTTCTATGACTTCTGATACTGCTCAGGCCGCGAGCGGTCTGCAACCCCGTGCGTCTACGTCTAGCCGCAACCAGGGGTTTGACGAAGAAGCGGTGACAGGCATGCCCTCGAGCTTCTATCACACAAATCGCAGTGGACTTTCGCCAACGTCGCCTACGAACCCTTCAGGGCACCTGCACCCATCGTCCTCTATCCGCAGTGATCACCGAGGCGCACCTCCCCCTCCTCCATCCTCGGGTCAGCGCTAGTGGTCGGTCTCGTGAGTAGTATTGCGAGAGAACATGACCTAATTTTATCTTTTAAGCATGTGTGTTTGAGCAAGGGGAAGAATTATTAGACGAAGCTGCAGGATATGACCTCAGGGGTTTTCCCATTTGGGCCCCGGTGTAAATTAGACAAGCCAAAGTCTTGTCGGAGGAATGGTGTTGATGATTTTTATCGGCGGTATCGCCATGTTCTTTTACAGCTATTATAGACAAATCATTGCACGTGCTGGGTTCGCACGCTTTGACATGCGCTTTACGGGAATGAGCCCTACTTTTCCAGCCTTATAGATGGCATTAGATTGGAGTATAAGTCTTTTTTTTTCAAGCTTAATCACTTTGATACTTGTAAGACGTTTCTCAGCGTGTTCTGATCGATACAATTGCTAATCTAGCAGACGTGCTCAGGGGCAGCAACACCACCAGAGGGCTGTCCCAAATCCGTCTTGAGGACTCGGCCAAATAATTCGAGCAATACTTCGAAGCAGATTTTGGTAATGGCAGGATCATATCGCCCCTTGCTCGACTCGTCCCTGATGAAGGCGTGTTGTGCCCAAGCAAATTCATAAAAGCTTGTCACGACGCCGGCCTCGCGAAGCTTGGAGCGGATGAGGTCACGTCCGGCATCGGGCACGTGGGTGTCCTTGACGCCGAAGATCATGGCTACTTCACCCTTAAGCTCGTGGAACTTGTCCAATGTGTGGATGCTGCCTTGCTCGGCTACGGGGGAGGTGTTGGGGCCCGGGTTAGGCCCTAGGGTTCGCTGGTGGATGTCTGTTGCGAAGTATGAGACGCAGGCTGAGATGCGAGGATCAAGCTGTGGGTTGACATGTTTCGTCAATGACTGTACTTGGTGATAAAAAGGAAGAAAGGGGGAGAATAGGGAAGAGGCATACCGCAGCGCGGACGGCAAGATGACCCCCCAGGCACATGCCCGTGGAGCCTATCAGACCGGTACATGTGCGCAGGTTGAGGAGGTAGTCGACCGTGGCTCGGGAGTCGACATCGTACGACTCTAGCGTCTTCTGGGCCTTGAACTGGTTACCCCTATCCGTGTCGGCAGCATCATACTTCAGGGGCTCGGGGCCGACGAAGTCGTGGTAGGAGGATGGGGCGGCGACGATATAGCCCTGGCCGGCAATCTGGCGGGCGAAACGGGCAACAGGACCGGTCACTGGACGATGTTTAGAGTCCCAATATCTTGACTGAATCTCGCTGTGATACTAGGGAAATTTTGTTTTTTTTGGTTTTTTTGGTGTGGCTTTTATTTTTACCTTGATAAATTTCACTGAAAAGACAGACGCCCGGGAAACGGCTACATTCACTTTTCTTAGTACTTTGTGTTTCTTCTAAGCACTGTCTTGGTAGAGCCTACGCATTCGGATATCCAGGAATGTTTGGATGGAAAAGAAAGATGCCTGTGGTGAAACGGGAACTTGTTGTGAGCTTTTGAGTGACATGTGATACTGCCCCTCTTTGAGGAGGAGTTGCCTCATGAGGGGTTGAGGGGAGGGGGGGTAACTGCGTACGCATGGTACTCTCTTTACCATCGAGAGTGGTTGGCACATCTGCGTGGCTTTCTTGAATCAACATGTTGGTAACTTTCACCGCGAAAAGGGAGGCTTGGTGTCTGCAAATAGAGGAAAGTGTTTTTGCTCTTTATCACTCCTAGCACATAGTTGAGCTCACCCAAGGAAGGTGAGGGGGGGCTGGCGAGTAATTAACAGGCCATTTTGCCGTACAGAATCCGTTGGGCGTGACTCGGAGACGGAAAAGACGTCATTCCGTCCGGGACGGTTCCCCCGCGCTACGTTGGCATTACCTACCCACCACCGTGGCCCCAACCGCCGAGGAGTCCCTCCCACCTGATCTGCTGGCTTGGGAAGCATTTGGGTCGTCACACCTTCGAGCTAAATAGTGGCGGGTGATTCTGTAGCTTGTTTTCTATGCTGGAAACATCCTGACAGAACCTTGCTTCTCCTTTTTCTTTTCCTCTTTTTTTTTCTTTTTCTTTTTGGGCATTCTTCTGTGTTTGCGACCTTTACCCCTGACACTACTAGTCTTTTTCCCATGTCCAGCTTAAGCATCGATTGTTGAATTAACACGCACCCCATATACGGACACGATGAACGGCCAATTCGCCGGTGTTGGCGATAAGCCAGCGGCTGACAGCTTTGAACATGGCGTTCAGGTTGTCGACGAGGAGAAGGAGTTCAAGTACGTTTCCTCGGGTTGGGGTTTCAAGACCCCAAGAGCTCTCGTTATCATGCCACTGACAAGCGGTTTTCTCTCAGCACCAACCTGAACGGCTACCTCCAGCTTGAGCACGTCGCCGAGGCTGGCTTCAACTACCACCTCATCTCCGTCTTCGGCTCGCAATCGACGGGCAAGTCGACGCTTCTCAACCACCTCTTCGGCACTGATTTCAGCGTCATGTCGGAGACGCAGCGCCAGCAGACCACAAAGGGCATCTGGATGTCCAAGAACAAGCGCATCGACAGCGCCGGTACCAAGATGGCTGACAACATCCTGGTCATGGACGTCGAGGGCACTGACGGCCGCGAGCGCGGCGAGGACCAAGATTTCGAGCGCAAGAGCGCCCTCTTCGCCCTGGCCACGAGCGAGGTCCTGCTCGTCAACATTTGGGAGCACCAGGTTGGCCTGTACCAGGGTGCCAACATGGGCCTTCTCAAGACAGTATTCGAGGTCAACCTGCAGCTCTTCCTCAAGGACAAGCAGTCCACGCCCCGGTCTCTGCTCTTTTTCGTCATCCGAGACCATATTGGCAATACCCCGTTGCAGAACCTCCGAAACACCCTGATTCAGGATCTGACCACCATCTGGGCGTCTATTTCCAAACCCCAGGGGCTGGAGAACTCCAAAATCGAGGATTACTTTGACTTTGGCTTTGCCGCCCTGCCTCACAAGATCCTCCAGGGCGACAAGTTCGTCAGCGAGGTCGCCAACCTCGGATCGAGGTTCACGGCTGGCCACCGCAAGTCAGGGGTTGAGGCAGAGCAGCAGCTGGAGGGGGGTCTCTTCTTGCCCGAGTACCATCGCAGGATTCCGGCCGATGGTTTCTCAGTGTATGCCGAGGGCATCTGGGATCAGATTGTGAACAATAAGGACCTGGATCTGCCGACCCAGCAGGAGCTTCTCGCGCAGTTCCGCTGCGACGAAATTTCCCGCGAGGTTCTGCTTGCCTTTGATACCGTAATCGTCCCCTTGGAAGATAAGCAAGGTGAGGCGGCTAGGCTTGGAAAACCTCAAGTCCTCCTTGATCTGGGTGCCATTGGCATGAAGGCTCGCACGGAGTGCACCGCGGCTTTTGAAGTGCAAGCCAGTCGCTACCACAAGGGCGTATACATGCGCAAGAGGCAAGAGCTGGAGGGCAAGCTCGACACCCGACTCAAGGCTCTGTACCAGGGTCAGCTGTCTGCCGCTCACAAGGCTGGCGTCGTGGCCTTCAGTGAAGCTGTAACGAACAAGGTCAAGGCCGGGCAGAAGGCTGGCGGAGGCTATGAATTCGCAGAGATTGTGGCCAGCGAGAAAAAGAAGACACTTGACATCTTCCTGGTTGAGGTCGAGAGCCTCGCCATCGAGGGAGTGGCATGGACCAACTTCCAGTCTCAATACTCTCTTTTCGAGACAGAGCTCGACGAAGTCAGCGGCAAGCTCCGTCAAGAGGAGATGAGACGACTTGCGACCCGTGTTGAGCGCGAGGTCAAAGCCAAGCTCGGCGACTCGGTCAGTCTGGAGTTCAACAAGCTCGGATCTGGTAGGGCCGGATCCGGCGCTCCAGAGACAGGGGAGAAGCCGCCATCGGAGAAGGACCTTTGGGACCGTATCTGGGCTTCGTTCAGCGAGATCGTCAAGGAGGCCCAGACCCGTTTCGTGGAGCGTGCCAAGAGCTTCGATGCCAGCGACGACGAAGTCGAAGTTGGGCTCTGGAGGCTGAGGCGCAAGAGCTGGGTCGGTCTTCGGGAAAAGATTGACGAGGAGCTCATGGAGGGCAACATCCTCATGAAGCTTAGAGAGAACTTCGAGGACAAGTTCCGCTATGATGAGGCTGGTGTGCCCAGAATCTGGCGCCCTTCAGACGACATTGAGGGCATCTACACCAAGGCCAAGGAGTCGACATTGAAGCTCATCCCTCTCCTCTCCAACTTCCGCCTGGAGTCTACGTATGGTCCTCCTGACCTGATTAGCTTCATAGGCCCCCAGCCTGGTGGCGTTGAGTTGGGTGACGAGGACGACTTGATCCCTATCGGAGGTGTCGACGATGATGCTGGCAAGCTCTCAGACGAGACTACAGTGCTGAGCGAGATGAAACGGCAAGAGCTCGTTGCACGCTTCAAGAAGACTGCTGATGCCGTCTACCTCGAGGCCAAGCGAAGTGCCATCGGTGGTGTTGCGCAAATTCCGTGGTACATGTACGCCCTGCTGGTGGCGTTTGGGTGGAACGAGATCTTTGCTGGTATGTATCCCTTTGCAAGTTTACTTTCAAACACTGCTAACATGTTGCGCAGTGCTTCGCAATCCGTTCCTCTTCATGTTCCTTCTTGTCATGCTCGCTGGCACCTACACCGCATACACCCTCAACCTCCTAGGCCCGATGATGCACATGGGTAATGCCGCCGTGACGCAGGGCACCGACATTGCCAAGCAAAGGCTTCGCGAGTATATCGTCAACTCGGACACAGCCAGGCAAGCACTTGGCGTTCCCGCTGATCAGGATGGTGAGAATATCCGCATGGACTCGCTCAACAAGCAAGGCAAGAAGAACTCTACGGAGGAGACGACTGATGACAATTGATTGCATGACACAACATGATGAGACTCAGGGGGGCGGGATTGGATTGTATGGGATCGGATAAGCTTAGGCCTAGGCATAGGCAGCTCGGCCTTGGACATATAACGTGACAATGCATAAATAAAACAAAAGCGCTTTGGTTTCTTCGATTTTAGACTCTTGAAAAATAGCAGCATGGATATCCCAACTCCCCAAACGCCTCTGGTGCATGATGATGTGCAATGATGTGATGTTCTTAGAATGCCTCCAATCCAGCGGAAGAGCCGTACCATGAGGCCAACTCGTTCACCTCCTTCTTCTCTTCACCACCCGCGGTGAAGAAGTCCGTCACCCGGCTCGTTTCTCCATCATCTTCGAGGGGCCAGTCTACCTTGATCATTCCAGGCCCCTTACCCTCGAGCATATCCAACGCCGTCCTCCAGCTGAAGCGAGTCTCGTTCCCCCATCCAAAAACGGGGTGCACATTGCTCTTCAGGTAGTTGATCGTCTTGGCGTCGCCAGGATACCCGCTGCCCCAGGACATGGACGCTTCGTCCTCGCACGCTTCGTCGCCCCGCCACGCCTCGTGCAGCACCTCGAGGGCGGCGTCCCTCGTGACCTTTGCGCAGACGGAGGCGGCGCTGACGCAGGCGAACAGGCTGTCGGCCTTTTTGGTGACGGTGATCTTGGCCGTGGGGAAGTAGCGCTGCAGCTTGGCCTGGTAGGCGGCGGGCTGGCCGACGGTGTCGACGTAGATCTCGGTGACGTTGACGCCGCGGGCGTAGACGCCTCGGATGAGCTCGACGGTGGCGTCGAGGGCCTGGGCGTTGAGGTTGTAGGTGCTGGGGCGCATCATGCCGGCCGAGATGTCGCGGGCCGAGAGGCCCCGGGTGGCCCAGCCGCATGTGCCGTGCAGCTCCGTGCCCTCGGTGCACAGCTTGCGCATCAGGGCCGAGCGGAAGGCCGCCGTGAGCACCTTGGAGTCGTCGAAGCGGTGGGCGTCGCTGCGGAGGAGGGCGTCGGACACGTCGCAGGGGAGGTAGAAGACACCGTAGACCATGGGGCCGAGGACGGGCCCGCGACCGGCTTCGTCAACGCCCAAGCAGCAGGGCGTGCCCGTCGCCGTCGCCGATGCCAATGAGCTGGAGTCGTCGTTGCTCTGGGGGAGGAGAGTGGGAGGGACCGGGGAGAAGTAGGTCGTCGAGTCTCCGGATAGGAGAGTTGATTTGGTCACTGATGGGGGAATAAAGGTTCCCGTGGGCTCGGGCGAGTCAGCCATTTCCGTGTCTGACATTGTGATTTCTCTGGGATACACAAAGTCAATTGAAACACAGTGATTAAAAATTGAGTCTTTGTTGAAATCTTTTGGTAATATTCTATTGTTGTAAAGTTTTGGTGTAAGTGCCAGAGCAGTACTCCGTACTCCGTACTTTTTGTTAGGTAGTCCGTAGCGTAGCCCCTCGACGCGTCTAAGCTTGGAGCTTCTGTTAAAAGAGACGCGTCAAAAGGGCCCACGGAGTACGGAGCACTGAGGTAGCGCTGCTATTATTGGCAAACCCGCAACTGGTAGCTCCCCAGGTTAGGTTGCCAACGGTTCGCGCGCACCTTCTCCAACACGTCAACACTGACCCGATCGCGTTACCGACTTTCTTTCCCTTTGCGACAGCAACCACCACTGCGGGTAGTACTATTCTCAATCGTCCTTTGTTGGGGAACATTACCCTTCTTCCAATTCGAGTTTTAAAATAGGACGCGCCACCAGAACGCCGACGCACCATCGCATCTTTTGACGCAGATACTTAACCGAGAGACTTTCAAGACCCGAAATCGAGCGCGGCGCGAACTGGTTAGGAAAAAGAAAAATAAAAAGAAATATCGGTAACATGGCGCCACGCGGACGGCGCGGAGACCCCGAAGAGCCTCAAGCTTATCACGAGCTCGGTGTTCGAGGCCGGTATGTTTTTTTTCTTGTTAAAATCCCGCTTCAGAGGACAGTTTCTGACTGATTGTCAAGGAAAACCGGTGCGGTGATTAAGGACACAGGCGAGCGCGACGAGCATGGATTCCAGCCAGTAGATTCGATCTTCTCGTCACCCCAAAAGGGAGGGGACGATGATGATGACGACGACGAGGGGAGCGTGGAGATGGACATTGCCGACAGTACGGACATTTCTATATCTGCAGCGCAAAGCAAATCCACTAACACCTGATTCCTGTAGGCGTGGGACCAGGACCTAGGACACTTCTTCGAGACCAGCGCAATCGCCTCAGTCAACCAGCTAAGAGCCAATCGCCGGCAAATACGCGCAAGTCACCAGGGAGACCAGCCTCTCGGCCTAGCCGAGTCTCAATATCGCCGGCGTCCTCTTCCGAAGATGAAGCTGGGGGTGCTACGCGCAAGATCGACTTCACAGCGGTGACTAATGGACGACCGAAGACTAATGGTCTGAAGAAGAAGGGGAAGGCGACAGTCCCAGAGCAAAGCGAGGAAGAAGAAAAGGAGGCGGAGGAAGGGGAAGAGTTGGCTGCCAAGGCGCCAGCTGCTGCCACAAGAGGTCGTGGGAGGCCCAAGGCTGGGGTTTCCCCTAAGAAGGCCCAACCGCCGCCGGAGCCAGAGGAGGAATCTGAGGAAGAAGAGCAAGAGGAAGAGGATGGTGTGGCTCTGCTGGAGGCTTCCATCGCTCAAGTCGATTCCGATGTCCCAGTAAACGATGACGACGAGCAACAACCTGAGTCCGAGCCCGAGCCCGAGCCCGAGCCTGAACCTGAACCGCAACCAACAAAGAAGAGAGGAAGACCAGCCGCAGCAAAGAAGACGACCGTGCAAAAACCCAGCTCCCCGGAAGTCACACATGGGAAGAAGCGCAGATCGTTAAGGATTTCTACTGGTGATGACGAGGCTGAAGACGCTGAAGACGCTGAAAAGGCTGAAGAGGAGAGACAGCCCAAGCGCGCAAAAACGACAAAGGCACCGGCACTCAAAGCTGCGAGGGAGGCGAGGGCGGCCAAGGCGGCCAAGGCTGCGGCAAGCACAAATTCAGAACCCAAACCGAAAGGCCGAAGAGGGAGAAAGCCCAAGACTGTTGCAGATGACGATGCGGGGGAGACATCATTCATGGCTATACAACGTGGACCGCCGTTACCCAAGTCCCGAGGCCTCATATCAGTCCGCGCAGAACCCGATGTGATTACCCAGACACGTTCAGGCCGCCAGTCATTCAAGCCCCTTAACTACTGGAGGGGTGAACAGGTCATCACAACGAACGAGCCTCGTGCAGACGCTATTCATAAGGGTAAAGGTGGTGGCTTCGTGGTGGGCGGTACGAAAGAGATTGTCCGCGTGGAAGACGATACGCCTAGCACATCTAATAACCGCGGCCGCAGGGGCGCTTACCGTGGTGGTGGCAGAGGGAGACCTAAGATGCGTGCCGTCCAGGAAGAACCCGAAGAGAAAGAGGAGTTGGAAGACTGGGAACAGAGTCCTGGTACCATAGATGCTGAGGTCATCCTCTGGGAGAACGAGCACGAAGCGCAGCCGCCTACAGAGGACGACGAGGTACAAGTTAGAGACGAGCGCCTCGCCATCTCCGCGCCAGCGATTCACATGCGCGACATTAAGGATGCCACATTCCGCTTCGCAAAGACACTCACGCTACCCTTCATGGGCGCTGGTGTGGTTGATCTACCGCCGGGCGCAGAAAAAAGGCCCAAGAACTCGAGGAAGATGCATCTCGTCTTTTTCGTGCACACCGGAAAGGTCGAAGTTGGCGTAAACGAGGTCATCTTCAGAATTTCTGCTGGGGGTATCTTCTTTGTGCCTAGAGGTAAGACCCCCCTTTTTTTTTTCCCTCTCTTCTTGCCTCTTATTACATTGAAGACTAACTAGATGCATAGGAAACTATTATAGGATCAGCAACGACCACGACAAGCCTGCGAGGATATTCTTCTCCCAGGGCTGTGAGATGTCGAGCGACGGAGCTATGGGCGACATGACACAGATGTCTTTAATGGCCCCCGGAAATTCAGACTAAGGGGGCAAACTTGACTTGTGACGAAGTGTAAAAAGAAGGCGTTTGGGGAGGATTGCAAGTGCTGCGGAAGCCAGGAGAAAGATGCTTTTTGTTGATTTGCCTATTCTTACACTTTTTCGATAACTGGTCGGTTACTTATGGGGCCAATGAAAGGCAAGACCTAGTATCACGTTAAAATCATGATGGTTTTTTTCGGTCTCTTCTAGCCAAATGACTTTGCTATACATAGATATAAGCATGGTTGAAATGGGAAGATGGCTTGATATTGAATAATTGTTTCAACGCAAGTTATGAGAAGGGCATCGTCCCTGAATACATACAAAGAACAACCATCGGCTTCCAAACATGTAGGTACCAAAACAAAAAGTTGAAGCATGACGTAGCTCAATTCTCCGAGTTGAGAATCTTCTTCAGCGCACCCATCTCCTTCTCCAGCTTGGTGATGTTTGCCTGGCTGCCTTGGACCTTGTTGAGTAGGTAGCGAATGCGCTCGGTTGTCTCGCCGGGCTGCTTTGGCAGGCTGCCGAGCTGGGCGAGCTCCTTCTCAGCGCTGTCAATGGTCTTGGCCTCGTTCTTGGACATCTCGCTCATGACGGCGAATTCCATCTTGGCCCTGAGGACGCGGTCCCTGACCAGGACGGCGAAGGCGGCCTGGCTAAGAGGCTTGGCGGCTGTGATGGTGGACGGCCTGCCATGCTGGTGCTTGATGGTAATAAGTTCTGCGTTCTCGAGGCCCTCGATGGCGGCATCAGGGTCGGTTGCGTAAGACGATGTGGAGGATGCAAAGGGGGCTGACAAGACGACGGAGTTGTAACGGAGAGTTGGGTTGGAGGCGAGGCCCTTGACAATATACCAGGCCTGCTGTGTCGACCAGCGTCTTTGCTCATCCGCCGGCTTAGTGAGGAGGAACATCTTGACAATGTCGGTGGCACCTTCGCTGACAATCTCATCGACGGCCTGCTTAGGGCTCTGGCCGGTCTTTATGCGTCGGGTCAGGAACTCAAGGTCGGTGAAGCGACCACCAACAGTCTCGACGCATTCATCCAGACCAGTAAGATCGAGCTTCTTATACGCAGTCGAATTCTTCTCCTTTGCATTTGCCCTTCTCTCAACCTCATAATCATGGATCCGGCTAAGGACAAACTTCTTGGCAACGTCAGGCTCCAGGTCACCTAAAGAGAGTGTACGAAGAACTCTATCTGGTAAAACCTTGGACAGCTGCTTGGTGTAACCAGAATCACTTGTGAGGAAGATGACATGAGCAATATTATTCTGGACAAGAGAGGCAGCCCAATCCGAGATCTTGTCGTACACGATGCCTTTGTCCTCAGCCTTGTGGAGGAAGTTATCGATGACGACAACAGGACGTTTCTCCGGATGGGATTCGAGATAGGCATCTTCAGAAGCGTGGGCATCCTTGTCTCTCCTTGAGCGATCAGAGAGCGCAACCTCCTTTAGCGCAGATCCGGCGGTATGTAGAATCTTGTTGAGTTGAGACTCGAGAGTCTCAGAGAAACCAGCCTTGACACCGGTGGTACTCTGTACAGCCAGGTCGACCATGCTGCTTATGTTATTAGCCCACGAGAAGACCGGTCGGTATCCAACGGCAGCCGCAAGCCGACGAATTGTACCAGACTCTCCTCGAGCCTCGACGATAGGGCGGCAGTCAATCTTAAGGACGTTATCGCGCTCGCTGAGAGAACGCTTCATAACCATGTCATTCTTGCCAGAGCCACGGGGCCCAGTAATGACGATAAAAGTGTCGGAGCCACCATCTAGCCAGCTCCTTAGCTGGTCAATCAGATCTTTCCGGTGATTCCAGATTGTGTCCAGGCCATCAGTATCGTCCTTGTGCTTGGAGAGACCGACGAAATTACCAGTCCTAGACCTGAACCACTTGTACAATCTCGACTCAGTAATGTTTAGTGAGTGTTGAATGTGCATCTTGATGAAGAACTCCCTGATGGGGTCGAAGATGATGACGGAGATACCAGCAAGGAGGGCTGCAACAACGGGAATGACGATGCGGGGGTGATTGGTGATCCAGTTCCAGATGCTATGTGCTTTAAGCCTCTTCTGGTAGGACATCCTCAGTTTGGTGCCTGTCTTGCCGCCACCCAAAGTCTCTCCGACAATGAAACCGTGCATACAATTGCGGGCCATGATGGCATCACGCATAAGATAGAAATGGACCTGTGCGTACCGGGGAGACACCTTGGAGTCTGCAGGCTGAGGGATTATGTCGGAGATCCTGCCAAACTTGCGAAGCAGGGTATACAAACTCTCCTCCGACAACTCCTGAGGGGTTTGCCCTGGCTCAGGAGGCACGAATTCGACCCTAAGCAGGTTTGTAGGGTACCGTGCGAGATCTTCTAGCCATGGGGTGCCGCGGACAAGACGTGCCTTGACTCTTCGAAAGGGGTTGAACCATGGCTTTAGGGGGTGTTCTTCCAATCGCTTCACGACACGCTCTAGCAAAGACGGTTAGTGGCTTGCGTGAATAAAGAAGCTATCGACCATACCTTCAATCTTGGTGGGATCGACAGAAGCAGCATGCTGGAACTTGACAAAAGCACCGCCATCTTTTAGCCGAGGTAGGATTTCCTTGACTTTCATCAAGGTATCATCATTGGGAATCGCCGTCTTGACCATTCGAATAGGCTCCATGATTCCCAGGGAGGATGACTCGAAGCGCTTCATGAGATTGGTGACATCCTTGTCCGTCTTCCATGGCTGCACAAGGATGCTGCTGAGGTTGAGTGGAAAGATGTCTGGCGCAAGTTAGTGGGAGGAGGTTTTCGCGGGGTCGTTCTTGTTGTAGTCTTACTGTCAAAGAAGAATATGGATTCATTGGCTTCGACTTCGATATGCCCACTTCCCTTTTCACCCTCACTGGTATTAGCCTCAACAGAGCCTGCGTCGGCGGCGGCGGCGGCGGCGGTGCTCTCCCAAGCCCTGGTAGTAGGTCGTGGAACTTGGATTCGAGGACGCACATAGCTCGTCAGGTACAGCCGCGGGGCAATTGACGATCTCGTTATCCCGGGCCTCAAAGCCCAGGGCCGTAGTCCTCGAGAAGAAAACATCTCGAAGCCTAGGCTAGCCGGTTGTTTTTAACAATAGTACATAGCTTTAGAAAAGTATGAGGGCGGAAAATTAGGAGTTTTTCAGTACAATAGTTCCAGCTGGAACTTCTATTTAGCTTTCGATGTCGTGCATGAGGTCATCGGAATGAAACTCGATCGCGTGGATCTGCGGCAGCCCACCACCGTTACTAGCCCACCCAACCAAACAAAAAGGATGACACACTTTTCACGCTGATTTGCGCGTGGTTATGTCTGCATTATTTCCTTCGGCACGTTATCAAGCACTTGCAAGTAACCTTGGAAGTTGGAGGGCTCTCCCCCACCAACCGTACCTGATCTCGAGTCCCCTTCATCCCACTAAGCGGACTTTTACTTGATCCGATCAATTTGTACGCCCAAGGTCCAAGCAAGGTTGTGCTAAGAGAACCCCATGCAAAATCCCCAAGGTCAAGAACAGCAACACCCTGACGATTTTATTGAGACAGATTTCCCAGCAATTGATGCGTTTCAATTCCCACGAATAACTGCCGCAGCATTGCCTCATTTCCCTGCGAATCGCGATAGTAGTTACAACTGAAAATATATTCCGATCAGCCTCCGCGGCAATACACAATTGAAACGCCCTTGCTACGCAACAGCTCTAACCATATTACCCGGCGGCTCTTCTAATCCAACTGTCGCTTCAAGAACGCACAATGGGCTGGCTCTGGGCGTCATCGTCGTCCTCGGACACAAAATCGAAACCACAATCACAGGAATCAGTCCCGACACCTAGATCTGCCCCCAACGAACCTTCCGCCGACCCCGAGATCCAAAGGTTTCTCGATCTCCTCTCCGCCGACTCCTCCAAAGACCCATCGAAGCCCTCCCCGTCACGGCAGACCTCCAGCGCAGAGTCCCAGCCCGCAACGGGGATAGCAACCTGGTTCGCCCTGAAAAAGGCCCCCGAGCAACCCGAGAAGAGGGAAGCACCGCCCCTATCCCCTCTAGCAGAAACCCTGCTGCCCACGGATATGTCCTGCCGCCAGGCTTTCGACCTCGCCTGGTCCTGCAACTCCATCGGCGGGCAGTGGAATGCCGTCTACCGCCACGGCGAGATGCGCTCCTGCAGCGAGCAGTGGGACGACTTCTGGTTCTGCATGCGCACCAAGAGCTACGTCGGCGACCTCAAGGCCAACGCCATCAGGGCACACTACCGTGCCAAGGAACATCGCAAGTACGGCCCCGGAAAGCCCAGCAGCGAGGATATCTGGGAGAGCAGGACCGAAAGGCTGCCGTCGGGGGCCGCTTTCTCACAGGAGATTGAGGTGCCCAGCGTTAGTGACGAGGAATGGAGGAGGGAGGAGGCTGAGAGGAGAAGAAAGATTAGGGACGGAGTGCAGCAAAGCTGAAGCAAAGCTGACCAAGGGGGACAGCTGTATATACTATTTTACTGTCAAGCGATAACGCACATAAGTTGCATTCCACTCTCGTCATATTTCCCTTGACACTACTGTTGTCCACATGCTAGTGTAGCATGAGCGTCATGAGCGTCTTTTATGACTCCTTAGTGCAGCACACGACACTGGGGATGACCCGCGTTGCTACATGAGGGGGAGCTATGTACGAGACGAGGTGGTAGGTATGAAGCTCGGGCGTCATGGATTTCACCCCAACCTCGAAGACCAAGACATTCACTAGGTATTTGATGGCATAATCTCGGCGTACATCAGCCTGAAAATTTGGTTAGCTTTGGAGGTAGGGCGCATATTCTAATGATTACGAGATCAACGATATGTAAAATACCAGATACGATTACAGACATCACAAGCGCAAGGCGACCGCGTATTCATGAACTAATTCTTTGATTTATTAAAGTACAGACCCTGGTAACCTTGAACTTTTCCCTTGTTCATACCGTTGAAATGCAATCGCAAAAAAGAAAATCTAGTCATTGCGTCGTCAAACCTTGAACCCCGAATAACTGGAAATGAAAACATTGCTAGTGTTAGGGTATCAAAGCATTTAGTCGACCTCCTCGACGGTGGGACCATCGTCGTTGCCGCCAGCGTTACCGCCGGCGCCAGGGAAGCCACCAGGAGCACCGCCGGGCATACCACCAGGCATACCACCCTCACCACCAGCTCCGTAGAACTTCATCATGATGGGGTTAGCAACGGCCTCAAGCTCCTTCTGCCTCTCCTCGTACTCCTCACGAGTGGCCTGCTGGTTGTCATCGAGCCACTCGACGCACTTGTCAATCTCGGCCTTGAGCTTCTCCTTGTCGGCGGCCTCGATCTTCTCATCGACCTTGGGATCGGAGAGAGTGTTGCGAAGAGAGTAAGCGTAGGACTCGAGACCGTTCTTGGCACCAACACGGCGACCCTCAGCCTCATCCTCTTCCTTGTACTTCTCGGCCTCAGAAAGCATACGCTCGATGTCCTCCTTGGAGAGACGGCCCTTGTCGTTGGTAATGACAATCTTGTTGGACTTGCCAGTACCCTTCTCAACAGCGGAGACGTTAATGATACCGTTGGCATCAATGTCGAAGGTAACCTCGATCTGAGGAACACCACGAGGGGCAGGGGGGATGCCAGTGAGCTCGAACTTGCCGAGCAGGTTGTTGTCCTTGGTGCGCTGGCGCTCACCCTCGAAGACCTGGATCAGGACACCAGGCTGGTTGTCGGAGAAGGTAGAGAAGACCTCGGACTTCTTGGTGGGGATGGTGGTGTTGCGGGGGATGAGCTTGGTCATCATACCGCCAGCGGTCTCGATACCGACGGACAGAGGGGCAACGTCGAGGAGCAGAATCTCGTTGGTGGACTTGGAAGAAGTGTCACCGGAGAGAATGGCGGCCTGAACGGCAGCACCGTAGGCAACAGCCTCATCGGGGTTGATGGACTTGTTGGGCTCCTTACCGTTGAAGTAATCGGTAATGAGCTTCTGGATGCGTGGAATACGGGTGGAGCCACCAACGAGGACGATCTCGTGGACCTGAGACTTGTCGATCTTAGCGTCCTGGAGAACACGGTCGACAGGCTGGATGGTGGAACGGAAGAGGTCCTGGCAGAGCTCCTCGAAACGAGCACGGGTGATGCTGGTGTAGAAATCGATGCCCTCGTAGAGCGAATCGATCTCAATAGATGTCTGAGCGGACGAAGAAAGGGTACGCTTGGCACGCTCGCAAGCAGTGCGGAGACGGCGCAGAGCACGGTTGTTGGAGCTGAGGTCTAGACTCATAGTTAGCATTTAGTTCTCTCGGGGTCTAGTGAGGACTAGGGATTAAGCTTACCCTTCTTGAATTTTCTCTTGAATTCGTTTACAAAGTGGTTGACGAGACGGTTGTCGAAGTCCTCACCACCCAAGTGAGTGTCACCAGCGGTAGACTTGACCTCGAAAATACCCTCCTCAATAGTCAGGAGGGAAACATCGAAGGTACCACCACCAAGATCGAAGATGAGAACGTTGCGCTCGCCCTCGACCTTCTTGTCGAGACCGTAGGCAATGGCGGCGGCGGTGGGCTCGTTGATGATACGGAGGACGTTGAGACCGGCAATAAGACCGGCATCCTTGGTAGCTTGACGCTGAGAGTCGTTGAAGTAAGCGGGAACAGTGACGACAGCGTTGTTGACGGTGGTACCAAGGTAGGCCTCGGCAGTCTCACGCATCTTAGTGAGGATCATAGAGGAGATTTCCTCGGGGGTGAAGGTCTTGGTCTCGCCCTTGAACTCGACCTCGATGACAGGCTTGCCACCCTTGTCGACGACCTTGAAGGGGAAGTGCTTCATGTCAGCCTGGACCTCAGGGTCGCTGAACTTGCGACCAATGAGACGCTTGGCATCGAAGACAGTGTTGGTAGGGTTCATGGCGACTTGGTTCTTGGCGGCATCTCCGATAAGACGCTCGGTGTCAGTGAAGGCAACGAACGAAGGGGTGGTACGGTTGCCCTGATCGTTGGCAATGATGTCGCAACTATTGAGAATCAGTACGTAGATCTAAATTGATGGCTGAATCGTTTCAACTTACCGATCCTCACGGAAGATACCCACGCATGAGTACGTGGTACCCAAATCGATACCGACAGCGGGACCCATCGACATTGTGACTGATTTCTAGAAGTGTGTACAGGGGAAAATTCTCAAGATGGTTCGTGGAAATAGGAAAGGAAAAAAAGAACAGATCGTGTTGTTGAGTGGAAGAAGGGGTATCTTTTGTGTGGTAGAGAAAGGTTTGAGAGGAGAAGAATCAACAGAGATGTTGAGGGCTGCTGGAAAGAAGTCTAATAAAGGTGGGAGGGGAGGTTCGATGTGATTCTGCGCTCTTCCAAGGTGCCCACTGCGAGATCTTGCAGGGGTCTTCCAGAAAGCTCTCGCTGGTCCCCGGCGCGACTGCAGGCAACTGTAACCACCTAGAAAAAGCTGGAAAAGTGCTTGACGCAAGTTTGTGGATCTCTGGTCTGATCTCTGGATGCTACTCGATTTTTCTTTTTGTTTTTACCCGTCTTCTCTACGCAGCGTTGAGCAGTTCATTAATTCGTGCATCACGAATTCTTTGGCACTGATGTCATTCAGGTTCCCAGGAAATCTATCATCGCGGGGCATTCCGAGGTTTACGGTACTTGACCCTTGCACTGGAAACAGTCACTGGGATCAGTACCTTGTACCTGCCCCACCATGACAGAGCTACCCCTGCCGCTTGGGCCGACGCTCTGGAAACCTTTTTTTTCTTCCCTCTACGGAGTAACGAAGTACGGATGCTTGGGCGAAAAATTCTATTACCTTGTCCGCGTTCCCTACGAATTCTAGTGGGTTGTGGTGCGATGGAAAGAACTCCGGTCGTTGCCTCATCTCTTCGTGTTGCTTCACAAGGCGAGCCTGGAATTACTGTTCCTGGAGCCTGCCTGACGAGGTTCTTTGCGAGGCTCGGACTGCCCCTCCATCGAGATCACCCGCCTAGCGCTTAGCCTTACTACACCTCAGCTCTAGGCTTGAGGTCCGGCAAACTCATTCTGCCCAACCTTTGTGCCAGTCTAGACCTATGATCACAGCATGATGCCTGTATTAACTAAATATTAATTGTCAATATCTGCACCTCTCGGTCTAGAAATTCTCGTCGATAAATACATGGCCTCGTTCCCATAACATGTGTTTTTCTAGTGGCTACATATTTCTGCATAAACGGTTCGTATTCTATCTAACACTACCACTAGACACTTCCTGCTATTGCATCCTATGGACTGATGTGCTAGACACCATTTCTATTTTAACTGCATATCTACTCACTCTTACCTTATCATTGCATTGCACTCTGCCGTATTCTGACACGCCCATCGGTCGTCGAGTTATACTTTGCAGGGCAGTCGTTGCTGGGCAGTGCCAGAGGTGTGTGAAATGACGGGGAGTTTTTTTCGAGTCACGCAGGCTAAGACTGAGGTACTAATAGTATTAGTAGTGGTAATAAAGCAAGATATACAACAAGCGTTGTAGGGCTATAAAACCAAATATGACCGTTTCTAGTCAGAACTCAAATGAACCTTTCTAGGTTTTTTACTCCGTACTCCAGTAGGATTTTCTCGAGAGTTGCCAGCACCGACCTGCAGCATAGTGGGGAGAGTTGGAGGGCTTGGCGGGGCAAAGAGGAAGAGAGAGAATTGTTCGCGGAACTGCCACAGCGGCGTCACCGCTCCCCACGTACTCGTTGCCTTCTGAAACGTCATACCTGAAATCATTATGAGTTCCATCTTGACAAGAGACTTTTTGGGAATAAGCGAGAACCGCTCCACCTTGGTTTCGGTGGGAAGCTGTGAACTCGGTCAAGGCCACGGGTAAAATCGTCACTAATTCTGCCCCCTAACCATTTTCTTTTTTTAAACCAAGGTAGTGTGTGTCCTCTAATGTTAGTGTTTCCTATCGGCTCTCAAGCTGGAAGAGCACGAGAGCGTTTGATGCGCATAGGCTGCCTCGAAAGTATGCATCACTAATCATGACTGCAAGTGTACATACAGCTCATCCAGGAATCGAAGCACTCTATCCAGGGCTTCAGCCTCGCGACACATATTCAAGCCAGTTACACCTCAACGGCTTCCAAACTCTACAAGAACCATCAAGGTGTACACAATTTTACATACAGTGGTTCTCAACATAGATAGTTAACGAGATTGGTACCATTAACATAATCAAAACCTAATATTGCCCTTAGTATTTTGGAACGAGGAGACTGCTTCTCTATTGAAACGGACACAACTCGGCTAAGTCATTTTCCCGAATCAACTGGTTTTTTTTGTCGCAAGACTTACTATACAGCCATGTCGGCGTGAAAAATCTTTCCTGTTTGACGGTAGTCTGACAATGACTTGAACACCTTTGCCACCGTGAACTCGACACCACCTGCTAAGAGATTATCAACCCAACACCTCGATTACGGACATCGAACCTGTGTGTGTATATACGAGGGGTTCCAGAATATGGCGATACACCGGCTGATTGCCAGAAGAACTCTTGGTGACTGGTCCAGATGAAGATGCTCAGGCCTTTTTAAGACCATCATTGAGCTTCCGTTCCTGCTGAGGGGAATTACACATGACCATTTATGCTGTCCATTGCAAATACTTCTCGCTTCGAAGACGACTGGGTCTGTATTAGCATGTTGGGAATCTGCCATTTCCGTCATGCTGGCGGATGCAAGAGACCTGCGGCTAGGCCGTGGAGAGCCCTATGATACCGATGTCGCCGAGTCTTCCAGGAGTGAATTCCTAATTGCCTAATAATTTTGAACGCTCAGCTATTCCTTAGAAGTTACAAGCGACCTAGGTATAGGAAAAATCGACGCTAATAGATGTATCACTTGGAGGCTTGAAGCCCTGACTAGAGAGTTGGGAGAAGTCATGCAGAGCTGCACCAGAGAGCTAAACAGGCCGAGAAGAACTTGACAGCAATAAGGAAGAGAAATAGGACATAAAGACATACGGCAATACCCAGGGTAAGATTCCAGCTGAATCACCAGAGAGGATGAGGGGTCAAGCTATTACCAACACCAGATGCCAGTAAGCTAGCCAGGCTACCCGATAGCTGACAAACAATTTTGGACGGCATATTGATATGTGTTCCGTCATCCTTGCCGTCGATAGGTACGATCAATGCCAAATTGTGTTCTTGATCGCAAAAGCTTGCGTAGGTGCATTTGGCGATATAAGATAAGGATGAACACTACCCTAAAGGAAGTCGCGCGAAATCGGTCTCCAGGAACCAACATTCGAGCTGCGTCTTTGCCTAGATATGAGAACGAAGAGGAAATCATGTCGCCTCGGATGTCAACAGCCATATTTCTCGAGCTCGGCAGACGACTGATAGAAGAATATCATGTACGGGTTTGGTGCTGAACGCTTGGCTGATGAGTCTGGACTTTGCAGGAACCCTCTCTTATGACGGTATAATGCTTGGCTCAGTGCAACGTCCGTTGGCCCGAAAACGCGCTCTTTGACAATCGTCCAAATCATCGCCTGTGAGATAACGCAATGTAACAGACAGAGCCAAGAAACTGGATCAGAACATCGAGGGTCTGTTTCGAGTTGGCAAGGTGCTATTTTTGAGCTTCGAAAGATGGTTGCTCTGCGATGCGGTGCACCACTACTGCAAGCTTGAACCATCGACCCATATTGGTCTCTTTTGGCACATCTACGGAGTACTTGTACTGCAGCTTGTGCTTGACGTGCAGGAGCGATGTAATCGACACACCTCCCATTGGTGAAACATCCCGTCGTCCGAGGGGCGGTACCATCGGCTTTTTTTTTGTGCTCATACTAGCGTCGTCCCCTCCTCCTCCTCCTCCTTCCTCCCCCCGGCCGATGACCAACTGGAGCGAGGCTAGGCGACGATGCTATATGCTAGTAGGGTAGGTACCAGTAGTAGTACGTACCCGTTGGCTCCATGTCCCCAACCTTGCCGACGACACTGTACCATCAACCACCACAGGCCATTTGGTTAACCACCACGGGCCTATGGAGGGGCATCTTATTGACTGTGACGTATTATTGTTCAGCCGACATACCAGCGGTACGTTACAGCAAACTTCCCCCCCCGGAATCTTTTCTAAAGCGCGTGGCATTGTCTGCTTTTCGGTTGCGTGATATCCTCTCTTCCGTGCGTTCCAGAACTTGCTCACTGATACTGATTAGTAGCTTCCTTTTTCTTCTTCACGTGTCGAGGGAGGTCGCCTGGCTCATCACCTCGTATGAATCACATGCTACCGTCACCTCAACAGCCCTTCTCGACCTCCACCCCCGGATAATCGAAACAAGCAACAACCTGGTTACCAAGCTTTGACGATTTCTCATTTGAGCGACTTGAAGTTTGAGCTAGTTGTCTAGCTGCTGTTGCCGTCGCAGGTCCTCCGTGAGGTAAGCGACCAAGCATCCCTTCGTGTCTACTTCTCCGGCCATCTCCACCTCAAAGCATCATGTTATCAAGCTTCCCCAGTTCTTACCAGTGCTGTGCTGGTCCATGGCTGGCTGGCTAGCCGGCTGGCTGGTCGGCTGGCTACCCCAAGCCGACCTATCCCTCGTGGCATCCAGTGTTGCCCTTTGTGTGGAAACAGCATTATTCCCTGTCTTAGCGGGTAATAGAGTCCCCAGAACCATCGCACCTTCTAATCCGGGGCTACGGAACATAGCTTTGGCTACCTTCGCTATATACACCCCTATCTGTCACCAATGCTCCTCACGTCGTGGTCGAGCATTCGGCAATCACTATTTCATCAGCTCATGAATGATAACAAAATCTTGATGTGTCGTATTCTGCCATCTTCTGGTCAGCTTTCTTCTTAATCCATTTGCCCCGGATTAATGGGATTAGTGGCCCGGTTGAGAAGAGTGCGGATGTAAGTCGAACCTGAGCATGCGTGTGTGTGGGGGGTCTGTTGACCATTTACCAACACCATTACCACTACCTCCTCCACGACGGGTTTATTATTACCTCGGCCTTGTACACCTCTTTCATATAACAGACCCGGCCCGAGTGTCTGATTTACCTTTAAATTTAATTTCTTCCATTCCCCAGCTTGTTTTACCTCATTACCTCCCCTGTTTTTTACACAACACGGTTGTGATGCCAGCCTACTATCTACAAGACTGCCACTACTTCTACCGCACTGCTCTCCGCGGACTCAACATCAGCACCAGCGTCTCGCCTCTGTTTGCGTAAGCTATCACAACATCGAATCGCTAACATCATGACGACACAAGTCCGGACCTTCAACCTACCTCAACCCTTGGGCGAAAGGCTTGCTGAAGCCTCTACTTTCCAAACGTCCTGCCAACCTCTATCGCCCCAACCAGAGTTATTCAAGAAGCCTCAAGAACCAGTGAAGAGGGCGGAAAACACATACAAGAAGTTTCCGATGCCTATCGAATATCCGAATTCGGGTGGTGGCATCACCTTTGCTGGACAGGACAAACTCCCTAAGCTCCCCATCCCGGAGCTAGCCAGCACATGCAAGAAATATATCGAGGCATTGAAGCCGCTGCAGACACCAAGAGAGAGGTCCGACACGCAGAATGCGGTAGACGACTTTCTCAGGAATGAGGGCCCTGAGCTGCAGGAGAAGTTGTTACAGTACGCTCAGGGGAAGACGAGCTATATTGAGCAATTCTGTAAGTTGTGCATTGACTATGGGTAACTTTCACAGAGGCTAATCGTTTCCAAAGGGTATGATTCATACCTCAATTTTGACAATCCTGTTGTCTTGAACTTGAACCCATTCTTCTTGCTAGAAGATGACCCAACGCCAGCAAGGAACAATCAGGTCACGAGGGCGGCATCCCTCGTAGTATCGGCCCTTGAGTTTGTTCGAGCGGTCAGAAAAGAGGAGCTTCCCCCGGACAAGATCAAGGGACAGCCTCTCTGTATGTATCAGTTTTCGCGCCTTTTCGGTACCGCTCGTGTCCCTACCGAAGCTGGATGCCAGATTGAGCAGGACCCCGAGTCCAAGCATATGGTGGTCATGGCTCATGGACAATTGTATTGGTTTGATGTTCTTGATGACAACTCCGATGTCATCATGACCGAGAGAGACATTTCCATCAATCTGCAAACAATTCTCGACGATGCTGTCCAGATACCCATCAGAGAAGCTGCCAAGGGCTCTTTGGGTGTTTTGACCACGGAAAACCGGAAGACTTGGTCAGGCCTTCGAGACGTCCTTACACGGGAGCCTGGGTCTAACAACGCCGACTCGTTAGGAATCGTCGATACGGCTCTTTTTATTCTCTGCCTGGACTACGAGGAGCCGCCAAACGCTGCAGCTCTTTGCCAGAACATGCTTTGCGGCACCAGCCAGGTCGAGAAGGGCGTTCAGATTGGAACCTGCACAAATCGCTGGTACGATAAGCTGCAAATTATTGTCTGCAAGAATGGGAGTGCCGGTATCAACTTTGAGCACACAGGCGTTGATGGTCATACCGTACTTCGATTTGCCAGTGATGTGTATACGGACACGATCCTTCGCTTCGCTCGTACCATCAACGGTCAGGCGCCAACACTTTGGACATCGACCAGCCCCGACCCATCCAAACGAGACCCTAACAGTTTCGGCGCTGTCAACACGACGCCAAGGAAGCTCGAGTGGGACATGATTCCCGAGCTTAGCATCGCAGTACGTTTCGCCGAGACCAGGCTGGCGGACCTCATCGAACAGAACGAGTTCCAGTGCCTCGACTTCGGCGCTTACGGCAAGAACTTCATCACATCCATGGGCTTCTCGCCTGATGCCTTTGTCCAGATGGCATTCCAGGCTGCTTACTACGGGCTCTACGGTCGATGCGAGAGCACCTACGAGCCGGCCATGACCAAGGTCTACCTTCATGGTCGTACCGAAGCCATCAGGACAGTTACTCCTGAATCCGTAAACTTTGTGCAGACCTTCTGGGCAGATAATGCAGCTGAGCACAAGGTCGAGGCTCTGAAGAAGGCATGCCAGAAGCACACCAACAGCACCAAGGAATGTTTGAAAGCAGAGGGCTGCGATAGGCATCTATATGCTCTGTTCTGTGTGTGGCAAAAGTACATTGACGAAGAGATGGAGAGCAGCCGCAGTAGCGCAGGCTACTCTAGCCTGACCGATGCATCGCCCGTCGGCAGCCCTGGGAGGGACTCTACTATCTCGCTCGATGGGGTCGAGGTGAAGCCAGCAAGGGATCGGACGGACAGCGTTAATTCCAGGCAAAGGGACACTCAGCACCAGCTGCCCCTGATATTCGCCGACTCCGGCTGGGATAGGCTCAACACTACGGTCCTTTCAACTTCAAACTGTGGCAACCCCTCGCTCCGCCACTTTGGTTTCGGCCCTACATCAGGGGATGGTTTTGGCATTGGCTACATCATCAAGGATGAAGGCCTGTCCATCTGCGTCTCCAGCAAGCACCGCCAGACGCGTCGCTTTATTGACACGCTCGAGAGTTACTTGCTCGAGATCCGGCGCATTCTGCGCATCACCAACCGCAAGTCGTCGATGGGCAAGGCCACGCGTGCCCGCGAAGCCGAGGACCACGTTGTTGTGAGGCCAAAGCCTGTCAGCAGACTCAAGTCGCGTGGCAGACTGATCACAGGCGAGCACATTAAGCCAAACAGAACCATCAGCCCAACTGGCACGCTGTCGACAACGGAGGAGAGCATCGCCCTTAGTGAAGAGGACGATGAGCTTGGAGGGTGTAAGTCTAGACGCATTTTCTTTTACCAGCTTCGTCGTGTGTGTACCTTGGAGGCTAACCTTGTATTCTACAGATGGCTTTTTCGATGCGGGTATGCTTCTACAAGCACTCAAGGCCCGGGGCGAGCGATACGATGTGGCCGATACAAAGGCTTCAGAGCGAGCTGCTGTACAGGCAAGGAGGAGGGACGTGGGCAAGAAGCTCCGCCTGAGCGAATATTAATCAAATGATTAGGGAATTGCATGAGGGCATGAGGAAGAACACACTTCCAACCGAGCGCTTTGCATTTCACATCTGTTAGCATATTGAGATAGGCAAACGAGGAAATGCTAGCTTTATATAGTTCTTATATCACGATCTGCTTTCTAGAGATGATTGGTCTGAGAAGTTATAACATTCCAATTACAATATCCAATTTCATATCCAAGCGTCAGAAGGTATAAGGTTTACAACTATATCATGCCAGCTCAGAATGTACAAGAGCCAAGGAAAACCCGTAAAAAAAAATCGCTATCACAGAAACAAACATGACTAATAAAACCGATCCGAGTTTGAAAAACTTCCTCCTTCCCTCGCCCCCTCACAAAGAGCAAGGCTTGATGCAAAGTTGAGGGGAGAAAAATGGAAGCCATGAAACCACTTCAAATGATGAAACTGTCCCAATCTTTCCCCCTTCTCCCACCCCCCACCCCTTTGTCTACTTTTACTGCAGCTCATGACGCTCTTCCTTCAACATCTCGTTTGGTCTGGCCGGCGCTTCGTGAATGACCGGCGGAGGTTGGTAACCCCCGTACGCAGGGCTCGGGCTTGAGTACGCGGTGTTGGTGTTCAGCGTGCCTGGCGTGCTCGACGGAGGGGGTACGTGGTGCTGCACGTTGTACCACTGCCCGTTCTGATCGTAGTAGCCACCACCGTGCGGCGGCGGCGGCGTCGGGTGCTGCATCGGGAGGGCGGAGTAGGCCTGGGGTGTCGGGTGAGTGGACGAGCCGGGGCCAGCCTTGGCGTTCCGTCTGCGGATGAGGAGCCAGGCGGCCAGGCCGCCGATGCCGAGGGCGCCTACACCACCGACGACGCCTCCGACGATGGGACCGACGGGCGCGCCGCCGTCGTCGTTGTTGGACGTGCCGGTAGGATCCGAAGTGTCTCCCGTGCCGGACGGCCCGGCATCATCAGAGGCGTTGCTGGTCGCAGTCGATTCTGTCTCGGTCTCGGTCTCGGACGTCTTGGTGAAGATGTCGGTCAGGGCAACGGCCTCGAAGTCATGCTGGCCTTGGCCAGAGTAGGTCGTCTCGGCAGCCTGGGGCCCGGTGATGTCGACGCCGTTGCACCAATAATCGTAAACGCCGCCTTTGAAAGAGACGGTGTTGCAGTACGGCGCGTGCGAGTTTGTGCTATAAAGAGAGAGTTTCCACCTTTGTCAGACATGCATTGTCTTACACACACACACACACAGCGCATAAAGGTTATGTATGTTATGCACTATTCGGGACTTACCACTTCAAGGTATAAATATCAATCAGACATCCGTCGTCGCAGTCGTCCTCAAAGTCCTTGGAAGCGACGCAGGCGCTCCTCATGTTGCAGTTCTCAAAGTCCTGACAACAGGCGACGTTGCCGGTGCTGCTCGCCTCGGGGGTGTAGAACATGCAGGTGAAGTCGTTGCCGCATGTGTAGTAGGCGCCGGACCGGCTCGAGATGTAGCCGCAGGTCTGGTCGGGGGCGACGAGGACCGTCTGGTCCGTGTTGTCGTTGCCTCGGAGGTTTGCTTGCCTGCCGCGGAGGAGCTGCCCCAGGTCGCGGGCGCCGAGGAGAGGCTGCGGCGGCGACGTGGGCTTGGGGCTCATGCCGTTGGCGGCGAGGTCGAGGTCGAGTGTCTGCGTCTGTCGGGCATGGACGAGCTGCTGCTTCCCCTTCTCTAGAAGGGCTGTGGCGGCGTCGGGGGAGAGAAGGAGCGCCAGCAGTGCGGCAGCTGCTGCCCACACTGGTTGCCGCATCTTTCCTTTTCTTTCTTTCTTTCCTTTTTTTCTCTTTACCCAACTCTTCTTCCTAACTGCTAAAGAGAGGCTGGACGACCCGAAAATGCTGATGAGAAGAACAAAATGACAGACAGAGAGAGAAAGACTCCACTGCGATACTGAAATTACACGGTGCTGTTAGCACGATAGACGGACGACCTGGGTTGTGGCCATGTACGGAGCACATACATACACACGAGATTTGAACGAGGGGGGGGGAGGGGGGCGCGAAATATCTCTCACGACAATTAGGGCGTTGACGGTGTTATGCTCGCTGGATAGGATACAAGGAAGGAGGGAGGGAAAAAATCAATACAGTCGGGCGCGACCGCGCGTGGGAAAGAGAAGTGATGTCCGTAGATTATACCACTACTAATATGGCCTTGTCCATCCTGGTATGTACTAATAAGGCCTTCCCTAGGACCTCTATTTTATTACTCCATACGCAACACAATGAGCATTCTCCCCCCCCCCCCCCCCCCCCCCAGCTCATTGTTCACTCGTCTTCTCCTCTCCTCATGGCGATTGGCACTTGGCGCCACCCTGTTTATTTGGGGCCAGTACCAAGTCTACAAGAGCCGCCCACTCGCTTCCGTCCATCAGCCTTAAATCCCACCCCCCTGGGCGGCCGTTTGGGGTAATCTCTCTTAGGTCGGTCGGGTTCTGGGGTATCGGGATGTTGCCACATGGGGGGGGTTGGCCTCCCATGACACGGTTTGCTACTTGTAGGTCTTGTACAAGAAAAATAATTACACGGGGTTTGATGCAACATGCAAGCAGTCAAAGGCAAGGGGCGAAGTTCAAGCCAAGCCAGTCCATCCCATCCAATCCAGGTCGACTATGCATCATCCGATGCGCAATAAGCATGGGCATCTTCTCACCCGGAAATGCGGCTGAGGGTTTCAAGACAATGGAGGGATCCTCTTGTCTTGGGAAGGGGTAATCACTAACAGCATGTCTCATATGCCGGGTTGGGACTATTAGGGTCGTACATAGTCCAGACCCTGAGGTCGGTCTCCTAGCGCCCATCAGAGGGGGCCGAAGAAGAAAAGATGCGAGTGTGAGGGAAATTGTGTTTAGTAGGTAGGTATTGCCGACACCCCGTCATACCACTCCATGCCACTCAGTATAGAATCATACGTATACAATAGAAGAGGAGGTTTCTATCCTAACCGCTCAAAAAGAGGATTTGCCTAGAGCGCATAGGGCGAGATGGTTCCCCCCCCCTTGACGTTCTTTATTCAAGGATCCTCGCGAGCAAATCGCATCTCGCTATTGCTGTAACGACGGCGGAACCTCCTGCAGCTGCCAGTAATAGATTAGGGAAGTGCGCTGGTCTGGCCTCAGATGGAGTCCGTGCTGGAGCTGTTCCTGCTGTGCCTCTCCCCATGAATGTACGGAGTACTCCGTACTACGGAGTACATAGGTACCCTATCAAGTTGTAGGTTCTCGTCCAGGGCGGCCGCGAGTGAGCTCTCTGCATTTTTTCGGCCGAGGGCTCGAAACTTCTTTCATCTTTGCGGATTAGGCGGGTGGCTGGGAAACAAAAAGATACGAGCATCACGCCTGGGCGGGAGAGCAAGCTCTTCATTGGCTTCATCTCCACCCGCCGTCACTAGTGCATAACTCCGTACTCCGTATTGGTTGGGTTCTATTCTTAGGTTGATTCATCAATGACAAAACGGCAGCACAACACACACCCATTGCGCTTGCGTCTGTCATTTCGTTGTCTAACAAACAGGTATCATGCATTAACTTTCACCAAGACGTACATATAGCCAGCATCGACCAGCAAATCAGTCAGTCCCGGTCATGTTACCCGCTCGCATCCGATAATAGCAAGAAGACGATGGGCCCCCCGAAAGTCCTCTGGCTCGGCAAGCCTCTTGAGCATGCTCATGTCGGTCCACATTTCGTCCAGCCGCTGGTCTCCTAATAGGATGCCCGCCGTCATGGGCGTCCGGATCAACGCCCGGGCTGACGGTGTTGATTGACCCTGATGGGAGCAAACGTCTCGCCGGAGCCCCCCATTCCGCCGCAAGGTTTCGGGCGAGCTGCTGCACGCCTGCTTTTGATGCCGCGTATATTGCGTTGGGTGCCCCCCCCCCCCCCCCCCTTTTTTTTTTTTTTTTTCCCCTTGAAAAATAAATGTATCGGAAACGGGGTTTTTTTTTTTACCTTGTTGACGATATAGCCGCTCATGCTGGCGATGAAGACGAAGCTGGCAGAGAAGACCATGTTGCTTCACCAGACGTGCGCCTGCCTGAGCACACACAAGCGTGCCAATGAGATTTACATCAAGGATTTCGCCGAGCGTCATCTAGAGGAAAGTCGATGGTGTCTCCCAGCCAGCCAGCCAATGCCCGCACAGTTGACGAGCCCGCGCAAGGGGAAGCGGGATTCCGCGACAGCCTTTTGGAACACAGAGAGTACGTGATGTCCAAGTCGGATATGTCACAAGGGTAATATGTCAGTCTGCCAGCGTGTTTCTGGGCCTCGAGCTGAAGTTTTCTCTGGAAAAAGAATTAAAACTCGTGAGCCTCCTCATTTCATGGTGTGACAAATCAAATCAAATCAAAAAGCTTGGAGTTACATGTATGTGTGTGTATAATACTGACCCCGCGCAGGTGTAGCCGTACTTGTAGGGCTCTCGCCTTGATCAATAGCAATCACGTCCGCTCCGGACTGCAAGATGGCAGCTGTCACGGACAATCCCATGCCCCCCCGCAGCGCCAGTGACTATTTTGTTTCAATTCTCGTCAGTTTGCTTCTTCCGTTGCCATCGTCGACCATCGGTTGTCCTTGATCTTTGCGTGTTTCACTGCCCCCCCGAATACTTCATACCTATCACACTCCTGTTGGAAAGCGAGAAGAACGCGGGAACCTCGGCGTTCTTGATGCGCTCAATCTCATTGCTTTTGCTCGTGGTATGGACATTCTCTCCCATGTTCATATTCGCCGTTGTGAGTGTCATGTTTCCAGGCCGGGGAAATCCTTTTTGTTTTTGCAGAGAAGGTATCAATCAGCGTTACTAGGCTTGACCGGAGATGGAACAAATCTCAACGTCTGAGCAACATCAAATACACCATCAATCTCAAAACAGGTGGCACCTCTGTTATTTATATCTCGAGCTTAATCAAATATATCTGGCACTGGCTCGGCACCAATCAGGCACGCCTCCTCTCACCAACGGCAGCATCATCATATCGTAATCTGACCCATCTGGAATATCCCAAAATATGCGAGAAGCCCATCACATGTCCAGTCAAGTGTAGCTTTCCCGCCGTTCCGCCATCTTTGTGGAATCTTTTTTTTGGAGATGGTTTCACGCCCGGTTCTCTGTCACCCCAAGCTATGCATGCGGTACCACTACCACTCCCAGGGCCGGCGGGCGGCCCGCCCGCCATTTCCCAACACTTTCAGGGTTCGAAGCCACCCCACGCAAGCTGATGGACTCGGTTCTTTCCTCCTTGTACAGGTTCGCGAAAAGCTTCGTTACCACCTTCCCGCCGAGGCCCGAATTGGGCCATTTCCATTGGGGTTTGGGGGAGTCGTCACTTCTGCTGACGATGCTCACACTCACCCTCCCTCGTTCTTTCCGCTCCCACCCTCCCAACACGCGAACCAGTTGCGATGGAAGGAAGTGGCCTGGTGACTACGTGACTACGGCGGGCATTGAGGGCGGACCGCCGGAGTGGGACAACATCAACAAAGTAGAGCCTGGTACTACTACTACTACTACTTAGTAGTAATCTTGAATGGTTTATATAAGAAGCACACCTCAATCAACATCTTGCCTCTGGAATTTTACTATACCCATCAAGAAAACAGACGCATCAGGCAGCATGGCTCCCAATTCACTCCTTGACAGACTTGAGAAGCTCTGCAATGTCGACGTTGACGATCCAAGTACGGATGTCATTCGAAGCTTGCCGTTTAAGCCTCATAACCGTAGGTCCTTTACTACCGAAACACTGGGCTTTTGAGCTATCTAATAGATATCGTTGGCAGAGACATCAAACCATGCTTTTATTACAAACGAGATGCTTAAGCCTGAGAACAAGGCTCTTTTGGAAGAACTGGTTCTGAAGTACGGATCCCAGGGCTGGGAGAAGGTTTACGACATGGCAGTAAGTCCACCAGCCAAACTTGATTTCTAAAAGAAGAAAAAAAAAAGACTTGGGCTGGTTCTGACGTCGACGTAGGGCGTGTGTCTATGCGCTCGTAACCTACCTTATATCTCTGGCCGTGTACTCCTCCAGGTCTCCCTCCGCTACGTGAATGACAAGGATGCAATCATCAAGTCATGCCATTCCTTGGCCGAAGCTTTCGAAGGGCAAGGCGTGCCTCGTGATCGGTTCGCTCTCAAGCTTCCTTTCTCCGGATCCGCCGCCTCAGCAGCACGGGAGCTCAACGCCGAAGGGATCCGCACTCTGGCCACGGCTGTCTTCTCCCTGGAGCAGGCAATCGCTGCCAGCCAGTCAAACTGCCTCTTCATCAGTCCCTACTTCAACGGTATGGCATCGAATGGCCTACATATATACACGAACATGTTGAGAAACTGCTGACATTACTGCTGCAGAGCTTGCTGCTCACATGGACGCCTCCCTTCGTCGGGATTATAACGATACGGCGCTTGAGGTACGTTTAAGTGTTCGAACATTGGTGGGGAAAAACAAGTTAATTGGATAACAGAACCCCATGTCTGCCCGAGTCTTGCATATTCTGGAGGCTTACACGCGAGCTTATGCTGAAACGGGCAAAGAGCAGCCCATTATGGTAATTGCAAGGTACGCAGTAACCCCAAATACTTGGTAATGTTGAATAATACATAAAAGGGACTAACAAGTCATATAGCCACTTCACGTCTAATGAAATCATGGCAATGGCCGAGCTCGGCTGCCAGCATGTCACCATCTCAGCCCCCTGCCTCAAAGCCCTAATGGAGACGCCCGACACCCTTCCGCCCGTTGCAGTTCCCAAGCCGAAGCACCCATATGCCAATTTGTCAACTCCAGAGCGCTTGAAGGTGTTGTCCAACAAGGATGAACTGGCAGGGTCTGGTTGGGATGGAATCCTGGCCACTATGGACACCGACTATATTGCTAATAACGGGGCCAAGCTAGACGAGTTCCTCGCCTCCGATGCCATGACAAAGCAGAGGTTTGCAGATGCGACCAAATTCTTTCTCGAGATGGAGGAAAAGGGCAAGGCTGCTATTGAGGAACAGATGAAGATTTTGGGTGTTTAGGGAGAGGAACTGAAAGCCTGAGGGGGTGACAATATCCCCCGACATTGATAGTTGACTTTTCTAATCATTGCGATACGTGCAGCGCAACGAGTAAACAAATCAGGTCACTTTGGTCTTGTACATTCCCTACATCTGTATGATTTCATGATCCATTTGCTGTTCATCAAGTGTTGTTGTTGTTGTTATTGTTGTTGTTGTTGCAAGTTGCCTTGCTGTAGACCTACTTTTGGCTGTATAAGTAAGTGGGCGCGTCCGCTCACTGCAAAATGCAATCCTCACCTCCCAAGATTTTTAGCCACCAAAAGCGACATCAATCAAGCAACATCAACAAAAACTTACTACAAAACACACAATCCCCGACAACCAATTTTAGCTGTAAAGTAATTTGTTCTCAGGGGAAAAAAAAAGGTTGTTTTAACAGAAGTTTTGGTCACCATATAGAGTAACAAAACTCCCGTCTGATACCAAACATCATCTTCGCGGGAAGGGAGGGTGACAAAAGAAAAAGGTCACATACAGCCCAAGAAACACACCCAAACGTTCTGATTCTTCCCTTTTCTCCACAAAAAGTCCGCGACTCTTGTCTCTCTCTCTCACTCTCTCACTCTCTCACTCTCTCTTTCATGGTATATATATATTTATATATATATATCATGACCGACCTCGCAGAGATCCTCCCGTCTTTTCCAGTACAGAATTTTCCCTCCCTACTTCCAGCCATCGAGCATCACGCTCTCACGACGACGGATCTTCTCGCGCTGCACCCCGCCGACATCGCCAAGCAGACGCACCTCCCGCTCCTCGACCTGAAGCGCCTCATCGCCGCCATCCACTTCTCACTCTCATCCGACCTCACCCCATCTAACCCTTCCGTCTTGGCAGGAAAAGAAGAAGAAGAAGAAGGAGGAGGAGGAGGAGGAAAAGAAGAAGGAAAAGACGCCCCCCCTTCCTTCATCAGCACCTTGGATGATGACCTGGATAGGGCCCTCGGCGGCAGGGGCGTGTCGACGGGGTGCGTGACCGAGTTTGCCGGCGAGAGCGGCGCCGGCAAGACGCAGTTCCTCCTCACCCTCTGCCTCGCTGTTCAGCTTCCTCCCCCCAGAGGTTTGGGGAAAAAGGCGCTCTACATCTCTACCGAGTCGGGCCTCGCAACCTCCCGCCTGGCCCAGATGCTATCCTCAAACCCTGCCTTTTCACCTGATGATGGAGAAGGAGATGATGATGATGGTGATGATGATAAGCAAGGGCGACATGATCGCCCATCGCTGGACAAGATACTGAGCACCGTGACCCCGGACCTGGAATCCCAAGACCACATCCTCCAGTTCCAGGTCCCGGTGCTCCTCTCGCGCCACGACATCGGCCTCGTCGTCATCGACTCCGTGGCCGCCAACTACCGCGCAGAGTTCGACCGGCAGGGCGGCTCCTCCTCGCGCGGCTTTAACATGGCCGCCCGGAGCGCCGAGCTCGTCCGCCTGGGGGCCCATCTGCGGAACCTCGCCCGGCGGCACAACCTCGCCATCGTCGTGGCGAACCAGGTCGCCGACCGCTTCTCCTCCTCGTCGCCGTCGCCCTTCCCCCGCCTGCCGTCGCACCACCAGCACCACCACCAGCGCGCCTCCTCGCCCGCCGCCGGCGCCGCCACGCAGGAGACGCCCCTCGCTTCGAGGTCCCTGCCTCCTCCCCACTCGTCCCTCCCGGGCGGCACGCCAGGCTCGCCGCTGCCCTTCTCCCTGCCAGACGACTATTATCACCAAGACTCGGGAGGTCCGCCGGCCCCGCCGGCTCTCCTGCTGGATCACCAGCAGCGCTGGTTCACCGGCTGGGGCGACGACCCCGACTCGTCCATGGCGCTCAAGACGCCCAGCCTGGGCTTGGTGTGGACCACGCAGATAAGCTGCCGCGTCGCCTTGTTCAAGAAGCCCGTCTACGGCCGGTCGAGGCAGGCACCCCCGGTAGCCGGGGACGACTACGACGACGGCGGGGAGGATAGGGGTCCCACGCTGAAAACCTGGAGGAGATGGGCCAAGGTTGTCTTTGCGCCGCATGCTGAAGCATCTGGCCAGGGTCTCGACGGCGCCATCGAGTTTGAGGTTTTCAAGGGGGGGTTGAAGGCTGTCAAGAAACTAAAAGACGGCCGAAAACAGAAATGCTGATCGATCATGGGGTCGATGTAGCATGGGTTCAAGAGGGGTTTTAATGATTTAAGCGTCATCACACATACATACATACATGATTGAAATCAAAGCGCTGCATATTATTTATCATACATTTCAATTTCTCATCAATATGCTACTAGAGTACTTATGTATCTGCAACAACTCAATGCTTTGGGTGCGGGAACTCGTCCTCCAGCTGCAACCGTACACCTACATTCATACTTATGAGCTCCTGAACAAGCAGCTTGGCAGCGTACGGCATGGTCATCTTAGTCACACCCCGCGTGCTCTTGCAGGTATGGCAGAAGCCGTGGTATCCAAAGAGACCACACTGCTGGCAGATGTCGATCTCGGTTCCATCAGAGCTAATCATCAGGCGCTCCAGAAGAAGCTGAGAGGCGCCGTAAGCAATCAAACAATCACGCTCCATCTCTCCCAGACGTAAACCACCGTCTCTGGAACGACCCTCCGTCGGCTGCCGCGTGAGGATTGCACGTGGGCCTCGAGCTCGAGAGTGCATCTTGTCCTGCACCATGTGCTTTAGGCGCTGGTAGTAGATGGGGCCATTGAAGATGTAAGCCTCGAGGGGTTCGCCGGTGATGCCAGAGGTGAAGTAGTCTTTGCCCTCCCATGAGAAGCCGTGGTTGATCAACACTTGGCTCATTTCCTCCATTGGATGAGATCGGAACGCATCACCAAAGCCGTAATCCTTACGTCCGTCCATGACTGAAGCCTTGCCTGTCAAGCACTCCAGTAATTTCCCGACAGTCATACGGGATGGGAAACCATGAGGGTTCATGATGATGTCAGGCGTAAGACCATTATCAGCGAAAGGCAGGTCTTCTTGGTCAACGATGATACCGACAACACCCTTTTGGCCGTGACGAGAAGAGAATTTGTCGCCAAGCTCGGGACGCCGGGTCTGTCTCGTTTGGACTTTGATGACATTGGTGTCCTTCTCCGTCATCGAGATCATGACTTTGTCGATATACGCAGGGTCCGCAATCTTGTATGAGATGCCAGAGTCACGGAAATCGCTCGGTCCACGGTCCATCCCAATGCCAGTGCTCGTCTGATCAATCGGTGTTTCCTTCTTGAGCATGGTCTCACCAGAGTGAATCCTTTGCCCTACAACAGCCATACCATCAAGGTCCAAAGCCGCGTGCTTCGGTTTCCGCCGTACGCCATCATCTGTCTGCTCGTTTTCGGGAGCGCCCAAGCGCTCACGCTTGCCGTTCGGATATTTCTGAAGCTCAGCAGCGTATTTGCGGAAGACCTGACATCTCCCGAAGCCACGATCAATTGACGCCTTGTTCAGCACCAAAGCATCTTCAATATCATATCCAGAGTAGGACATGACTACAACTGTCGCGTTTTGGCCAGCGGGCAATTTGTCGTAGTGCACAAGCTGAATGGTCTTGCTGATGACCATTGGGCGTTGAGGATACACCAAGGTGTACAGGAGTGTATCAATTCTGTTGAACTGATTGTATGCTATCGCGCCAATAGCTTGTTTACCCATTGCACACTGGTATGTATTACGGGGAGATTGGTTATGGTGGGGGAAAGGAATCAGGCCGGCAACAGCTCCCAGGATAGTAAATGGCTCAATCTCCAAATGTGTTGTACTCTGCGTCACTTGGTTTTCGTAAATCGTAATGAGGGCATCATTCTCCTCATTAACATCAAGGTACTCGACAATACCATTTTTCAGGAAGTCGTCAAAGGTGACCTTTCCCAGTTGTAGGAGACGAAGATGCTCCGGCTTAAGCTTTTGCTGCCCATTCTTGACAATGATGTAGGGGCGGCAAATGCGGCCCTCATCAGTGGCAATGTGAACCGCATTGAAGTGGTTGTTGAGATTGATACTGACAAAAGGCGAGATCCAGCCCCTGCGGCGCATCGTCCTGAAGCGATTGGCGAATCTCTTGGGGAAACGTGTGAGAGCAAACGGCGTTCCGTTGATATGAATGACATAGTTGCCTTCACGGTGCATCTCAGCACCAGAGAAGTTCCTGATGGGTTCGACGTTCGAGTCCATAGTGAACACCCATCTCTTCACAGGTTCTTCATCCACGTTGGTGGTAATATGTGTCATCAGAGCCAGATTCTTGACGAGACCACAAGCTTCACCTTCTGGTGTGTCAGAAGGGCAGAGCATACCCCATTGTGAGGGCTGCAAGGCTCTGGGTCCACTGACTTTTCGTGTTTTTTCAAACTGACTGCTGATTCTAGTCATCATACCAAGTGCCGCGATATAACTCAGTCGACTGAGAACGTGAGTGACGCCCGCCTTGTTCATACCAAACCGTTTTACATTCCAGTTGCCGGTCTGAATCGCTCTGTTGATACCCAATCCAATATTGTTGCAATGGTTGCTGATCATACTGACAGCATCCAGCGGCACCGCCCTGTTGTTCTTCTTGAGAAACTTATCGATAGACATCTTGACTTCGCCCATAAAGCGCTTGAACAAGTCTTCAAAAAGCAGGGACAACAGCTGACCGGCCAACTCCAAACGTTTGTTGCCCACGAAATCTCGATCATCAACCAGTTTCGGGTCTTGAGCGGCCATCAACACTTTTCGTGTCATCATAGCGACATAGATGGCCTTGGGATAGAAGTCGAGTCCTTCGATGGGCACATGGGCGATGATAAGGTTGGCCAAGGCATCCAATCCCTCCTCAACATTATTCCGCCGATATTGGGGCCCAAACTGACCCCTTTTAGAACCCATCTTGACTCTAGCGCCAATGTATTCGAGGGCTTGGTGCTGGGTAAAGACCTGGGCTTTGGTGGCTTCATCGAAATTGATCAGGAACTCATCTTGGTATCGACCGTCAGACCCTGCGACAAGCTGCATGATCTCGTAATCTGATAGCCCACCAAGTGCCTTGAGGACGATGACAATAGGGATGCCCTCGACCAGGACGTTGTGGGTCAGAACTATTTTATCCTTTTTCAGTGTGACATATGTCTTGGTCTTCCGTTCGTGGGTTGAACTGGTAACAGATGCTGAAATAATGTGGTTTTTCTCGTCGGCCTCTACAATGACACGGTTCTTGCTGAGCTGTTCCTGGATCAGGATGACCTTTTCCGTACCGCCAATGACAAAATAGCCGCCTGGATCGAGCGGGCATTCGTTCATCTTCTCCATCTTGGCGTTGCTTGCGCCATTCAGGTGACATCTCGAGCTTCGCAACATGACTGGTAGTCGTCCGAGAGGAATGCCTCTTCTCAGGATTTTCTGCTTCTCGCGGGTGAATACGATGTCGACAAAGATTGGCGCGGCGTAGGTCATGTCTCTTAATCGGCATTCCATCGGCGAAACCGGGGTTTGGGAATGCTTGTCCTTGTAATCCTGCCTTTGCGGCATGGCGACACGGATGTCCTTGAACCTGTCCAAAGAGGTAAGCTTGCATTCATATACATAGCTTGAAATATCCACCGGGTCGGGTCATACTCGAGATAGAAGTTGCTGTCGACATCGCTGCGGATGGTGCGGTTTGCGCGGACAATCTCCTTGATTTCATGTTCAACGAAGAAATTGTATGAGTCGATGTGTCTATGAGCAGAGTTAGGGCAATCGGTCGCGGTGCGCCGAGGGGTCGCAGACGTACTGTTTGACGAGTCCTAGAGGATTTAGTCAGAATTTTGGAACGCGAAAGGAGCAATAGACTTTGCCTGACCTTTGACTTTAAGGAAGGCTGGCAGGAGCTGGAACTTGTCTTCCTTGGTAGAGATGGGATCCGTCAGCTTCTTGCCATTGTAGAACGGCTCCAGCAGAGCCTCGAAGCCGTCGTCTATAAACGGCATCTTGAAGGTCACCGGAGAAGATACATGAGGATATTATAAGGCGGAAAGGCGCAGTTGAATGAACCCTTGCGGGCAGCAAGTCGAGTCGAGAAAGTGATGAGTGATGATCAATCAAGGACTCGAAATATTTCCTCGGCAAGTCATTCCAGAAAAAGTTCTGCCCCACGAGCGATTGCAAGTCACCTTGCAGTCACTATGTGGGGCTTCCCGATGCAAACTCCAAATTCGAAATGGTGGGGGACGAGCTGCCTGCCCTTTAGAGAATGTGCTCACCCTAGAGATATGCAAGAATTCAGTGAGTGTGAGATACTACTAATAACAATATTATTGCCTGAAAGAATTGGATTCAAATCAATGTGGCTGCTGGGGGCTGCGTTACATTGAGCTACGAGGTTTATCACTTTGATACAGAACCCTGAATCGTAAACTCATCATGAACTACTGGTAGTAAGTAGTATTAGGTAGTAGCTCAGTAGGGGAGGTTGCTGTAGAATTCACTCAGAAAACGACTAGATCTCACCAATTTCTGCGGCGTCGTCTTTCTTTCGGTCTTAGCCTTTGTGCCGCAGTCTGAGGAAGGAAATAATCTGCCCTCCCTTATCAGCCTCGTGGTCACCACATCAACTTCGAATGCACCTACAGACGCAGGGACATGCAACATTAAACTGAGCCGCATACCTACCTTGACGCATATATACAGAAGGGAAGATGCTAGTTTTCGATAACTACGTGCAAGACTTGATCCAAGGCAATCATGATCCTAAGGTAGCGGTAGAAGGGTGCGGCGTCCTGTATCAAAATGGCCATGGCCGTTGAATCACCTTACAACTATTTGGGGACCTGCACCCGTGAATAGCCCTGCTTCGGGAATCTTGACTTTCAACGGTTGTAAGTGTCCATCAAGGGGACTGACTGGACGTCATATTTTGTTGCCAGTTGTTTGCTCGACAGATGTGCGTGTCGGCAGTGCCACCCACCTCATAGGACTCGTTTCCGGAGTTGCACCACCTTGTAGTTAATGATAACCTACCTTTTATAATTGTACCTGAGCCAACAGGAACAGTACCTGGTGACTCACCAACAGCAGATGATTCACCTCGCCGCCGCCGCTACGCCATCAACGTCAAGATCGAGCCATTCCAACAACCCCTCCCTCAACCCCTCCTCCCTTCCCCTCCCCCCATCCGCCCCTCCTTCAGCCCAGCCCCGAAGTGAGTATACGGAGTAAGGGGTAGGAGATCATATGTGTCGTGCAGGAAAAGCTGCTACCGGCTAACAGGCCCCTAGACCTTGGCCTCGGTGGTCAGCCTGGTACTCTAGCGCTCGACATCTCCACCATGTTAACCGCCGAACCCAAGAGATCCACTCTCCGTTTGCTAGGTACATAGCCATAATCAGGTTGTGTCGGCATGTTTAAAAGTCGGTGAGTACTCCGTACCTAAGAGTACTACATGCAGTACGTACTGGTGAGAGATTCCTTATTAACGGTTTGGCGCGTGTGAACTTGTACAACAAACGCATTAGTTGTTTTGAATCTCCGTACTTGACGTGCGTCTAGTAGTGCATATTAAAAGTACGGAGTATGTACGGAGTACTTGTACGTACAAGTAGGCAATGGACGTCTTGGCTGCCGGGGTGAGGGGGCACTCCAATCTGAATGATGGGTACGAAGTTGGGCATTCTGACAAGTACAAGTAAGCTCGCCTACAATTAATGGGTAGGTAGGAGCCGCGCTTGCCTGGGTTGTAGCGAAACGTGTCATCGGATTTCCGACTTCCAAAAAGCAGTAGCAAGCGGCTGGTATACAAGTAGTACATTTGACACGGGTCAAGGAATTATTTCTTTTTCTTCCGATTTCCGACGCAATAAGCGCAAAGCCATAAAGGCCCAGTCTTCATATAACACAATCCGATGCTTCAGCCTCACACGGGTCAAAGAATACCTATCAATTTGGGATGGTCTTCCACGTCTGCCCAGGCATTTTGACGGCTTAGATTGAGTTTTCCCACCCACGTCTGATTTGCGCACCTACAAAGCATCAGCGCCCAGGGCGCCGCACCTGTCATTGACTTGTTGATAAGCTAAAAGAAAAAAAAGAAAAAAAAAGAAAAAGTCTACTGTGTCCCTATCAAGCAATGTCTCGCAGCGGAAGCGCACATCAATGGACTCGTTGTGGATAGGTAGCCTCACCCACAGCTTTTGGGACGGTTTCTGACGGTTTCTGGCACCTACTTGGACTTGATGTTCTGGTTCAATACGGCGATTCTTATTTATTTAGCCATGTTACGATCTCGAGCCAGTTACAGCATGATCTCTCGTCTCTTTAGTATATACATATGTACATACTCCGTATATACGTACAGAAAAGCACCATGCGCAAATTTGCTGCTGCGATCATGGGACCCCGGTGGAATGCGGGCGGGAGTATCCCGTTGGTTACGCTACACATTACCTACAACTGCTATTGATACTACTAGTCTTTAGTAGTTGTGATGCGATGTATGTGCCTAGTGTTCGCGAGCGCAGTAATGTTCCGTTATAATGGCAGCACCAACGTAGGAGATGTATACATAGCTCTTGGTTCAGGTGCTGCGATGAGAGAATGCCACGAGGATATGCATCTAGATGAACGGGCGTTCGCACCGTCCTCTGCAGCCAGCGGTAATAAGCCGAGTCCGGGCACAGATACTAATATGACATACTCGTCCGTTTCTAGAATCTGGCCACGCCAGATCATTGGCCTTGATGTGCTGGCTTTGGTTTGTAATAGTAGCGTGAGTTATGGCTGAGAAGAGCTGCTCGTCGTTTATTACCAGCCGCATGTACGGAGTACCTCTCGACGGCTAATGTAGCTCGTACCACGCATAACAGGAACTTCGACTAATGCTCCCCAGATTCTGTTAAGCTCCAGTGCAGCAGGTACCAATAACAGCGACGTGGCCGTGTACTGCTGCTATCCACATCTGCCCCGGACCCTGGGACTCGGCCTTTTCTACCTGCTTCCCAAGGTACTGGCTGCGCGCGCTGTTCTGCTCTGTTCTGCTCTGCTCTTAGAAAATTCCACCTTTTCCACCTCTTTCCCCCCCTCCTCATCGCTTCCATCTTTAGGCAAATATTCCATCTCAGACTGACTCTCTTGTTGAGTGCACGGCCTGAAAGTCGAAGGGCGTGAACGTAAGCAAGCTATCTTGGAGCTGGCAAACGCCTTGTTTGCATTGACGCCCAAGTGAACACAAAACTTGCCTTAAGCGCCAGTGAACCCGACGAGGCAATTCGCATTCAATTTCGACGACTGGTAAGTTCTTCTTGCTTTTCTGTCAACGGCGTGAAATCTGGGAACTTTTCTTCCTGCCTTCAAGATACCCGACCCTGAAACAACTGGGGGGGACGAGACCAACTCGAATCCTTGTGCCAGCAAAACGCACGTAGTATATGTGCGAGATGATGGCATACTGCTGCGGCCACTGCTAGTTGTGCAGGGGTCGGAGTCATAGGCCACTGAACGCGCCAAATCACCAACCAAAGACAGTAGCGTTTGGTGAGCCAAATGGAGCCGAGGCCCCATCCACCACTGTATTCGACCCCTTGTCTTGGGCGCCTTGGGTCCACCGAGCACGACCTCCGAACCACCATCCGCTGTCCACCCCGCCTCCTGGTCGAACATCGTCGAGGCTTTTGCTGTCTTTTCTTGTCGTTTTTTTTTGTCCTTGCTTCTGTCTCTTTGCCATATACTTGTCTGGAGACTTCTGCCATTCGTTCCTGATCGCTAACCGTCCCTTCACCAGGACGAAGCGCTGCTGACGCCGGACTCGCCTCTCTCCGTGCGCGCAGTCGTCCAGGCCCTGACACGACCGTCTTGCCAATCGTTCTTCTTGCCGTGTACGATATATGTAACTGATACTCCGAGTCCACCATGGATGAGCTACGACTTCGCTCGCAACAAAATCCTCGAAACGATATGAACATGTCCAATTTCCCCCGCAATGGCGCCGGCCGCGCTCCTCAGCCGACGAACCCCCAAGATCGCTCGAACCTGACCCGACGCTTTACTACCGACTCTGGACGCGTACCTTCGCTGTCTAATATGCTGACATCACCTCAGCGTGGTGCAGATGGAAGCCAGGAGTTTCATGTATGTCAGATACTCCATAACGTGCTTTGGTGGCCATCCATCGTGCGATTTTCGGCGATTGGGGATGGATCATGTAGCTTTGACTGACTTTGGCTCAGCAGACTCACAGAGTTCAATTGGTGCGTTCCTAGGACTCAGACCCCGTCCGAGTAAAGATGCTGCCGAGATAGCATGTTGGAAGCTTCACGGAGATCGGAGAGGACTGCTCTGGACATAGAGAGAATGCGGTGCTAATTGCTCAAGTAGATTGAGCAGAAGAAGGCCGAATACGAGAGGATTCGTGAGCAGCGAAGACGTTTCGAGTTGGAGATGGCCAAGTTGGATCAGCAGCAGCGTCGGGAGGCTGCGGAGCTGGCTCAGATGGAGGAAGACCTTGGTCGTTATGGACCTCAGGGACACCAGTCGGAACCGACGACACCCCCGGAGCACCACCACTCGGGGTTTCCATCCATCTTTGCTCGCCCTAGCCGATATTCGATGTCGAGCTTAGCCTCACCTCCAGGCTTCGTCAACCGTTCTAATCGCTCTGGCTCTCAGTTGACATCACCCCCCTCCAACATGACTGGAGCTCGCTACGCCTTCGATGAGATGCCGTTCCGGTCTGTGCCCGTCACTCGCCGGAACAGCGATGACGGAGAGAAGGAAAATGCTGTTCGCCAAGATCCTACGAGCCACCGTTCTACAAATGCGTAAGTCCCATGAGTGATCTCTTTCTTTTGACTCCCCATACCCCTTTAAGTTTCGAGGTGTTTTGCGCCACCGGGTACACCTTGAGGATGCCTTGATGAGGCTTTGAAATAGCTTCAAAGACCAAGTGGTTGTTTTGTGTGAAGGCGTTGTCTATGACACCAGAGAACATTAGGGCTCAGTTCCCTGGTGGCTAACATGGCGCAATGCCATTACGGAGACCTGAACATTTCTAACTCTGAGGCTTGATGAGTCTTGTTGTTTACTCCGCTCCGTGAAAATGGCTGGAAGAAAAAAACCAAAACAAGTCGTTATTGGGAAAAGAGAGGCGGGTTGGCTGAACTCTTTTGCCTCAATTTGTCCACACCTCGCAGCTGCCCTGTGGAAGCCAAATATCAGCCTCTCTATATTTTGCCCTCTTTCTCCATGCTCAAAGCTTCCTGCCTGCCTGCCTATAAATCATACTCTTGCTTTTTACTAAATTAGTACTATTCCTAACCTTCTTCTTTCTCATCCTCTTCAACTTCACAACTTCAAGCACCAAATCCCTGTTGTTTACAACATACAACACCCCTTATAGACTGAGCTCTTATTTCTTATCTGAGGTCTTATTTCTATTAGAACTAAGAGCTCTTGTGTTTTTCCTCATTCAGCTTTACCCTCATATTGTTCTATTGTGCATCTTTTGCGTCACGAAGACGCTTGCTTACCATGGACTTCAATTATAGGATCAACCGCTACTCGATGCCGGTGACTCGCTCAAGGAATGGATTGTATGAGCCTGCTCTTGATGGCACCAACACTACTCGCTTCCTCTTCGGTGATGACGATGCACATGCCATGTCACAGGGAAGCGCTATTGACGACGGCTTCCCGACGCTTGTACGTCAAAATGACCAAATAGTAAGTACCTGAAGCTCTTATTCTTTAGTATCTAAATACAATCATCCAAGCAAAGACGCCTATTGTGCTTCACGGTAGCTGATGGCCTCTGACAATTGCCAGCAACTGTCAGGCCCAGCGAGATGATTTACAATGGTGTACTTTTACAACCCCCTCCTCCCCATTTCCCTTTCGCTATTCATAAATTTCTTTCCTCTTCCTATTTTTCTTTTTACCATCATCCCTCACCCCAATACCTACTGTTTCCACCGTATCATTTCTCGTTGCTCGCGAGACGCTGTTGAGAGTTCTGTCCGGATCGCACTTCATACTTGTTGATTTCTGACTTGATGCTCTCCTCAGCTCTCCGCGTCTTCGGCTGCCCTCGACCTTGCTTTATCCTCATCACCTATTCCCGAGCCTACTTCTTCCAACAACTGGGCAGCGCACATTAACCGTCATCGCACACAGCAGAGTCTTCCGTCTATCAACGGTCTTCCTTCTACCGACAGGCTCTCTCTAGGCGGCAATCGTCACAGCGCTCTTCGGCAATCTCAGGATCTTAGAAACATCTCGGAAAACGCACAAGACAGCGCAGGCAACATGTCCTCTCAAGGCAGCAATAGCAGCAATATGTCGACCCCGCCGAGACTACAGAGCTCCTTTTCGGCCAACGACGTTCCTACTGTACAGAACACAACCAGTGCCTCTAACATGGCCAACAACCACGCCCAGCAGCACTTCCACAACCATAACGCGAGCATCGGTCGTATTCCTGCTGGTGCCGTCGCTGCGCGTCACTCGCGAGAGCTCTCTGGGGATAGCACTCCCACTCCGAATCGAGACCAGGCTAACAACTTCCCCTCCATTCAGTCGACACTCCACGCCAATGCTGCCCCCTTTGGCCCAAGCGCTAACTCGAACGCATCGATGCCTTCGGCAAATGTTCATACTTCTGCGGCACCTGCGACGATGAACAACTTCTCCGGCTATTACCCGCAAACCGGCATCATGCCTCCTAATGGATCCAATCCTTCCTCCAATTATGGCGTGGGATTGCTCGCCAATGGGATGCAGCAGATGAATCTGAATGGAGCCAATGGTAGCAACATGTACCCTCCTCAGAACTTCAATCCTGGCTATGGTCCTGCGCAGCCGTACAACAACGCCAACAACGCCAACAACAACAATGGCCAACCACGCGACAGCCAGGCTCGGGTTATTCAGCATCGTCGTCAGCTCGATAACGAAGGTAAGAGGCCCCACGTTGCCAAGTATGAACTGCCTTCCGCTGACAAAGTCCAAGCTATGACTCGTTATCAAAACATGCCCCTCGAATCCTTCCGCGGCCAAATCTACGAGCTGTGCAAAGACCAACACGGCTGTCGCTATCTTCAAAAGAAGCTTGAGGAAGAAAACCAAGAGCACATTCACATGATCTGGAGTGAAACAAACCAGCATGTCACCGAGCTCATGACGGACCCCTTTGGTAATTACTTGTGCCAAAAGCTCCTAGAGTTCTGCGGTGATGATGAGAGAACTGTCCTCATCCAAAATGCCTCCCAAGACATGGTTCGCATCGCGCTCAATCAGCACGGTACCCGTGCTCTTCAGAAGATGATTGAGTTCATTACCTTGCCCCTACAAGTCAACGTCATTATCGAGGCACTGCGCTTCCGTGTCGTCGACCTCATCCAGGACTTGAATGGCAATCATGTCATTCAGAAGTGTCTCAACAAGCTTAGCCCACATGATGCCCAATTCATCTTCGATGCTGTTGGCAACTATGTTATTGACGTTGGTACACATCGTCACGGCTGTTGCGTGCTGCAACGGTGCATTGACCATGCGTCCGGGCACCAGAAGCTTAGGCTTATTGGTAAAATCACAGAGAAGGCTCGCATTCTGGTGCAGGATCCCTTCGGCAACTACGTTGTACAGTACATCATTGATCTCGACGATCCTGCTTTCACTGAACCTGTCGTCAGAATGTTCGAGGGCGCTATCAGCACACTCTCTCGTCACAAGTTCAGCTCCAACGTCATCGAGAAATGCTTGCGCTGTGCTCAAGATGATTCCAAGGATCTGATTGTGGAGGAGCTTCTCCAGCCCCAGGAACTTGATCGCCTTGTACGTGACTCCTTTGCTAACTACGTTGTCCAAACGGCTCTGGACTTTGCAACGCCTCACAAGAAGCACCTGTTGGTTGAAGCCATCCGACCAATCCTACCGCAGATTCGTACCACGCCATATGGGCGACGAATCCAGCACAAGATTGCTCAATATGATAACCGCGGGATCGCCGCTGCCAGCGGTCAGCGTATACCTGCAGATGACACCCAAGGACAGATTTCCCTACACGATAGCATGCACCCACGCGACCTGGCCAACAATCCGGCTCTTGCTCGCAGGGTTCCTATCTACAGTGATGCGGATAACATGATGGCGGGCAACACAGGTGGCCAAGCCCCCATGCCTCCTTACATGGGCAATCTGTACGGCAGCAGAAACGGCAGCAGATACGGCGCCAGAAACGGCAATGGGTACGGCACCCGCAGCGGCACCCGCAGCGGCGTCAGCAATGGCACCAACAATGGCACCAACAATGGCACCAACAACGGCATCGGCAATGGCACCAATGACGGCATCAGCAACGAAAACGAAAACGACAATGCCAACGGCAACGTGTCTGGCCCTCGAAGCCCAGGGGCAGGGTCGCTCCAACAGCAAGGCCAGCAACAGACTCCGCAGTACAACTGATTGCTGCGCCATACCAAGTCGTAGCTGGACTCGCTACCTGCTTATTCGCTTGTATTATGAGTCTACAGTCTTGATTCATCGCCACTCGCCATATGGATAACCGGGCATTCTTCTACAAAGAAAGCCATTGGCGAGTATGACCTGACGAATTTCCTTACTCCATATCTGCTTCACTTTTATATCATTGACTTAAGTCGATACATGTCTTTTCCTCCTTTTCTATTCTTCGACACAGTATGCCACTCTGAGCACTGCTACGTGTGTACATTACGCAAGGAAGGGAGTTCAAAATGGGGCTTTTTGATTGCTGAGATTGTCATATAAAAACACTGGACGCTTGCCGAAAGAACCATGAATATTTTCCAGGCTGCATTGAGCAAATCTGGTATACACAAATCATGGTTTCTGAGCCATAATTGCTACTATGACCCACTGCTGCGGACAGTTGCTTTTGCCCCCTGCATTTCTTATTTTCAACCGCCAGACGTAGACACGTCCCGTCATGCTTCATGACCTTAGATATTTTGGTTGCGCTGGTGCGTGACGCTCGCGTTCACGACCGGCACGCTATTTCGCACTCGTTGCGACTCGCTTTGCTTTACTTTTGCTTTCTATCTTTGTACGATGCGTTGAGAAGTTTAAGTCGGAGATTCATACTAGTGATGAGCGACTGGCTATATCGCTTTTCCAGCTCTTCGCCGGTTGGGTCAGTGGGGGTTGGGCTATTAGGTAAGATGGAGGCAGGCTTCGTCTATTACGTGTAAAACAGGATTCGCTTAGAACTACGTAACTCAATTCGCAGCTATTTGATAATGGACCGTTGCCTTTTCACAACCTATGATGTGACCCTGCGTCGTGGCAGTACACCAGGCAAGGGGTCATTTGGTGGACCGCAGCGAGCATAAGAAATGCACGTGCTTGGTTTTAATTCTCCATGTTGGAAAGAGCAATACGACTACTCCGTAATACTTCTATTCTAGCCTTACCTATTAATCAAGTACAGAAATACGATTGTTCCTTCAACATCATGCAAAGAAGGGCTGCGTCGTTACGGTAGGGGGAAGCACAACAGAGCGACAGGCAGGTGATCGAGGTCATTAATGTCATTGGGATTTTTGGATTCATGTCCCTATATCTCTTTTTTCGATGGTTCTTTACAAACTACCAAGCCAAAGTTTTTGTTGTCCACATGCCCATTCCAAATACGTCGCGCCAAAGAACGAAGCAACGAGAATGCATAAAACGCCCGCCTTTCCATTCTTCCGGTAGGTACAATTGCCGGAGAACAGCCCCTTTTCCTCTGCCCATCCACCCATCCATTCGCAGTAACGAAGTTGCGAAATTCGGTGGAAAAGCGAGAGGCGTTTATCGGTAGCGCCAGAGGGAGAGGGTGTTGTTGCGCTTCCAGGTCTTTCTGCGGCCGGCCTTGGTCTTGGTGTAGCGGTGGCCCTTGTTGAGACCGCGGGAAGCCTTGCCGGTGGCGGTGAGGCCGCGAGCCTCGCGGTGCTTGTGAACGGGGTTGACGATCCAGTTGATGCGGGGGTCGATGCGGATGGCCTTGTGCTGGGGGTCGACCAGGATGACCTCGTAGTACTTGTAGGTAGAGTCCTGGTTGATCCAGTAGGAGTTGAGGACGCGCAGGTTGGCGCAGCGGCGGCCGACACGCTCCTCGGCGGTGGCCTTGAGGGAGCGCTGGTACTTGAGCTGGTTGATACCGTGGTTGGTGGGCTTGCCTGTTGCAAGTTTGTCAGTCGCCGAACTTCCCTTACTACAGCTTCATTCAACCGAGGCAAAGTTGGGGCATACCGTATGTGGCACCCTTGGGAGCGGGCCTCTTGCGACCACCGCGGCGGACGCGCACACGGTAGATAACGTAGCCCTGCTTGGCCTTGTATCCGAGGCGGCGGGCCTTGTCGAGACGGGAAGGGCGCGAGGCGCGGTGGATGACGTTCAACTGTCGGAGCTATATTGATGCACTCTCAGCACGATGTTCAACGAGTGTATAGCAAGGACGAGCTTTCAAAGTCTTTTCCCCTACAGTCTGTGCCTTTTCCCTTTGCCCCTCTAAATCCATCCATCTCTCCAGCGGAGGAAACGAGTCTGATCGGTCCATGACCCCTAGCCTGGTAACGACATGTTTGTATACATCGAACGAGGGCGCTGGTCGGGACCAAATATGAACACCGCCGATGGCGTAGACAACATTTCTTCGACTGGAGGAGAGGATCGGATTTGAGGACCTGGCGCGAGGGAAGAAGGCGTCGAGAGAGAGAGAGAAAGACCGAGCTCGTCCACACTTTTCCACATCGAATGCGGTCGGATGTGGGTTCAACGTACTTCCCAGCAGCGAACACGGAGCAAGAACGCCATAATGTCGCTCTGCTTCTTCTTCTGAAGCTCCTCGACGTACTTGAGGGCACCCATCTTGGCTGTTCGAAAATATTTCCCTGGTCAGTTTTCCGGCGTCTATGGGAGAGAGAGGGGGGAAGGGAGACGGAAGAATTGGCAATGAAGCAATCCAATCGCGGAAGCAGGCAAAAAGGGTTGACGAACCGGTTGAATGATGGTGATACCTGTGGTTAGTATGAGTATCGTGGGTGGGAGATGGGAGGATGGATGGAGAGAGAAACTCGAGGCACGCACAATCAGAGACGTTGGGAGAGGAATTCGAAAATTTGGCGGGTGGATTTGGCAGTGTGAGTGAAGAATTCGGCCGTGTTTGTGGGTTAAGCGACGCGCTAGAACCTCATCCGGTTAGCGCATAAGGACATGCCCCTCAGTACAGCCCTGGCTACTGGCCCCTTAGGTCAGCAAGCCCAAGTGGGTCCGGACTACCATTCAATGCTGGCCTGAGATACTGCTGGGTAAGAGGAAAACCACGAACAGATGATCTATCCGATCGAAAACTCTTTGTTGCATGAGAGGCTTGTCATTCCATTCGATGACGCTTTGTATGTATTATATCAGCCTCTTGGCCTCCTTAGATACCCCCATCGCCTGCATGCAGCCTTTCTTGCTAGTAAACGTGATATCTACTCAGTATGGAGTACAGTCTATGGTTCCCTTCAAGCCCTGGAAATTACAGTAACCACGTAGAACAAGTGAGCTAATGGACCATCTCTTCCTTTTCTCTAGAATTTCACTCAGTCATACCTCCCATAAAATTCCCAAAAGCTTGAAAGTATTTCTGAACCAGCTCACCCCAGCTTGGCTTCTGCTGTTCGTCTTGCGATGAACAGTCTTCCTCGTTAAACAACATCTCCCAAGCTAGCATCTCCAGGTCCTCCGCAGCTTGTGTCGGTCGTTGGAGAGCTGATCCTGGTATTATGTTCGCCTTTGTCCTTCGAAAGGCGAGGCAGAGCATGTAATGGTTCAACATCGTGAGTTCCTCCTTGTCTTGGAGCCATCGCAACTCTCCTGGCTCCTCGATACCAGTTGGCCGTGAGGTCATGGCCCGATACTCTTCTACTGAGGCTTCGAGGATCCCCAGTACTTCGTGAGCATCGTCGAAGGGGCTCTCGATGTTCTCGACGTCCTTGAAAACTCCCTTGGCCTCGTCGCTCAGGCTCAACTGATCCCCATCCATCTCGCTTGAACCCTCCGTCCTAGAGGTCGTCAGCTTTCCTCGAAATCGCATCTCTCAGAAAGCTGTAAACTTACGCCAAGAGTTCATTATCAATGGAGTAGAGTAGCTCATTGACCTTGTCCTTAATCTGCTGTTGGGCGCCTTTGGTAGTAATCTTGCGTCGCTTAGCGGTCGGAGCGGTTATCGTGTTTCGAAAATTGCTCTTCCTTGCCTCCGGTTTTGGATCCGTCTTTGTCTCTGCCTTTTGACCTACTCACTACTGTAAGCTTGTGAATCTGTGCCCTGCCATTGAGTTATCCCCACTTACCCAAAGCCGCTTTTTGCTGTCGAGTTTTTGGAGGCATACTTAGGCGGTGGAACTGTGCTGAAGAGGAACGTGTCACCCTGATATGGCTGGAAGAAGCGTTCCTTGACAGGTAAGAATTGCAGCTAATCTGATGTTATTGGTAGGAGGGTAAGTCTTTGACAGTTCTTGCCGACTTTGAAGTTCTGGATTGCTCCTGCCTCCATTATGGCAATTACCAAGGAAGTTCACCAGCGGGGGGCTACTAGCAGTTCAGTACCTTGGGTAGGAAGGCGCTTCAGTACCTTCCTGTTTGTAATCGGACACAAGAGTAGACGATGGCTCGAGAAACCTTCGCATGGAAGGCACAAATGAGTGATTGACAATACTATACAACTTGAAGCTACTTATTCTTGCGGTTTCGCTTCAAGTACCCAAGGTACCTACCTAGTCGAGAGGAACAGTGGCCTTGATGAGGCAATGAATCAGACCAGGGAACTTTTAAAACGAGTGCACTACATCAATTCTATTTTATGTTACGTAGCTCCTAATCGTCCCAAGGAAAAAAAGACCCAAATCTTAAAAGTATCCGACGTATTGGAAGCAACTATAGTAGTCTCAGTGCTGCCTGGCAATACATAAAATTTGCAAGTCTGTCAAAGAAAGCAACAGAAAAAAGGACACCCAAACTAAATTCTTTTTTCGTAGCATATTAGATACATCGTGTCAAATGTGCAGACTCCTGTGAAAAGTCTCTCTGTCTATGGTCTTGGTAGGCAATGCTGGATGAACAAAAATGCAGAATAAAAATATCATATCCAGCCGTCAAAGTCTTTCTCTTCTTCCAGTCGTTATAGCGAATGCGACAGAGAGGTCCTTAAGAATAACAAGTATCGGAACAAGATGTAGTATGAAGAATAGTAGTAGTAGTAATAATCCAAAAGAAGCAGAAATTAACATCCCAGTCCGGTAAGAGAAGGTGCAAGCGTGTGCAGCAAGCAATAGACCAGGAAGCTTAGTGGGAATTTAGTGATAGACTTTGGAAACTGCCAGCCCATTCGTTCTGTGCTGACATGGGCGACACTGACTGGGAGTGCGGAGCCGGGCTGTGTACCCCTTGAGAAAATCGTTGACGCACCGACTGGAAGTCGCCGAGCTGATGATACCCAGCCCCAGGTAAGCCTTCCATGCCAGTAGGCATCGCTTGGGCATAGGCATGATTGCCTGCTGGATGACCTCGTCCTGCTCCAAAGGCACCGGGCTGCACATAGGCATACGGGTTGATGGGATAACCCGACGGGGACGTCACACCCCTTTCTCCAGTGCCCGGCTGAGCAAAAGCCCCAGGACCTCTGGCACCTGGCCCGCCTTGGTGAGGCGCCGCGTATGCAGGAACATGTTGATCGTGAAGCTGAGGCTGGGGTTGCTGGGGTGCTTGTTGCCGGCGCTCGTTGTTTGCGGCGCGGCTAGCATTGACTGCACCTGGTCCTACGCCACTCGGAGCTTGAATGCCAAGCGTAGGGCTGGCGAACGAGGCTGGGTTTATGGCGGACATCCAGATTCTCGTCTTGTAGATCTTGAACAAGTCTGTGACAAGAGAATTGAAGTTGATGTAAGCCTCGGCAAAGTAGTAAAACGTCAATTTTTTCCAGTCCCTGAGGTGCAACAGTTAGTCAAAGTTGGACAGCTATGCTCGCCGGGCAAACTCACATCTGAAATTCAGCATCAAGGATCTCCATATTCAGGCCATGCTCCTTGACCTTTTGCATACAGACTCTCTTAGCTTTGGCCTCTTGGCCCTCCTTGTCCCGCAAGGAAGAGACTTCGTGACTCTGTGCGAGGCGCTTGATGAGCTTCGGGCGAAGCTCCCCAGTGTTGGGTTCCTGCATATGGTGCTGTGTTGGTCCCATGCCGCCGATGGCACTGCCATGAAACCCGTTCGATGATGCAAGAAGACCGGCCCCAGTTCCATCGGATGTCGAAGATGCTCCCTGAGAGTACATCATAAGCCACTTGTAATGTTCTTCGGCATAGTGCTCCTTGAGCTCTTTCGCATTTTGCCAGTCAACATTGCCGTGAGCGACAGTACCAAGATCCGTACCACGGTCAGCTTCAACGATAACAAGATCACCCGGCTTTACCGTCAAACCAGTTCCTTCCTGAATGTAAAAGACGTCAGCTCGGGCGCACTTGAACAGCACAATGTGAAGCAGCTGGTTATGTCTTGGCTGCGCCATGCTGTAGAGGTTGCGATGAGGAGACGGGGCACGATTGGGGAAAGGCGGCTGTAGTCCGTACGGTGATCCGTATTGAGGGGTGCTGAACGTCGGTGCCATATTTCCACCGAATTGAGTGTTTCCGGGAAGATACGATGCTATATGGTTGTTAGCGTACGACAAGCGGTAACTTGAGGATAAGGGTATTCCATACGAGGCAAGTTATAGGCGTCAGAGAACCCAGCTACGTATTCCGATAGTTGCTGGCCATCTGTAGACGAGGGCTCGACCGCAGAGGCTGTGTCGGCAACGGAGCTGATTGAGCCTTGACGGGTGGGCATGTTGGCAAAGGAATGTCGCCTGCTCTGGGAGAGGTCGGCCACGTTGAACCCAGATGTCGACCACAGAGCCTTTTTGAGATTGTTGGTGTCTGTCTTGCGGCTGTCGCCACCAAACGGAGACCTGAATTGAGGTGCTGCGCCGAATTCACTCATGCGCCTTCCACCTGCTCTCCTAGCAAACGAGTCGCCGATTTCCCCGGTCTCATCCAACTCATCAATAGCAAAGTCTGATTCCTCGGGCACTGTCTCTTGCATGGAGTACCCATTACCCATATAGCTAGAAGAAGCGCGAGGCCGCAATCGCGCATTGTATTGCTGCTGCTGTCGAAGCATGGCGTTTTCCCGGGTCAACGCCTCAATGGTCCTTTGAGATTCAGAATTTTGGTAGAATGACCCCTGCATAGAGTCAGAAGTACTTTCTTCATCTTCGTCGTTGTCTACCTCGTTGACCTTGCCAAGCATGGACCCATCATTGGCCATTTCGCTCAGCATGCTTGGTCTTGAGGGTCGGTGTTGAAGCGCCGGGTGGCGAGAACGGCTTCCCATCATTGCCGATGTACCCATCCCAGGAGGAGCCTGTGAATCAGGGTCCATCTGGCCGACAGAGTACGATTGCGATCTGTAGGTCTTGGGTGTGGGATGCAAAGGAATTGCAAATGGGATCTGCGAGTTCTGGCCTGGTTCACGTGGCTTGGGTGAAGTTTGGGTTGCTCCATTGTCAGGACCGAATATGCCGCTGGACCCAGGAGGAACCGTCGATGTGGGAGAGGGTAGGACCTCTGTCAATCTAGATGGAGGATCCTTTCTTTCCGCGTTCCAGATACCGCTTCCCCATCCGGAAAAGGACGGCGGTCCATGTCCACGGCCCATGACTGATGAAGAACCCCAAGCCGTTGGACCAGCATCCCCCGAAGGGGTAGTAGGGTTTGAGTTAGTCGGCGACATGGAGCCACTGGCAAAAGATCCCTTGCGGGGGCGAGCCAGAGACGACTGCGATGTGTCGTTGAGCCAAGATGGACGGCGCGTTGGTTTTTGAGGGGGCGCTATGGGATATGATGCGTCGTAGCGATGTTCTCCCTCGTCTTCAGAACTGGCCAGAGCTTCAGAGTCCGGAGTTGACGTTCTCGCATTGACCTTGTCCAAAAGATGGTTTTGCGTATTGGGCGCCGTGGCCGAAAATTGGTTTTGACCCAACCTCGACGACGATGCTGATTTGTTCAAGGAGCCGGAGCCCATTGTCACAAGAGTGGAGGTGAGTGAGCTATGCAGCTTTCGTCTAGCCACTCAGAAGCTCTGGAGGGAATAGGCAGAGGGTAAGAATGTATAACGTCAAACTGATGCTGACTGAAAAATGTTTCCCCGGTTCTTGGAGAGAGAGATTTCGTGTCTTGCGTCAAACTTCGTCCACCTGACGAGTAGACACGTGATATGCTTGATGCGAAAACCTTGAGTAAATGGTAGTAAAATCTGTATGAAAGGCACCCAGGTATTACCAGGTCCCAAAGTGAGAAAAAAAAAGAAAATACGATGCAAGGCGCGATTTACGTCGGTGGCAAATTTTCAGAAAAGAGAGTTGTAGCGATACTACAAGTCGCATGAATTAGCAGCAGTTCGAAGCATAGCGCAATGGCCGTAGTGGCGCCATTTTGAAATAAGAAGTATAAGTGAAGGAGAGTCGTGATCTCGGAAAGTGACGGATTGTAAGTGAAACCGGTGCCCAGTGCTGGGCACACAACGAGCAGAGACAGAGAGGAGACTGGTAAATTGAAAGACTGAGGAGGAGACGTCTGGCGCGTGTCATCGGCAAGTGCCTGCGTCAATGGGAGAGATTTCACTTCTCCTGCATCTTGCATGTGGCCTAATGAAAACCTGGACTCACCTAGCACAGTCTTTAAAGCCGTCTATAACAATAAGTTCAAGAACGAAGCCAAAACCTCTAAACCGTAGCCCCCAAAAAAATAAAGAATAAAAACCCGAGAAATGACAAGTGGTGATGAAAGATATTTGATAATCGAGGCGACAATAAAATATATAGAAGTCTGCTTCAACAAGCGCTGGCGCGACAATTGACGGGAGGTCGAGTAAAGATGGCTGGCAGAACTGTGGCGAGCAGCGTATAACGTCGACGGTGCGATCGAATTAATAGGCGGACCAAATGAGAGAGTGAACTGAACTGAACGGGTATGGGATGCGATGTCTAAACCAGTTTGTCTAACCCAGCGCGCGCAAGCAAAATAAAACCGAGGAGAAAAATCATAAAAAGACCTAAGGGGTTGTCGTGTTGTTGAAGGAGGATTAAAGGCGCACAGGACAATAATATGCACGACCTTTAGAGCTGCAGGTCGCGTGAGGAGGGGACCAGCGGTTGATCCTCAGTGCTGCGCTGTCCGTCTGTGCCTGTGCCCGTGTCTCGCTGCTGCTCGTGGTCCGGATGGGGTACGTAGCACTACGGAGTAGAGGCTAGCAGGGAGGATCCAGAGATCCAGAGAGGGTAGGAGAGTAAAATACAAGTAAGGCGACAGCCAGCAAGACGTCGTGACGGATAATAAGACGATGATGGCGGCGGCGCGCTTTGCTTCCGTCTTTTCTTGTCAGGGAATTGGAATTCGCTGCTACTTGGCGTCCTCTAGGCCCATGGTCAGGAAAGCGCCGCGTAGTGAAAAAAGTGATGGTGCGGGTGTCGAGCAGAGAGTGCAGGCCCACACGTCCCGAGTTGAACCTGAGACTTGGGAGTTGACAAGAGAGAAATTGGGGCGGCAAACAAGGGTGTAGAACCAAGTTAAGAGACTCGAGAGGGACTCGAGGACAAGAAAAGCAACTGATCTGAGTAAGGTAGCAGGAAGCGCGTTGGCGCTGAAATCGAGACTCCAAAATAGTAGCGAGCAAGCGTCCAGAAAGCGGGGGAGCAGTCGGAAAGGAACCCAGTCAGTAGTAGGCCCTGGACTACTAGTAGAATTCAAGTGTGAGTGTGAGTGGGAATGGGAGATGGAGGGGGATGGTGGACAGACGTTGCCGTGCGCCGCGACACAAATCCGGGGCGATGTACAAAGAGCCGCCGTCGTTGAGAAATAGTAGTAAAAAAAAGTCTCCTGGGGCTGAGACCTCGCAGGAGATGAGAGCACCTGCTGAGCAAGGGGTATTAAGGGAAACAGGCTGCAGTGGTCAACGGCAGGTGAGCAGGGGTCCGCGGAAAATCTTCAAACCCTCTTTACTCCGTATAAGTGCGTATGTGCGCGCTCTGTATGTATCATGTACTACCTAGTAGGTATGTGTGTACAATACTCCGTACATACGCTAATAAGCCTGAGGATGAGATGATGCGAGTGAGTGAGACGGGAGTGATGCAAAAGTATGGGGTAAAAAGGTAGAGAGGGTTATAAAGCGGCAGGGGAATTGAATGCTGACAGCTGGCAGGATCTAGGATCTTTCCAACTCCCGTCGCTTGTATACATACAAGTATGTAGGATCCGAGGTTCAATTTCGTCTTAGCCAGAGCTCCGTATTACTTTGCAGATAGAGCTGGCTGGCGGGGGGGCGAGCTTCGATGGGTGAATGCGCGCGCCTCTAATGTAGTGCAACTTGCGCAAAGACACCTTTGGGGCAATAAGCAGGGATACTCCACCAACTTCTCAGGTACCCGTACATGAGGTCCTGCGACCGGGGAACGCATACCTTTCGAGGCCACAATGATGGCTAACCCAGAGCAGTCTAGCAACAGGGAAGAGGTGAAATTTCCCGTTTCTTCGGCCTGTTCTCTTTTCCCTTTGATAGTAGTAGTAGTAGTAGTAGTAGTAGTAGTAGTAGTAGCTGGAGAAGCAGACTCTTCTTTTCTGCTGTTGGTTTGCGCCGCGGGTATTCAGTTCGCAGATACGGCGATGTCTTGCCGGTTTAATTGCGTTCACCGAGACGTGATTCACGATGAGAGAACCGCAACGTTGATCGTGGTAGAAATAGGTTGTGGCGTGGGAGTCCTCGTGGTTCCTTCGGTTGGGGGACTTGGCTTTTGATATGCTTTTACTCAAGCGCGGGGGAAGCGGCGACTACACCCAGCCTACTACCCTAGGTACTTTGTAGACACCTTAGGTATCAGCCCGGCAGACAGAATTATATTAACCCCTTCATTGCTGTAGCAGTTGGTGTGGGTATGCTGGACGCTGACTTGACGCAGGGTTACCAAGACCGGGAAAGTGCTGAGGTGTGGTAGGAGTCTGGCCTGGATCTTTGCTGGCACACCAGACACATTAGAAGGGTGTTAACAAAAGGTTAATGTGGGTGGCTATCGTGCTCTCTGCCAGTAGGTGGCCGAAGGCTTGAGGTAGTGGAGGGCTAAAATCGCCCTATTCTAGAGGCTCATGCGCAAGCTTGCGGTAGCTATGATGGAATGACTACTCCGTGCTGCAGAGGCAAAAAAGTGAAAATGACGGCAACTGACAAGAACCGACCCAGTACTCCGTACGTGCCAAGAACCCGCAACCAACTTTTGGTAAAAGCTGCTGCTGTTGCTGCCATCCATCTTACTTACTGCTCTACCTACCGCGTAAAGTAGCAACAGCCCGTCATTTCGGGATCCAGCCGCACCTGCCCGCAAAGTGCCGCCGCTAAGAAGAGCCGGACGGATCAACGTGCTGTGTGTGTTGAGAGTTTGCTGCAACTGCTAGCTGGAGACGGAGCACGCACATGCTTCGAGCGCGGATGCAGTACAGTACCCTTCTCTCTAACTTTACTGTGGTTATATCTCCCAATCAACTAATTAACAATTCAAATTCGATCAGGCCCAGACCTTGACCAAAGATGAAGCCTTCCCGGCATCCGACCATTGTTTCCATGTTCCTCTTATTTCCAGCATAGCAACAAACTCTCGAGAAGACCGATCACCCCCAGACATCAGACACGAGGTTTTGTTGTGGTGTGATGCCAGCGTGTGCTGCAGCCAAACCTTGCCCTGCAACGCTTGTCAGGGACCACATGTCAGGCGTAATAAGCCTGGAAATCCTTACTGGTTCTGTGTTAAACCTTAGCAAGCACTGGGCAGGGTTGCAGAATATGCGTTGAGGCTCTTTTGATGTCTCTCACACTTGCAGCTAGACCAGCCCACACACAAGTCATCGATGCAACAGCTCTAACATTTTGATAAGTTCAAAACATAGACAGCTCAGATCTACTGGTCAGATATCGCAATCTTCAAGCCGCCAAGCCCTTGGGGGAGATTTTCATGACTTTGATGCGGACCAGCAAAAAAACACGGCCGTAGAGAATGACAAGTACGATGAATACTCTGGAGCAGGAGACCGCGAGTACAGGACAGTGCGTTACTGTCGCTGTGGGCAAGCAATTGCATACTATTGAAACAACATATCAGCTTCCCAACATATCAGCTTCCCAACATGTCGGCTTCCCAAATAGTTGCATTCCCGAAGCAGAGCTTGTAAAAGATGGTGCTTCTCGGTGTGCGGACACAGCCGAGCGGCTTGGGAGAATATTCCATTCGTCGCTAAGAGCAAAAAGCCCCAGTCTGTTGCAAGCATCCGCTTACTGTTGACTTGCCGTTGTGTGACGCATGATTAGCGTATGAGCTCAACGAGAATGAACCGTTAGCTTCAGATGATCGTCACCCCGCAATCGCTATTTGATCGGGCCCAGCCACAACCAAGAGCCACAACCAGGACCGGGACCAGGGCCAAGAGTGAGGCCTCTTTTTTGCACAACCGCTAGCGTTAACTTATATAGCCGCTAGATAAAAAAGAAAGTGATTTTCGCCTTAAGTCCTTAATAAAAAGTTTTAATTAAATATTACCTTCTTAAATAAGTTAAATTAAAATAATATACCTTTTTAAGTATTATAAAATAATATATTATTATTATTATTATAGATAATTTACTTTAATGCTCGTTCGATTATTTTAATAAAGCTTATTAAAGCTTATTAAAGGTATAAAAAGCTATAGGCTTCGCGATTATAAAAGTATATAAAAGTATATATTATTAAAAGGGAAGGCTAGGCTATTCGTATTAATATATATTATTAATACTATAATAAACTTCGAAATTATTTAATTAAAGGTATTAAAGATAGCTTTTTAAAGAAAATAAATTATAGCTTTAAAATTTATATTATATAATAAATAAAGGTTTAGAGATATAGCTTTAAGCTTTAAAATTTTAAATATATTTATATTTTTATATTTAATTTTATTATATATTTAATTTTTTATTAAGCTTTAAAATAAGCTTTTAATTATAATAAATTAAAAGATTTTATTAAATAATAAAATATTATTAATAATTTTACTATTATTTAAATTATTTATTATAAGAAATAATATTTTTAAAATTTAATAAAACCTTTAAGTATTAAAATATAAGCTATATATAAGTATATAAGCTTTTATAAAGCTATTAAAGGAAAATAATTAAATAATTTATATTACTTTCGATTATAAAGAAATAATATTTAATTTTAAATTATTAGTATTACTTAAGCTAATTTAATTTTTTTAAATATTAAAAATTTATATTAATATATAGAAAAATTATTTATATTTATTATTAATAAATAATATATATAAAGTTAATTACTTTAATATATTATTTTTTAAATAATAAATATAATAACTATAAATATAATATATTATAAAGAATATTATATTATAAGTTAAGAAGAAATAAATTAGTCTATTTAAAAGCTTTAAACTTATAAGTAATATAAAAGTTAATAAAGTACTTTTTATAATAGTAATTACTTTTAAAGAAAATAATAATAATAATAAAAGTAGAAGAATTCTCGTAGCTATTAATATATAGTAATAATAGTAATTAAATTAATATAATAATAAAAAGCTATTTATTATAATAAGCTTTTCGAAGCTATAGTTAATAAGCTTAAATTTATATAATATTATATAATATAAATACTATTAAAAGAAAAATATAATTATTATTAATAATAGTTTATTTTTATTTTTATATAGTAATTTAAACTAATTATATACTTTAATACTATAGATAATACTATAAAGTATTAATTTATAGCTTTTACTTTTATAATTTTATAAAATTTTAATATTATTTCTTTATTATAGATTAAAAATACTTATATTATATTAAAATAGTTTATTAAGAATTAACTTATTAATTTATTTATATTATTTTAATATATATAAAAAATAGCTATAGTATAATAAGCTATTTATAATAATTAGCTTTAATATAAATTATTAAAGGCTTAATATAAAATATTTAATAATCTTATCTTATGAATTCTTTTATAAAAAATAAAGTAAATAGTATTAATAAAGATCTTTAAGTAATTTAAAATTATTCGTAAAGCTTATAAAAATAATAAAGACTTAACTATTTATTTTAAATAGTTTATAATATAATATAGTCTTTTATATTAATATAAAATTATTAAATTTAAAGAAAAAAATAAGCTTTTAATAATAAACTTTATTAATAAGTATTAATTACTATAAGTATATTCTATAAGTATTTTTATTTTCATTTTAATAGCTTTTAACTTATCTTTTAAGATAATTAATAATATTAGCTTAATAAATACTATAAACTAAATGTTAATATTATTCCTATAAGATAATTTAAAAATAGATTTATTTTAATACCTCGACTAGACCTTAATATAAGTTAGATTTTAAACCTTTAGGAAGCTTTTAATAAAATAGCGAAGGAAGTATAGGTAGCTAGTACAATAGGCATAAAGAGGAAGGTATTTATATAGTAGTTAATAAGGAAGAAGAGGGTTATAAAAGTATAATAGTAATAGGCATAAATTAAAGGTATTATTAAAGGTATTATTAGAGGTATTATAGAGACATTTAAGGCAATATAATAAGAGCTATAATAGTTATAATAGCTATAGTAATTATAATAATAATAATAGCGAGACTTACTGCTATAGCTAGACTTATATATTATGCTTTTAATACTAGCTCCGATAAAGCTATAATAGCTTCTACTTTTCTTCTTATAGCTTATATAATATAGCTAACTATTTCCTACTGCTAATTATTATTAAATAGCTATTTAAGTATCTTAATAGTTTATACCTTTGTATTAGATAGTAGCTATACTATAGTAATAGTAGTGGTAGCTATTATAGCTATTATAATAGCTATTGCAATAGTAGCGGCAGCAGTCGTGGCAGCTATTGCAAAAGCTATCGCAATAGCTATCGTCGCAATAGCTAGTTTAGTATAATACTTTTAGATAGCTTTAAATTTAAGCTTTTTACTAACCCTTTCCGTTGCTATAATAATAATAGATATTTAACTAAAACTTTTTACTAGGGACTTAGGGCGAAAATTATTTCCTTTTTTATCTAGCGGCGGTGTAAGTTGACGCTAGCGGTTGTGTAAAAAAGAGGCCTCGCCAAGAGTCGCCATGTACGGAGTACCTACGTAAGAAACAAGGCGAGAACCCCGCTATCCCGCTCGCTCTGCTTCCTGTCCGCCATCATAGTACAGTAGTACCTAGTAGTAGTAGTGATTTCTCAAAGGGCCGCCGTGACTTGAGTATAGGTACACGCATACAGAGACGCTACGGGTACTGGCTGTATGGTTCCCCGGGCACTTTGTCGTCACATGGACATGCAGCGCTCACCTGATTCCGAACCCTCTTCTTTCCATTTCGCAAAAGTCTTCTTCATTGCTTAGCAGTAGTTCTCCGTTGCTGAGAGCAAGTTCAAGACAAAGCTTCGAGCCGTCATACCCTGTGGTCCTGGGCACCCAGAGCACTGGGCCAGCCAAAAAGCCTCTGTCGTCATTGCGACATATGTGCCATCATTCTAGCTGCAACTCAGTCGGTCTAGAGCTTCTATCAATCAGAATACAGGCGCGACAACCACATTACTGCTTCTTGTCTTGGTGCGTTTTTTTCTCAATTGACCTACAAGCTAACGCAGAGCTTAACCGGGCTGCAACCTCGACGGCCACACCACGAGCTACACCCCGCATTACAGTCATCACGCGACGGCTTCGTGCATGAGGATGTGGCGCGTACCTCTTATGATTGCTTTCTGCTCTCGAGCTCTGCATGGCAGTAAATGCATAAATCAGTCAATTATATGAGCCATATGATGAGCTGGCTCAGGGCCAAGGAGGCGAGAAAAAGCTGATTGGAGGGCAGAGAGCTTCGATGCTGCACGACGACGTACCCTCCAATAGGTTGCAACCATCGCCAAAATCTGTACCCAAAGTGCTTGGAGGTTTTTTTTTTTTGGGAGGCATTACCTGCCACTGCGCCTGCATATCATGCACATTACCCCGGATCACTCTTCTTCTGAAGTTCACACATCTCAAAATCCGCTCACTGAATCTTGCAATTGCCGGCCTCCATAGACCACCAATAATGCACATTTATGCTTTGACTGCAACCTGTCTTGTACATCGTGGGCCTCGGGTGCGTAATGCCCACCTTCTGCGAGAAGACGCAGCGTTGATGCATATGCACTGCAAGAGCGCTGCCTGAATGTGGGATGATCAAAGACGATAATTATGCGCCTCTTGGCGTCGGCTTCAAGTCACACTGCTTTATGTGGATCATTATTTGCCTTCTTCAGAATCATCCCACTCTGCACGCCGAAGTGAGCCCATTTTGATGACTCGCCCTATTATGAGAGGTCTGTTGGGTATCATTTATAGTAGTACAGATGGTGGCCACTTCTGGGCTCTGTCAAATCTATGAGCTAACAGCTTCCGCGCCATTTTGCTGTTTGAGCTTTTGCTCGAACTTTTCAAATTCTTTTAGCGCAATTTCCTCCTCCTCGTCGAGGACTTGGTGGACGCCTTTGACTTCCTCGATCTGGACATCCGTCAGTACATGCTCGGGTAAGGCCGGATTTAACCGGGGCAGTCAGAACTCACATAATGCATTAGCATGCCCTCAATGCCGTTCTTCAACGTGACAGTGCTCGAGTCACAAGTTCTGCAGGCCCCTCGCAGCTTCAGATGTACGTAACCGTCATCATCAAACCCCTTGTAATCAATGTCACCGCCGTCCTCCTGGATAGCTGGTCTGATCCTCGTCTCAAGTAGCTCCTTGATCATGCCTACAACTTCGCTATCGTCCTCATTGTACGCCAAGCTGTCCTCATCTTCGCCCGCAGCAGCGGCTTCGCCTTCCTTCCTCTCAGCCACAGTGACAATCGCCTCGCCTGAAGTTACAGCCTCGGTGATGAGCGCGAAAATTTCGGGCCGGATGTGTGCCCAGTAGGCATCGGCCGCCTTGGTCACAGTGATGAAGTCTGCGCCGTAAAAAACAGACGTGATGCCGTCAATGTTCATGAGCTTTGCCGCCAGCGGAGAAGGATAAGGGGGCGAGATGGTGGACCGAGGGTTCAGGTACTCTATGAAGGGGACGTTGGGCAGCGTCTCGGGGATGACACGGTGGTTGGGTATAAATTTCAGGGCGTCGGCATTGGGCGTGTTCTCCGTTTGTATGAAGATGCTGCGGGCGCCGCTGGCTATTGGCAGACTCGGGTGCCTTGCAAGGGACCTGCTGTCACTGCCGTTACTTGTTCGGCGAGTCGTGATGGGTCGAAGGGCTGCCGTTGTGACGTGGCGAGATAGACGGAGTGCTGTGGCTGCACGGGAGGCTTCGAGCGCGGGGCGGGCGGGTGTCGCCAGCAGACGAACTGCGGCTCGCGATGTTCTTGCGGATGCCATGTTGGCCTTTTCTCTTCTTCCTCTTCTTCTTGACAAAAGAAAAGGGGTGAGAATCAAGAATAAAATCTTCTGTAGGGACTATGATGAAGAGGGAAAAAAAATTAGTCGTTGATAGTGTTCTCGGCTATGGATGGATAGATGGATGGCGGGCGAAACTTTTCAATTTACCGAATTAGTAATTGGCGGGCAAAAGGTTATGATGCAACGGCACAAGGATCCGCGATCGGGGCTGATCCTCCCCTCCCTACCAAGTCAGCGAATAAGAGCTCTCCTTTTTACAAGCCGCCAGCACATGCGCGAAAGAGGTAGTGAAGACCTTGATCAAGATTAATTTATTGAATGAAGTAATGGAATTGGATCTATTTCTCCATTTGCGAAAGAAAAATGACAGATATTTTCTCCGTCAAACCAGCTAGGGCCTAGTCCACCCGACAAAGATGATCCAAGCCAGCCTTTGAGCAATGGAGGAATGCCAAACATTCTCACGCTCGCCATCCTTGTAGAGTCAGAGCAGCGAATTCGACTAGACAAAAAAGTTACATCACATCAATACTCAAACTCCTCGCCAACCATCTTCTCGGCCGCCTTCCAAACCCTCTGGGCCTCCGAGTGGCTCGTGGCCCAGGGGTACACCTCTCCGGTCTCAAAGTCCGCGGGTCGGCAGTCGAGGTAGTACCCCATTTTTCTCAGCGACCTCGGGCGCAAAGGCCGCGTAGACGTGCGTCGCGACACCCTGCTCGGGACTCTTGAATTCAAAGGCTGGCTCGGATACCAAGGACGATGCTGTGCCCATGGTGACATCAGCCTGATACATGGCGGCGCCGCCGGTGCCCTGCCAGTCAATGTGGCCACCCAGGCCGGTCCAGATGACACCAGGATGAAGGCTCGCTGCTACAAGGCCCTTTGCGGCCAGCCTCTGGGCCAGAGCTACGGAGAAGAGGATGTTGCCGCTCTTGGCTTGGCCATAGGCCTGCCACTCGTTGTACACCTTGCCCTCCTACTCAAATGTCAGTCGATGCTCAGGCCTACATAGTTACGTAAAAAACGAACCTTGAAGTTGTAGTCGAAGCGAAAAGGACCGAAGCGATGGCCGTTGGAAGAAACGTTGACAACTCTGGGCCTTTCCGACTTGAGAATCTTGCCCATGATGAGGTTCGTGAACAAGAAGTGGCCTAGGAAGCAAGTCGCGAGCTGGCTTTCGAACCCGTCCTCGGTGAGCCTGAACGGCTGGGCCATGATGCCAGCATTGTTCACGACGACGTCGATGTTTGGCACGTCTTCCCAGGAGTTGGCCTCTTCGGCTGCCTTGCGAACCGACTTCAAGGAGTCAAGCTTGAGCTCGAGGACCTTTACCGGCGCATCCTTGATGGACTAGGCAGTTTCTTGGACCTTTGCGGTGTCGCGGCCGGTGAGTATCAGAAGCTTGGGGGAATGTTTGGCAATTATCTGGGCAAAGGTCACTCCCAGACTCTTGCTGGACGCTCCTGTAATGAGGATCGTCTTGCCCTTGATCTGCGACGAGAGGTCGCGAGCATCGGCTTCCTTGGTATAAGCCATTGATGTACAATGGGTAGAGGTGGTTTGTCGCAATTCTTGAAAGTGTCCCGATGATTGTGATATGTTGTGCTTGATGAACCCAAACATTCGTTACACGGCCTCTCCATCATACTTATACTCGCAAGACAATAAGCACAGTCAACTGCCCTGCCCTGCCCTTGCCAATCACAAAGCACAGCTTCCGCGCGCAAACTGTCGACTTCCACGACGATTCTCAACCCCATACGCCCACGGCGTTTGAGGCGTCGAGTCCTGCATTTCTCAGCAGGCTTCTGTCCAGCGACAGCATCATGAGCCATGGATTTCCATAAGCGGACGATTCGCCCAACATCATTGGCTTCGGCCCCCAATGCCAGTAATTCGGCGTTTACGGCTACGGCCGCGGAGATCTGCAAATAACTGGACTTAGGAAAATCGAGTTTATCCTTGTTCTCCGAATTCATTATTCGAGAAGGCGTGCTAGGCCCTATTAGCGTTGCCTTGATTGATCAAGGGGAGAGACACTTGTGCTGGGCCTCTTAACTAAGCAACTGACGCGCTGTTTGCTGGCTGGCTTTTTGGCGTTTGGAATTATTAACACGTTACAAATTCACGATAAACTTCTTCTTCTCACGTTAATAGGCACATATTATCTGAACCATCCGATGTTCCTTGATGTGAAGCGTGTTGTTATGACGTGTTGCCTAGGCGAAGCGGATTTGACAGCTGCGGGCTACTGGCGCCAGCGCGCGTTCAGGCATGTTGGCTTGCTCACAGGTAGATTCGCCGGTTTTTTTTCCTTTTCTTAGTCTACTACTGTACGACCGATCACCAACCCGGCCTTCGAGAAACATTGCAATCAATTGGCCAACTCTAGCATCATTCGATTTTTATCCAGCACAAGCCTATTACTCAAATCCGCTCCCTACAATCGCACGCAACGACTGAAGAAGCCATGGAAGACTCCGGGGATCGGAGCGCCACCTCTACGATTTTTGCTGGACCTGCAGTTGCACCACAAGCAGCGTCTACGCTTGAAGAGAACCCAGAGGCAGTGTCTACGCGAGGGGATTCAGACAACATGTCAGATGAAGAAGACTCCGATTCGAAGCTGGTGCCCTTGCTCTGCGAGGTTTGCAACAAGGAACCACCCAAGTACAAATGCCCAAAGTGCTACCTGCCTTAGTACGTGCTCATATTACAACTCGCCTTTCTATACATCATTATCAACTCGTCACTAATATCGTTTAAAGCTGCTCAGTAAAGTGTAACAAGATTCACCGCGAACAACACCTTCCTGGTGCCGAACCTCAAACTCAAGTGCCCCTTCCCGAAGCTCTCCCCTCGATCCCCCCATCCCCCTCCTCGCCTCCGCCCAATCGTCGCAGGCAGTCAACCAGGCATAGTTTTCATAAGGCTTTGGCCGCCTCAGACCACCTCACATACCTCTTCAGGAAGTATCCCCGCCTCCAACAACAGCTTCTCGACATCCACACCTCAACGCTTCCTCCCAAACAAGATGCCAGGATCCCTGCGTCAATGAGGGCACGTACCGAGACGCAGGCCAACTGGAGCTATGAAAAGGGCATCCAGAATGGAACAACTACCCTCAACAAGATGAGAGATGGTGATGATGGAGACGGCTTGAGGGAGTACACGGAGTTGGTCCTCCACCTGAAACAATTGGAAGAGAACAAGGTGCAGAACCCAGACACGAACATGCAGGAGCCTGGCGACGATGTGGCGAAGCTGCTCGAACAGCTCCTGAACCATGCCAACTAAAACTGAGCGTTCGTCGCAAGCTCCCTGTATGTGTCTTGTACTCTTTTCTATTGATACCCTAAAACGCAGCGGGGGTTGGCCGGCATTTTTGTCTCTGGCTCGGGCTCTTCATCGTTTAAATCGTGAGAAGAACCCGGCTATGGGCGACTTCGCCGACGTGGGTGAGGTAGTGGCCTCTGTTAATAGATCGTTGTTGATGTTTGCTTTTTCTTCCTTTGCTTGTTGCTTTCTTATTCCGCCAAATCGACCTTTCAAGGTCCATTTGGATGCTGATTTTCGCAGACGAATACCCTCCATATGCTCCAGATTGTTGGCATTCTCGTCGCCTTGAGTCCAGTCTACCCGGACATCATTCATGTCGCGACTTCCCTGCCTCTCGCACCGAGGTGCTACGGGATTGATGGCCATTTCTAGAGAGGGTCGCTCGATGGGGACATTGCTTATACTCGATCGTTTCGCCGTGGCATGAGCTCCAGGGGTAGAGTCTTTACCTCGGAAGTATGTCTCAAAGGTATGGCGCTGGATGAGGCGAGGCGGCATCCCGGTTTGATCAACCGCCTGCTCCGATATTGCGGGGTGCTGGAACTGGTTACGCTCATACTGTCTTTCACGTTCGGTCTGGACCATCCTCAGGTTTCGTGCCGCCTCGAACGGTGCTGGTTTACCATTTCCTACAAAGGCTGCCGGATTCTGAACAATCCTGTTCAGTCCGTCCATATGAAACTTCATTGCCGGCCTCGAGAGTCGGTGAACATGGATTCGGTCCCCTGTGCTATCAGTCATTGTGGTTCGAGTGAACTGCGCTGCCGCCACTGAGGGAGTGTGTTGATAATTTTGCAGGTCCTCCTCATTTTCTATCTGATCTTTTGTTTTTCTGAGCTTTCCGGCACGCTGGTCTGCATGCAGCTCAGGCCTCTTCTGCAATTTGTATGGATCAGACCCGTCGGTATCATCACCATTGGTAGGCTCGGTACCAGGCATATTTGGATCCCTCGAGACCAGAGTCCTTGGATGCGGCACAGTACGAAGCGATGGCTTGCCTTGCTCAAGCTGACCGTAGCCTCTGGCACGCTTGTCGGCCTCGCCTCGCGCTCGTCTTTTCTTTTCAGCCTGTGCGTTTTGTTCTGCTATTACCGCATATAGCCTCCGAGAGAGCTCTTCTGGGTCGAAGGTAGCAGGAGATTTTGATTGACATCTCCGCCCATTACCTTGTGCTCTCGCGGGAATGGGTGCTGGCCGAGTGGCCCTCCTTTCGTGTTGGTGGCTCATGGTATTGAGCATACTCGTGGCTTGTGTATTATGATTTGATAATTCCCGGAATGGAAAATCGATGGAGCCAGGCTGATGAATCTCAAGTTGCTCTGAGAGGAAAAGGAAAGGTGTACGATCGGGGTGTAATTGTAAATCCGTATACGACAGCGAGTCGGACCTTACTGAATGTAGTAGTCCAAGACAGTATCGACAAAGCTCTCGGCAGCGGCTTATTCGTTTTCTGTTGAATAGAGAAAGTCAACAAAGCCAGACTTGTGATCCGCGTGCTCTAATATAGGAGGCTAGAGTTCAGTATTCAGATCACTCCCACGCAGTGCATATTAAGAGAAATGATGCAGCTTGGCTGGTGGGGTTTCGTCGTGTGGAGAGGCGTACAGAATCGAGGAAATAATGTGGCAGATCACCAATCCACGTCAGAGGCGCAAAAGAAGCAGAGGAGCAAGATTTGAAAGGAACATGGGCGGTGGAAGAAGACGGTGAGGAAAATAGTGAATGAAAGGAAAAGAAGCAGGCCACGAGCCAAGACGAGGCCCGGACTAGGTACCTATTACTTGTAATGATACAGTACCTACTCCGTACTCTGTAGGTAAATTAAAATAAATACGACGCAGTAGCCCCAGCCTCGCGCGCAAGTGCTGCTGGGGGTGACCTTCCTCATTCTTTACCCGAGGCGGCTGTAACGTCGGACATGGATCGTCCTTTTTGTGGCACCACCCTCCGAGGAGACCAGCAGGAAGGAACCTCTACGGAGCACCATAGCTGCTCAAGCTGTTTGCTACCTTGCTTAGCGCATGAGGAAGGTATTATAGGAAACTTCTATTCACATAGGAGAAGTCGAATCGCACACGTATCAACTCTGTCAACAAACCGTCTATTATGTCTTCAACCCTCATCTGCCTTGCCTCAGGGGTTTCCACAGGCCCTGCAGGCTGACCTGCTGAGTGAGGTGGTCGAGGCCCCCCCTCGAGGTTCACGGTTCGTCTCCCACTAGAACTGTGTGGGGTTGGCGGGAAGCTGCGGCTAAAGTGCTTTTGGCAGAGCACCAATTGACACGCAGGAAAGCAATGACTTGACCAGAGACAAGTACGACTCTTCTCATTGCCCTTGCTTGCTGCCCTGTTTTTGGTTTCTGCCAGTCTGGCAGGCCCCTTTCTCGCCGTGTTTTGGTTACCCTATCACTCATCCTTTGCCAGATATTCGGGCCCGGGCCCGGCATGCGCCTAATACATAACATTTCAGGAGTGACCTATCGAGCTCATATTTGTCTGACACCCTTGCCCTGATTCCTTTGATGTTGCTTCCCCGATCAGGGAAAAAAAGAAGGAAAGGAAAGGAAAAATAAAAAAAATAAAAATAAAAAATAAAAAAAACATACAACAGCCGGTATTCGCTGGTCGTCACCGACCCAACTACTAATCAGCCCCTCAGCAGCTTGACTATGGGAGAGCGGACGGGATCCCGTATTTTCTACTGGGTATGGTCGTATGTACTAGTCATAGTGAAAAGATTGAATTATAAGCTTCTCTTTAGTCATAGGCGAGGCTATAATATTAATTTTAAGCAACTATATCGTAGGGTAACCAGCTTATAATGTCGGCTCGTGGCCAGTACTACTACAACATAAAGCTGGTAATACGGAGCTGTAAAAGGCTTGTCTGTATAACTAATCTCTTGCAAGATAAACTCACTTCTTCAAGGCATACCTTGCTCCTCGCTACCGTCACCCAGAGATGCCTCCGAATTTGCATCGCTAGGGTGACAGCGGTTTGGGATCGACCAATTCACAGTTTATGTTAGCGATCCTGTTGGCCCTGGAGCAGATCAACACGCCAGCCGACTAACAATTGTAGCAAATTTCTTGAATGGACACACCTCTGATGCGTGTTGACTCTCTCGACAAATACTCTAAGACCTATTGCGAAGCTATCTACAATACTACCTTATACTATAAGCTAGACAGAGACCTAGTCATTGCCTCACTGTGTCTCCATGGTGTTTCCGCATTTGAGAACACCAAGAGGAAGATGGGGATATGCGTCTTCATGATGCAAATTACAAAACGGGTGCCTCTCCACGAGGCTTGTATCATCTCCAAACATGTCAGATAGGTTACGCACAAAAACCACTGCTCACGAGACGTTTCCTGTCGCCTCATCATCGTTTGAATTTGGGACCTCTTCAAAGATGGCTGCCCCTCATTTGGCACTGCTTGATAGGCCTCGTGATAGATCAGGCAAATAGTGATGTCCAGGTCATCAGTATGCACCCGATTCATCGCCTCGGTGACCCATCCCCGCGCAGAGTTTTCTTTTGCCAGTTCCCAAACATCATTAATTCGATCAAACATGATGGCGCTAATTCGTAACGGTCCAGGTTCTCGCAAGTAACAGTTGAAAGGGAGGTCCATGTCGAAAAAGGTCCATTCGTATAGTGTCTGCATGCAACATGTGCGGTGCAGAACTCGGACCCGAGACTGAGTACTGTCTTATTTCACATCAAGTATTGCTTGCTTGCTTGCTTGCTTGCTTGCTTGCTTGCTTGCTCTCACAACTGTCGCAACTGTCACAAGACACGCTGCCAGCAATTGCACCGAGTCAGGTGAGAGCATATCTTTGGGCGGGTGTTTGAAGCAATTGCAAGCTCAGTGCTCGGTGCAATTTTTAAGTTGGCTGGCCGTTTCTCGCACTTCCTGACTAAGCGCTGGAAAAAGCCGTCGCCCATCTTTGAGGGGCTTCCAGAATGTAGTCATGAAGGAGTTGGTGTAAAATGCATGATGCTTCCTTCCCATCGTTACCAACGACATGCTACGCTACGCTAGGCCACTACCTACTCCGGTGCGGGGAGGGATTGCTTACAGGAATCGTGGTTCATCTGTGCTATCACTACCACTATTAGTACTACCTAGTAGTAGTATGACTTAGCGGACGGCCAAGTTCTATCTACTCTACTCACACACTTGCTCTCGTTTTTGACGTTGGGAGCTTGCGCGTGTGCGGCTTCAGTCAACCCAACATCATTTCGGCTACTTGCGTCTCCCCTCCGTACCAGTCAAACCCACAGGCGCCGGCTCGGCCTCTAGTAGCCCTACCAAGCCTTTACCAGTCCCGTAAATCAACAAGACTTAGGTGATAGCTCAATCGCTAGAACTTGTTTTGTTGGTGGTGGTAGTGGTGATGGTGTTGCTTCGTACATTTTCCTAATACTACTACTACTTCTCCTCTTCAGACCTCTTATCGGTTGCCACACTCGTTTCCCTGCTATCAACTTTCTCCTCTAGTTGTCCAGTTGCATCAATCGCCTTCACATGACAGGAGTATCAAACAAGATCAGGGCTAGAGTTTCCTTTTCGCCACTCTCGAGTCATCACCCATAACCTGAAACCGAGATGCCCTCCAACATGCCCAGCTCGAACCAACATGCCCACAAGACATCAGATAGCAGTGGTCGATCTATAAAGGCTCAAGAGTCTTCCGGGAGTCTGCGGCGGACTCTCAAGAAATCCGTCTCGAAAAGCCAAGTACGTCCTGCTCCCGTCGCGCACGAATCGTCTCAGAGCATACGTACCTTGTCGTCGTCCAAGGTGTCATCGTCCGAGATACCCTCGCCCACCATCACAGCAACCACCATCCCCAAGTGCGAACCCCTCACGAACGCGTCGGTGCGAGCATCGGGCAATACATATAACAGCAAATCGTGCTCTGAGAGCCTGGATGTATGTGTAGTAGATGCAGCTGGAGATGTCCAAGATAAGGAAAAGAGCTGGCCACCACCATCTCGCCGTGACTTGTTAAGCGTCGGTACTTCGCAATACTGGGTACGTACAACCTAATACATCCGTACATGTGCATGCATGCACTACAATGTATGTATATGCGCGTGTTTGTTATCAAAGCGTGCCTTACATACCCACGCACGCACTTGGGTGCTTTCGGATAATTGGGCGCTGAGCATTCTCCTGTTTCATTTGCACGCTTGCCAATCTGCGCTACATTGCCCCACCGTTGACCCTCCCCGACATGGCCTTTGGTTTGTCTTGGTGTCTCGTCGCGGGGCAGGGGTCTGTCTGGCTCGTCGCTGTCCGCAACTTCGGTTACCTTGGCTTCGTCACGGCATAGCCCTGCTCTAGCAGGATCAGCTCCGTAATCACGTCGCGGGAAGCAATTCCATCATCGAACTCGAGGCTAACCTGGCGTCTTTGCCTCACCAGAACAACACGCCATCGTCCGCCATGGAGACGTACAACATCGCCATCCTTGGCGCCTCTGGCGTTGGCAAGTCGGTCTTTGTGCAAAGGGTGCTTGGCCTAACGAAACCACCCATCTCGAACAGCTCCAACGTTCGCATGGTCGTCGACAACGTCACCCACATGATCACACTCCTCGAGCTGGACTTGGAAGACTTTGACCTGAACCCTTCGCAACCGATTCAATGGCCGAAGCAGATCAATGGTCACATCGTTCCGCAGGTCGACGCAGCGCTGATTCTTTACGACGTGATGAATCAAGAGACGATTCGAGACCTGCCTCAAACTTTGGGTCAGCCCTATCCTTATCCCCGTCCCCGTCCCCGTCCCCATCCCTATCCCTATCCCTATCCCGCGTGATACCTCATCGCAAAGAAAGAACAATCGACGAGAGGAATGCTAACCGGAACAGCTGGTCTCACCAACACTGGCCTCCCTGCTATACTTGTCGCCAACAAGTGCGAGAACCCCGAGGAAGAATGGGAGGTGGACGTCCAAGCCATGACTGAGCATAAGTATTTTGAGGCCTGTATAGCTACATACAGAGTGTCTGTAGACAATCCCGAGGCCTCTCGTGCTTGTGTACAAGCGATCATCAGGGCCGCAATCGCGCAAAGGAAGGGTTGGTAGCATTGCTCATTTCTTGTTTATTTGACGGATGGCTTATAATTCACAGATGAAAATGGCGAGGGCCAATCACGGCGGCGAGCACAGTCAGCCGCTCACATCGAGCCTATCGAATTCAACGTTACGCGCCCAGTGAGCGAACAAAGCAAGCATAGTCGAGCAAGCTCCGACCTTTCCATGCTTCGCACCTACGGTACGGATAATCGCCCACAGCCCTCGAGAAACCCTCGGTCAGGTCAGTGGGGGGGAGGGGAGGGGAGCTTCTGTTGTCGGAGCGCGTAGGAAGGCTAACAAGTGCAGGCATGCGGACAGAAAGGAGTGACGCGCTCCTCGACGCTGACGATGACGAAGCCGAGCCCCGGTACTCGGACGACATCCCCATCTTGCAACGAAACGAGGAGATCACGCAGGAGCTCTCCGGCTCGGCATCGGCCAAGACAAGAGGCCTCTACTTTGATGACCTCGTGGACATGCTCCTGGCACCTCGTCTTGTCAGGAAAGATATCAACTTTTCCGACACATTCCTCTGCCTGTATCGTAAATTTGCGGCCCCTGGGCAACTTCTTGCAGCAATCCTTGAGCGGCTGGACCGCGTCCGAGAGGATAAGAGCGCACACTTCTTGTCCAAGACGGCTACTCAGCTGAGATACATCGAGGTAGTTGCGAAGTGGGTATCTTTATACCCAGGTGACTTTGCTCGCCCGAAAACAAGGCAAAACCTCGAGGAGTTCATCAAGCACTTGTCCACCGAACCCATCTTCTCCATTGCGGCTCAACAGATGCGACGCAACTTGCATATCAACGTTACGGAGGACGACGACACCGGGTGGGCCAACTCTGATGAAGCTGGTGATATTGCGGCCAGCCAGCTTTTGTCGAAAGAAGCGAGCGAGATAAGTGCTGGTTTCAGCACGCTGTCTTTTGACGATGACACATCTGGCAGACAGTCACAGAGCTCGGATGATCGCACTGTAAGCAGTCAGTACCAGTTCAACTCTTGCGAGAAATACGAGAGGGAAGCTGCTCTGCTTGAACCGACCGATCATCACCCGATGAACAAGTTCCGCTACCACATCTTCATGGACATCCCCGATGACGACATCGCCGAAGAACTGACGAGGATGGATTGGATCATGTTATCTTCTATACGCATCCGAGACTTTGTTCGACATGTCAGCCTCTCGTCTGGTGAGAAGGACAAATGCAAGAGCTTGAAAAATGTCAACCGTATGATCAATCACTTCAACCATGTTGCCAAGTGGGTTGCCAACATGATCCTTCTGCGAGACAAGGCAAAGCACCGAGCTCAGATTATGGAGAAGTTTATGAACATTGCCCTCAAGTTGCGGCAACTGAACAACTACAATGGCTTGGCGGCGATGCTAGCAGGAATCAACAGTACTGCCATCCACCGACTAACGCAGACCCGGGGGCTCATCCCTCTCGACGTCCAGAAGAGATTCGCCCGACTTGTCATCCTCATGGGTACTCAAAAGGGGCATGGTGCCTATCGACTGGCCTGGGATAACTCCCCTCTCCCGCGTATTCCTTTCATGCCACTCCACAGAAGCGATCTAGTCACTGCCGAAGTCGGGAGCAAGACGTTTTTGGGACCAAACGGCGATCGCATCAACTGGAGGAAGTTTGAGGTTTTGGGAGAAGTCATTCTGCCAATCATGAAGAGCCAGAGCGCCGCGTACCGGAACCTGACCAAGCATGATACTGCCAGAGAGCTGATCCTAGGCTGCCGTATGCCAACCGACGATGAGGTGAGACGAGCAGCCAACCATCCATCCCCCTTGACGAGAGCATTGTTAACAGATATTTTTCCAGGACATCTACCAAAGGAGTGTTCAAGTCGAGAACAGCGGCTCTGCTTTGGACAACGGAGGCCGGAAGAAATCCTTCCCTTGGTTCGCTTCTAGCAAGTAAAAGGTCTCAACCAGTCCTCTGCACTCGTCACTTTCCGCGGACCTCACATACACACACATTACACATTACACATTACACCTCTGCACAGCTACACGCACACGCACGCACAATTTGGGCGCTTTATGACCATAAGCATGACTATTTTTCGGGGCGACTGATTTTGATGGGCGATTTTTCTTGCGATGCATTGAGTGTTCACATAGGAAGAGGGGTGTCGGATCTTAATGCGCTTCATCTACTTACCAACAACCATGTCTGGATACCCGTTTTCGCAAGACATGTCTGCCTCTTAGAACAGCTACTGGGTAAGCTGAGCGAATCAGTGGGGGGCAACAGATAACTGTCCTCAATCTACCGGCCGTGTTTTGTGCCTTATAATTCAGTCTCGACTTTGCTTTCTCTACTTTGTCGATCTTGCACTTGATATAATGCTATGTATATGGGACTTCCATATACCGCACATAATTTTTTGGGAGAGATAAGATCCCTATTACCAAGGAACTAACTACTACTTACTAATTAATTTGCCTTACCTGGATAGGATATTTGTTTTTGTGCTTTCGAGTTCCATGTTGATGGAGCTGAAATGGCAAGTGCTCACTCCCTTTGATCGTTCCTGCCACCCGTTGACTGCAGTGTGTTGTTCTAAGCCCTTTTTTTTTTCTCCCACAAATCTGAATTATTTGGTCTGCAGGTATTTTTCTCTAGTTTAATAATGTGCAAAGGCTCTAGAGTTGATTTTCATATTTTCCTCCTGGTGCCGTGCTCCTGTTTCACATTCTCTTTATTTTGTTACCTATATCCTTAACACGGCGGGGGCTTCGCAAAATGACACCTACAACTGTATGCTTGCCACCTGTCTTACTGTCAAGTCGGCTTCAGGAATTGGAGTTATCCATGCAAGCTCATCTCAGAATCGATTTGCCGTCGCAGCTCTCTCATATTACTGCAGCTAGTTCACTTCTCGATACTGTTATAAAGCAGCATCTATGGATTGCACGGAAGGGTTTGGCGAGATTAATGCTCGTTATTTCCATCTCGGGAACACCTCTGTCGCTGAAAGATGCCATGCAAGTTTCCGCATGGGTTAAAGAATCTGAAGTAGGCACACCTTCTTCCCCCTTGTCTCACTGACGTGAGCTACTTGAGCTGATTTTGACGCGCTTAGATGTGGGATCGCGTAGGCTTACGCTTGGAGAGTTGCCAAGGTGATGAGATGATTCGGCCTCCAGGCACTATTCAATTCTCGATACAGCACCCGGACCTCACATCGGCAATGGTCGCACCGGAACATGCTCTGACCGCTGAGTATATTTCAACGACATGTATCATCGACATTCGTCGCAAAGGCGTTGGACCAGAGCGAGAGTCGTTGAAGAGAAAGCGAAAGAGGACCGATGCCGCTGAAGCAACAGATGCCAGTGCGAGCGAACATGAATTCTGGAAGGCGCTCTTGCCAGATGATCGCCGGGTTGTCAATGACTTCATCTCTGGCTTCACTCGTAATCTCAGCCAAGCTACGGGCCACGGGCTTTTGCAGCTAGAGGAGACAAAAAGGATACTCGAGACATCAATTGGCGTTCTCCTTCAAGGAGGAGGAGCCAAAAAGTATGTTGGATTTGTCTTGAAAGAAGGCAAAGAATGCCCGGGACTTCTGAAGTTGGCGCCAGGAGTTTTTCACATGCCCTACCTCAAGGTAACAAGGTCCTTTTGTGTCGATGATACGCCCTAGTCTTAGTGGTAAACTGATAATGTCTAGATTCTGTCTGAACGGGCAATACTACTACCAACGATATACGGATCCCTGGCGAGGATGGTCAATGGTGAATCCCCCGGGCTACGCGACAAGACAGTTAGCCTTGCCTTGGACCATGATCGGATCAGCACGACAGGTTCAGGTGATGATCATAGGAGCAATATCATGAAGGGCCTTGAGAAACGGGCCTGGGAGACAATTCTAACCAACACAAAGCCACCAGCATTGAGGTTAGAGAAACCAAGATCTAGCCAAATACATCATAACCTGCCGGAAGCTCAAAGGACATCAAACCGAATCAGCATGCAAGAGCCATCGCACGCACCATTACCACCTCCTGTAAGGCCCACACTAGAGCTTTTTGAGGCTGCTTTAGTGAACCAGGGCAATTCCACACCATCGATGACAATGCAAGAGCGACGAGCATCTGAGCAGTATGCAAATGCTCCGGTGCCGAGTCATTGGGGTGGTTTGTTGGAGCTCAATCCCGGGGAACATGCCACTTCGTTCGAGATAAACTGTTCGGATTTGATGATGGTCGATAACAGCAGTCAACAGAGCTTTGGTTCATTTGCTCTTATAGATCACCAGCATGGAGAGCCCCTTGATTCCATGCAATATGCATATCCTCCAGTCCCTGATCACCCTGACAATCATATGTATGCTAGATCCTGCGTTATATAGTTCATTTGATAACTATCTATCTAATATACAAAGCGACAACTGAGGTTCGGCAGTGTAGGAACTGATTCGTTTAATAAGAAACGCCAATCCAAATGCTTCGAAAACACGCAAATACTCCCAACGCCCGTGATATCCAATCTCGACCCTGATACTGCAAGATTTCAAAAGACGTGTTTTTGCCCCAAACCGCCCCCCGTCACCGCCATATACTCACGCTCAAAACACTTTCTTTCGAGTGACGGATGTACCCTTGCTCGATGAGCTCACTTCTTCGCCCCTCCACCTTTCCCGCCATTCCCACCCTTGGTCCCCTTCTTCTTCTTCTGTTCCGGCTTCATGGTGGCGTAGTGGATGTACCAAATGAGCAGGCACTCCAGGGCGAGGCCAACGAGGACAAGGACGAGTGTGGTGAAGAGCTCGGGCTGGTCGTTGAGCACGGCGACGGCGCGGTCGGTCGCACCGACCTTTTTCATAAAGTCGAATTTGGCCATTTTTGAAGCAGTTTATTATTTTTTTCTTCGATTTCTTCTTTTTCCCCTTTTTAGAGAGACGGCTGGCCAGCCTCGTCGTCGGCTCTCTCTCTATTTTCTTTCTTCCTTTCGTTGTGAGTTGTAAACTTCGGGGAGCAGAAAGAGGGCAGCGCGCTTACTTTGCTCGATTTGGGGAGACAAGGATACACTGAACGTTGTAGTTGGAATTAGGTACAATAGAACGATATTCACACAAGTATGAAAAAGGTGAGGAAAATACAAACGCGAGAAAGGAAGAGCAAAATAAAAAATGGACGGTCTGCAGCTTTTAGAGGGCAGCGACGATGTTGTTCTGATACGTCAGCTGTTGCAGGTGTTAGCCGCCGGGGTCACCAACGTGAGGCGTTTCAGCGCTGCAACAGAATCGCCCAGGGGACGAACATCATCAATGTTTGATCCTGAAATGTTTGATTTTCATTATCAATCACTTTTTGCCTAGAAGTCGAATTTCTTTTCCCCCCTCCTCCTCATTAAGCCATTTCTCACACGAAAGGGATATTAAGATCATGTGGCTAGCATAAGCGCTTTCTTAAATGTGCAAAAAAGTCGGGACGGTCAGTTTGCCCGCATTTCGACGCCAATTAATTGCACTGCAGCTAAGTAGTGAACGCCCGCCCCGTCAAAAGCATGTGTCAACTATGTAAAATACTTGGATGTAAATACAAATCCTACAAGTATGTAAACCAAGCCTTATAAACCCGGTGGGACTTGGTTTCCAGAAGCTGACCTGCGAGGGGTACCACGTGATCTTCAATGCGCTAAAGGTACGTACTCTTGGCGCAAACCCCAGCCAATGAGGTGAGCCCTGCAGCAAGAAAAAACTCCAGGATAAGTAGTAGTAAAAGGTGGGAGGGACAAGCAATAACGATATTCGCAAAACGAGAGAGACTCTGGGGACCACCAGCGCCGCCCCTTTAGCAACCAATTGACCTGCTGCGCCAGATACTGGGGCGCAAACCCAGAGCAAACGGTGATGAGCGTCGCACGCCCGGCGCGCACCCTCGTCGGGAGATGCATCGCCTCGACGAGAAGCCAGGCCATGGCGGCACCCGTCGTCGCAGTGCCCTCATGTAGCAGTAACAGCAGCAGCAGCAGCAGCAGCAGCAGCAGCAGCAAGCAGTCGTTCCACAGCTCCACCCCTCGGTCGAAACGAAAGTCGCATTTCCGCAACATCAAGGCGGACATGCTTGGGCTCACCGAGCCCAGCAAGCTGGCCCAGTACCAGAAGGAGAAGTTCCCCGAGTACACGCCGGAGCAGCTTAACAGGTTGGCCGACGTCTATACGCCGGAGCAGATCGAGGCCATCAAGGCGGGAGAGAAGGCCGTGGACATAAAGGACTTTGTAGTCCAGGGCCGTTTGCGAGACGACATGTTCCGGCCAAAGTACTTTGACGACTTCACGACACTGAACCCCGAGTACGACGTGAAGCCGGAGATGGAGAGCATCCCCGAAGAGCCCAACTGGCTGGGCGAGGAGGCCTACATCAAGGCGTACGAGAAGAAGATGCTGGACCTGATGGGCAAGAGCATGGACCATCACCTCTCGCGGAGCCTCCTGAGGGCCATGAAGACGGTCAAGGCGACGCCCCTCGGGCAAGACACGCTGGACCTCACGGACGAGGAGATCGAGGAGCTCATGCTGGACCCGGAGCTGATGAAGAAGTACATGGTCAAGGAGGAGGACGGCGTGCCGGTCAAGAAGGACAACAAGTCGGCAGAGTACATGACCAAGGCCGAGGCCATGAAGCTCGACGAGGCCATCGACGCCGCCTTCGAGAAGGAGCTCAAGAGCATGACGCAGTCCGACATCATGGCCGCCATGCCCTCGCAGTTCGACTTCAACCGCGATACGGCCGACGGCATCCTCCGCGCCCACTCGGCGCAGGCCCCCGAGCTGGGCAAGATCCCCGGCGTCGCGGGCCTCTACACCAAACCCGACGCCGAGGACATGGGCAAGGACGACACGGGCGAGTACACCGAGCTCAAGCAGCTCACCGGCATGAAGCTCGACGAGATCATCTCCATCTACACAAAGACGCTCGTCGTCCGCCACGTCCACAACCAGACCCGTCTGGGCAAGATCCGCAGCGCCTCGGTCCTCGTCATTGCCGGCAACGGCAACGGCAGGCTGGGCATGGGCATCAGCAAGTCCACCGACATGATCACCGCCCGTCAGACGGCCAAGCTGCTGGCCATCCGCAACATGAAGCCCGTCAGGCGGTACGAGAACCGCACCATCTACGGGCAGGTCACATCCAAAGTCTCCGGTACCGTCGTCGCCCTAGAGTCACGACCCCCAGGTATGTGTCCTTCTCTCTATGCAACCCCTCCCCCGTCCCAACCCCAATCAGGAAGTTGATGTCTAACGAATCATGCTAGGCTTTGGCCTTCGCGTTCCCGAGCGACTATTCGAGATGTTCCGCGCCGTGGGTCTGCACGACATGGCAGCCAGAATCCCCCGCTCAAAGAGCCCCCTCAACTCCGTCAAGGCTACCTACCACGCCCTCATGAACCAACCCGATCCGGAGGAGATTGCCATCGGACGGGGCAAGAAGATGGTTGACGTCCGCAAGGTGTACTACGGCGGTGCTGTATACTAAAACAAAAAACAAAGGGTTGAAAATAAGGTCGCGGGGTAGGAGGGGGGGAATCATACTGTATACTAACCACTAAGAAGAAAGAAAAGAAAGGGAAAAAGAAAATCCTTGTACTGTACCAATTAGACGTAGTCATGAGTGGAAAGAAAGCATTAAATGTCGAATGAATGAACACGACGAGAAGATACAATCACGGCGCCTTGCTATTTTACAATCTTGGGTATCATTTATCGCATCACCACGTCGTCCAGAAGATCCCCCAGCACCCCCCGAGCGAGAAACCCACTCCTCTCTCTCCTTCCAATCACCCCTGCTCATGCTCAATCTCGCGTCCCCCATTGTTCCCCCAATCAATCTCTTGCTGCAGCACGATGCTGTACACACTAGCCTTGAGCAGCGTAAACGCCAAGCTCGTCTTGCGCTCCAGGTCGCGCAGGCCATCGAGGATCTCGGCGCTGGGGTTCGACGCGAGGTCGTCAAGCGTGGACGCTAGCTGTCCCACTTGTTAGTTTTTCACTTGATGCTATAGAAGAAGAAGGAGAAGAAGGAGGAGGAGAAGAAGAAACAAAGGAGAGGTAGGGGGGTTAAGGAGGGCTTCGCTTGGTACCTTTTTCATGTTCTCTGCCAGACGGGCGTACTCGTCTAGGACATCTTGCTCTAGAGGTAAGAGCTCTGGCTGGTCGAGGATATTGGATGGTTGTGCCATTGCGAAATCAATTGCCTAGCAGTCTCGGGCAGATCGGTCAACTCGAGATGGATTGATATCAAAACGTCTATGCATGAATATTGGAGGTTCGAAAGAGGTGAGGTCGGAAATGACAAGTCCACTACCTAATACTTACCCAAAAGCGCGACTTGGTGGGGGGAGCAAATGTGTCGGTGCCCCGCCAAACATCAGGTATTACCACACACAGCACGGGCTAACATTCCTCAGGTACTTTTAAGTTCTTGAGAAATCACTGTAAAAATATCACTAAAAAAATAATATCACTAAAAAAATAATACCACAAAACATCTTGTCAAATAACTATCATGTCAATTCATTGCCTTCGATAATACTCGTACTAAAAACTTCATCAAGTATACCAAACAAAACAAAAACACCCAATCTTTGATCCGGGCTTTCCACATATGAATCATAACCATACACAACTTCCCACTTCTTCAATCATGGGCAGACATTACGCCCCTTATGCCACCACCTCTTTTGCAGCATGCTCGCTCACCGCGTCGTCATGCTCATCCGTCTCTGAATCTTCTTCTTCCTCTTCACTCTCACTGTCAGAAGCGTCATTGGGAGTCGGCGTAGGAGCCCCTTGAACTTCCTCCGCTTCTTCCTCGACTGTCTCACTGACACTCATGTTCTCCTTGTTTGGTTCGCCAGACCCTTTGTCCAGGTCACCTCCCCAGCTACGTTTGCGGAATGACTTGGTAGAACCACCTCCGGTAGCTGTCCTCACACTCTGACTTCTCTTGACACCAGTAGTGGAGACATTGTTGTTGATCTGACTGAGGGACGCAATGCGGCGATTTTGACCGCTTTGAGTCGGTGCCGCAAGGTTGCGCTTGGATAACATGCTAACAGAAGGCTTGGGTGAAGACTTGACTGCACCCTGCTCATCGGCTGCAGGCTTTTTGACGCGCTTGCGGCTCATGTTGTCACTGCCTTTTGCCGCCTTGTTCATCAGAAGAACCCGAGAGTGGTCCATGACACCCTCAACGATACGGCGCTCCAGACGCTCAGCGCGTGTCTCCATATCGTACAGCTCCTCCTTGCGAAGGTTCATGGCCGTCTCAAGGGACGAGACATCACCGGTTAACCTTGTCTTCTGGCGAATCAAGCTCTCCTGTTCTGTTCGGAGGTTTGCGACGCTTGCCCGGAGCCTTAACTCCTCGTCCTTCAGACTTCTAATCGAGGCTTCGACGTAGTCTTGCTCGGCAAGCTTACGTTCCAGAGCGACAAGGGTTTCCTGGAGAGTCTTCTCGCGGTCGTCGTTCTTCTTGGTGATCCGAGCTGTCTGGACGGAGAGGAAATCGGAGATATCAGCAGCCGTTTTTACCACAGAAGCGTGCACCTTGTCAAGGGTTTCGAGTTGAGTAAAGGCATGCTCAGCAACGCTGGCATGAGTAACAAGCTGATCAAGCTTAGCTTGCGCCTTTGTATCATCATATTTGACTTCAACGGCGAGCTGGTCTAGCTTCTCCTTCAATTGCGTATCGTCATACTTGGACTCAAGGGTATCGATGGCTAGCTGGTCAAGCTTCTCTTTGAGCTGCCCATCGTTATACTTGGCCTCGGTGACAATCTGCTCTATTCTCTCCTTCAGCTGGGTATCATCGTACTTGGATTCTAGGGTATCCACGGCGAGCTGATCGAGCTTTTCCTTCAGCTGGGTGTCATCGTACTTGGTTTCAAGGATCTTCTCCTTGAGCTCAGAATCATCGTACTTGACATCGGCAGCGAGCTGATCGAGCTTCTCCTTCAGGGCGCTATCATCGTACTTGTTTTCAATAGCAAGCTGCTCCAGCCTCTCCTTCAAAGATGTATCATCGTACTTGGCCTCGATTAGGCGGTTGAGCTTCTCCTGAGTCTCGCCATCGTCGTATTTCTCTGGCGCCGGCAAAGCAAGAATCTCCTGTTGCTTTGTCTCAATGACACTTTGGATATCCTTTGCCGAACTCTGAGAATGCTCAAAGTGCTGTCCTACGAGCTGAAGGAGCTCCTTAACAGCATCCAGGACCTTGGAATTATTGTCGCTGACGTTGGTCTGCAAGCCCTCGACCAAGGTCACGGCCTGCATGACTTGCTCGCGAGTTTGCTGATGCTCAGATTTGTCTTCGGCATGATTTTCCTCGCCCTTGACTGCCATGTCTTCGACCTTGTCAAACACCGTCTTGGATGCCTCCTCCATCTTCTCCATAGACTCAGTTACTGTGCAGCCAAGAGTATCAACAAGAAGCTTGAGTTCCTCAGCCACGGCCTTTGTACCAACAATAGCCGCATCTGTCTCGACACCTCGAGCTTCGCCTGCCTCGTGTTTCTCGTTGAAGCTCAACTCGAACTGCTCATACTTGCCAATAACCTCGGCAATCTTCTCGTCAATCTTGGTGCTCAAAACGTCAGTAGTCTGCTGAATTTTCTCGTCCGATTCAAGATGAGAGCCAGTAACAATATCACGACCGTCTTCGAACTCCTTCTTCATGAGATCAAACATCTCTTGAAGAACGGTACTGACGTTCTCATTCTTATCGATCTTCTCGGACATGCCATCAAGCAGTTTGCTGATGCCCTCAACTCCCGTGGAGCCCTCCTCAAGCTTCGTCTTCATGGTTTCCTGAAATTCCCCAAGGAAGGTCTTGACCTCCGTCACACGGTCACCGACGCTGTCGAGCTCTTCTGTCTTGAGAGTCAATGCATTGGAAGATAACTCATGGTAGCCGTCAAGTTGCTCTTTAGTCTCTTTGAGCAGTGTTTGGAGACTGATTAGGTCCTCCTTGACTTTAGTCTCTAGATTGGAGAGATCTTCCTTGCTAGGCACGGTGTTGAAAGTTACATCTGAAATACCATTGAGAAGCCCCTTGACTTCGAGAACAACACTCTCAACAGCCTCGACATCAGACTTGGAAACCTTGTCGGGATCCTCGGCCTCGTCTTGCTTCTTGGCACGTTCCTTCATTTCCTCAAGATCAACTGTGATCTTCGTAAGAAGGGTTTCGACGCCAGCAACATCCTCTTTACGAGACGTGGAATCCATCTTCTCGGCCAGGTTACCCATGTTTTCACGGGTCTCAAGAATGAGAGTCTCCAGCATGTCGACATGCTCCTTGCGGACAGCTTGTTCGCCATCGATAAGATCATCCAGTCTGTCCTTGGTGTTGCGGAGGATATTCTCGATAGCAATGACATCTTCTTGGGTGGCCACCTCACCATCGCCGGGGGGCGGCCTCTCCTCAGGAGGTGGTCTCTCAGGGCGAGGCTCGGCTCTCACCGTCTGAACGGGTGGCTCACGGGAGCTGATGCCTTCAACACCCTTCTGAACGCTTTCAAGCATGGCTTGTAAACGGTCGAGATCCTCCTTCTCAACTCCTTTTTGGATATTCTCGAGCATCGCTTCCAGTCGAGCCAGATCCTCCTTCTCGACGGCTGATGGGTTGATCTCTGGTATAGGAGGCTCGCGAGTGCTGATCTCTTCGACGCCCTTCTGAACGTTCTCAAGCATCATTTCCAAACGAGCAAGGTGCTCCTTGTCAACGTTTGGTGCGGAGAGGGCCGAAGCACTCGCAGCTTCCGGGCCCATATCCTCAATCTTGACTCGAAGCTGCGTGATGAGGACCTCGAGGTTTCTGATGTCATCCTGCTTGACCATGTCTGCAGGAATAAGTGCGTTGTTCTCGTTAGGCTCGTCCTTCATAACGGGAACGATAGCCCTGTCGTTACTGGTTTCGCGAAGCTGCTCAATGTCCTCTCGAACCGAGTCCAAGCCAGACTTCAGAGCATCAAGGATCTCATCATTTGCAGTGAGATCAGTAGGCTTATTTGTTGCCCTGTCTATGCTAGCGCGCAGATCATTGAGTCCGTCTGTCAGCGCATCGAGAATCTCGCTAGTCTCGGGCCTTGGGCGCAGAATTTCTTGTCGTAAAGCGTTCATGGACGAGTGCAAGGCCTCGAGGACTTCTTGGTTGTTGGTCTGGACTGGAGCAGGAGCAGGAGCAGGGATCATGGAAGAGTTCACAACCTCTCGTAGACTCTCAAGTTCTTCAGTCAACTGCTCGCGGCTTTCCTTGGAGATTTCGCCGAGGAGGCCAGCCATTTCATCCTTAAAGTCCTCGAATGACTTGAGAAGACTGTCCGTGAACTCCTCGTTATCAGCCGCACCTGAGGCACGGTCGACATAGCTCTCGATGGCAGTACGGAGATTCTCAAAGCCGTCCTTGGTCGCGTTGAGGACTTGTTCGGTGTCTCTTCCGTTGGCAGCTACGTTTTGTCTAGCCTCCTCTGATACAGTTCTGAACTCGAGCTTCATGTAACCCATGAGGTCTTGCAGACGATCGAGAATTTCATCATTGTTGGATTTTGGAACAAGAGCATCGCCGCGGGGAAGGTTAAGGTCATGGAGACCCTCTTTCACGGCGTGGTACATGTCCTCTCTTGTAATCTCAGATCCGACACCAGAAGCAGCGACTGGGAATTCAAACTCCTCAAGGCAGTCCCGGACAGCTTCAATGATCTCATCACGAGATAATGTGGCCGGAGTATCCATTTTGGGGGGTGTGAAATGCTTGAGTCCCTCGGAAACAGCATTGAAGACTTCGTCTCGAGTAGCACCCGCGGGCTGTTCATCCTTGGGGGCGTATTCCTTGAGACCCTCTTGGAGGCAAGCCAAAAGCTCATCTCTATCGAGGCCAAGAGTCTCAACTTGAATCTCAGGTTTATAATTCTCCCAAGCATCCCTGACAGCCTCAATAACATCATCCCGGCTGAGATCGGCGGCCTGGGAGGACCCGGCGTCTCGAAGAGCCGCGCGCATAGCGTTATAGATCTCCTGGTAGTCCACGGCAGTTTTGTTGGAGTTGGCAGAAGCGGCGGACGCTCGTCGGTGTTCACGAAGAACATGGTTGAGCTGGCTCTTCATTTGCTCCAGGCTCTCGTCGATAACGCGAGACACGTCGTCCTTGCTGGGCTGCTCGGCGTCCTCAATACTTCGTGTGTTCATGCTCTCAAGCTTTTTTCCAAGCTCGCGGCCCATGCCCAAAACTTCGCCTCGAAGCTCCCTTACCAGGGCCTTGACCTCGGCTGTCATGCCTCCACCTTGGTGAACGCTGTCCTTGACAGAGCGGATGATCTTCATCATTTCGTCGCTGACTAGATCAGCTCCTCGACCAGGTGGAATACTGGAGCTGCGAGTCTCGTTGTGGAAAAGCTGGTCTACGCGTCGAGCAAGGAGACCACTATTGTTGGAGCGATTGTGGAGAGCAAGCTCACGACCTGTGCTCTCGAAGTTGCCGTTCCGAGCCTGCGGAGCTTCCATAGCCTCAGACTGAGCCTTGACGGCTCGCAGAATATCGTCCAGTTTTGAAGCGGTATTCATCCCAGCAATCCTATGTGACAGCTCATTAAGCTGATCCAGGAGGTTTTCCTGGCCCTCTTTTGTGCCCATATCGCTGATGATTTTCTCGAGAAGGTTGATGGAGACCCCATTGTCCCCTCCAACTAGAGATGGCGTGCTTTCAGAAACCCTATCCATAGAGTCTAAAAAGCTTTTTGGTGAGGGAATGCGAGGGAGATGGAAACCTTTGTTACTAGGAGATGTGCTGCGGTGCGGCTTGCTGTCGAGAAGGAGGCCTGCAAATGATTCCTTCGATGTCGCCTTGCTATATTCATTGAAGTTCCCAAGAAGATCTCGGAGACTCTTCCGGATATCCTCGTCTCGAGTGTTAGTAGCTTCCTTGAGACTGAGGAGATCGGTAGCGTTGTCTCTGCTTCGACGGCTGAGCTGCGACATCTCCTTTTGTAATGATGTGGCGATGTTGGTAAGGGTGAGGATTTGGTTTGAGAGGTTTTCGAGATTCTGGAACTGTTGGCTTGTTGCTGTCGAGCCATTGGTGATATCTCCCAAGGGGGGGTCGTTCTCGCGTTCTCGAGGCTTGGCCCGATTGGGCGGCGAACCCATGTTCTGTAGGGCCAACATGGTGGATGACTGAGGGGGTATATTCTCGCCCAAGATCGGCTGAGGGGGAGGCCGACGAACAACAGGCTTCAGGATCGGGGTCAAACTAGGCCCAGGTCCTGGATGACCAATATTCTCCTTCTCGGGGGATGGAGACCTCAGATCGATGCCGCTATCCCTCTCCTTGGGTCTCATAGGCGTAGGTGTCTCGGGCCTCTGTTGCTTGTCAGGCGAGCGCGAATCGTCTCTCCTCGCCGAGCCCTCGAGCATCAAACTAAGATCTCGAACGGTGCCCGGTTGCATCGATTGCATCCGTTTATGACTGGAGCCGCCGCCGCTGCTCTTCACCAGAGCCCTCTCGGGCGACGGGTCTGGGTTGCGCTTCTGTAAGGGAGGGCCAAATGTTTGTGCGGCTTCTCGTGCACGTTCATGGAGCGCTGCATGAGCTGACTGGATGGCACTAGAAGTTCCAGCTCGGCTCGTCAAGTTCGGGCTCTGAGGGTTGAGCGGCAGCGGCGGCGGTGCGCGCTCGGGATCAGAACTGTCCCACCTATTGTTCTCGTCAGTTTCTTCGGGTTTCCTACGCGAAAATGGCATATCATCGTTTGGCAGACTCTGTAAATCCTACGGGGAAAAGGAGGAGAGGAAAACAGAGAATGCTCGACAGAGCTGTCTGTACATACATTGGGATAAGCGCTCGGATGCCCTGATCAGACGAACCAGAAATTGACTGTTGTCTTAGATGGCCATTCCCTGGTGTAGGGGTGGTATGCCTCTCATCATGGGACATGGCGAAGATGTTGGTGATAAGGAATGCAAAGTGTGCAGGTCAACAATGCGGACGACGACGCCGCGTCCACCGCTCTGCTGGGAGTTGTTTGTTTCGGAGGGGTTGAGGTAGAGGGGCGGAAATGTAAGAGAGGATAAGTTGTGGGCAGATGGATATGGGATGAATTAAAACAAAACCTGCTCCAGCAAAAGCGCAAACTTGCAAAGTAAAAAAAAGAAGCACTCGTGGTCGTAATTGGTATCGCAGAAACAGGTCGTTACAGAGAAAACATGAAAGAGGTGTGGGTGTTGTTGATGGTTTTGGGAGCTCTCGAGAGCTATTACTACTGGTACTGCTACCACTATACTCTCTATGTACTGCTAGCCGCTGATTAGCGGCAATTGGCGAAGCGACTTGTCGCCTTTGTTTATGTCCAACCGCCGATGCAGCTGTCGCCCAGGCAACCAGACATTAACGCCAGGAAAAAGATGACCACTCACCGCAAAAGTCGCACCCGCCTGCCATTACGACGCTACTGCGAGTAGTAAAAGAAAAAGTCTCGGCGCACCTGCAGCGTTATCACATCAGGCCCCCTGGCCATCAACAGCGATTCACATTGGACCACGTCAAGCATCTCATCGCATCCCCCCTGCACATGAAGGGGAGGAGTGGAGGGGCAATGCATGTAACATGCAAGAATCTGAATCCCAACACACACAAAAGACGCAATAATCTGTAACCCAGACAAGGTGGAAAAGCTCAATCGCTCGTGGTATTAATACATACATCAAAAATTCTAGATCCTGTTCATACAAAGAGTGCAGTGGAGTTTTATACAACCACCATCGCTTCCTCCCCGCTCTATCCGTGGTAGATTCTGTTTGTAAATCCTTTTCCTTTTCGTCTCCAAATCGGTTCCCCTGTCGCAAATGAATTTTTTTAGTGGGAACAAATCTCTAAATGGCAAGTCTATTTCTTGAATGCGGTGTCAAAAGCAGGGATGAGAGTCTGAGCCAGCCAGAAGGAGAAGACGAGCTTGGGTCCAGTCATGAGCAGCTATTTTTTTTTTTTGAACATTAGCAATTGTGCATTTCGTACATTTTGGTGGCACCGAATCATCAACATACCTTGGGAACTAAGCCCTTGAAGAAACTCGATGGACCCTCGTTCTTGGCCATATTTGTCAGAATACGGAAACCACTCTCTGGGTTCTCAAAGTTGCGGTTTTGGATACGGGTCTTGATGACGTCGAGAGGGGCTGAGACAACGAGCGAGGCAGAGGCACCGGCGATGGAAGCGATAAAGTTCTGGAACCATGAAGCCTTGTTGTAGTCCTCGAGCTTGAACATGTACTCCTTGGCGAAAGCAGAGCCACCGAAGAGGGCGAACGAGCCGGGAGCGTTACGGGCGGCGGTCCAGCCCCAGCCGCGGTAGAGGCCGAAGCCCTCATCGGCGATGATTTTGACGACGCCACGACCCCTGAAGGCCTCGGGGTTGGTCTGGCGCTTGATCTTGAGGACGTCGAGGGGGAGCAGGACAATCTCTCCAATACCGATAATGCTAGCCGAGGGGTCAGCTCACTTTGCCACATACCTTTCAACTTGTACTCCGAGCTTCCTTACCTGCCAGCAGTCGAGTGCATGATAGCCTTGCCCGTCTTCTTGCCAAAGGCAGACTCGAAGTCCTTTCCGTAGTGCTTGGCCAGGAAGTCGCGGGCTACCGGCTGGCCTCCATACTTGTAGATACGCTGGAGGACCTTGTAGCCGGCCGCGTACCCAAGACCAGGGAATAGAGAGAAGAACTTGCGGGCGAAGGGGGCGTTGGCCTTATCCTTGAAAATAACCTGGTTGAGCTGACTGGTGCTGCCGACCTAGAATACATGTTAGTCTAGAAGCGCCCGCCTTGTCCTATGCCCCGCGGCAGCTCACCTTGCCCTGGTTGCTCATCAATCGCTTCGCAATCGTGTCCACCTTCAATCTATAGTCAGAAATATCATTCTTTGCGTAAATCAAGTCCAATGGCGACAAACAGGGTGAAAGACGGCCAGCTCGGCAATACCAGCAGAGCCTATGCGAAATGTCAGCCAAAATTCTAAATCATGTCCAAATCATGGCAGAAATTTTGGTGGGATGAGCAAGCATGTGCCTCCAAATCCCCCCCAACCATATTCCGGACTTACCAGAGCCCAGGACGCGGGCAATGCCGGATTCCTTCTCAGCACCGACGGAGGGAGACATTTTTGCTTCGCGGGAGCTGTAGGATGAACTCGACGGGCGGAAGGTCGGATACTGGGAAAGAATTGTCACAACTCTGGTTGCGCGAGGGGTTGAGGACTCAAAACGCTATTATGGTTCGAGGCACCAAAATTTTTGACATTTCCGACGTCGGGACGCGGCCAGATCCATGAATGACCCACACTTCCGACTCATTGGACAATTTTCGGACAAGAGAAACGGGAAACCGTTATCTTATCATGCGAGGGGCCCTCTTATTGCGCAACCGATCCATGTAGATCTGTGCGCGACTGCGACGGCGGGTATAATTCTGAATGTACCTACAGCTCCAGATGACATTCATTGGCCAGATTTAGTTCTAGAAGAACTTACACGGTTGGAAACAGGACATCACCATTTATGTCGGAATGAATTTGATGAGAAAATCTTTGGGCGTCATCTGAAGCTGAGCCTTATTAAAGATGCCCGCGCTCGAGCACAAAATCCCGTGGCAATATATTATTTCCGATTTCGTCCTATATAACTCTAGCATAATCCCAATCTGTTGAATACTTAAGCGCTGATCAAACATGCGTCTGTTATTACAGACACTCAAAAATCTCTAAACACCGAGATCATATCATCTAATCTCATGACTTGCCCCAAGAGCTTATCTTGTATCTCGAGATGACGATTGTACTGATTATAATGTTCAGTCGTCATGACTTCTTCCTCCTTCCCTTCAACGTCTTTGCGCTCCACAAACGCCAAGATATTTCTCTGCTTATGCCTCTCGACTCGCAGGGTCTCTAAAGCTCGCATCATAGCTTTGCAGATATCGTCCAAAAGCTGGTTCTGTGTTCGCTCCTTATCGAAGAACCAAAAGAACATGGTACGAGCTGCCATTCTGTTGTTGTCCTTGGGTACTTCTTGCACATCCACAACACCAGCCATCTGCATTGCGAGCATTTTTGAGAGCACATCTGCCTTGCTCATAAAGGCAGCTGACTGTAACATTTTCTCATCGAGTTTTCCCCTTTCGCGAAGGATTCGGGTGAGTCGTAAGCCGTATCTCCCAAACGACTGTTCAATCACAGCGTCAAGTTCTGTTTCTGCAAAGCGCTCCAGCACTTGTGCAAAGTCAACGGTCCATTGACCCCGTCCGAGGGTGCCGCAGTGACGTATAAAGCGATGTTTGCTTTCGGCAAGAAGTAATAGATGCTGCCGCATGCTCTCAAGACGATCGTTGTTTGAGGTAGTTTGGTCATCAAATTTCACCTTGGTTTCTCGCGAGCCATTGGTTCTTAGAGAGCCGTCCCCATCGATTGTATCATCTTCGTGATCGTAATCGCGATCAGCGTAACCGGAATTGTGCATCGGCCGGCTTTGCACCGGTTCATCCTCATCATCAGAGTCTTCGCTATCGCTATCCGATAGCCGCGGCGTAGGATATATCTTTTCGGCGCTCTGGAAGTCAATCTGCTCCTTTGGAGCTTTGCCAATACCCATGGATACATCGACAGACTCATCGAGGTTTTCAAGGATATCCAAAGAAGTCGCTGTATGTTGAGGTGGATCATCTTCTTCGAGGAAGGGATCTTTTCGGCAATGAGCAAGGTCCGAGGTCAGAAGCCCCAAGAGAGTGCGGTATACCTCGCCCGTGACAGGGCCAAGCGCATCCGCTGCAAAGTCGGCAAGCCTTTTATTTCGTAATTCAACGAGACATTTCTCATGGTTTACACGGACAATCATATTGAGCTGGAATCGGTCAGGAAAGGCCTCGAATGCGCATTTCAGGCACTTACGTCAAGTTGTACGGAGTCTTCAATCTCGTCATCGTCAAGACCGTTTGCAGCTGCTCCGTTTCCCAGCTTCCTGCGCTTCGACACAGCACCCCTGTTCCTGTCCAACTGCCTTTTCAAGCCTCTCCCTTGCTCGCGCCAGGACCGAAACCGCTCGCCGATTAGCTTTAGCTGGTCGGCCCTATCCCGCTTTGAGGCCTTCTCTCCGGGATTTGCTTTGGTAACATCCTGCTCAATCTCTTGGTATACATCAATGGGGCTGCGAAAACTATCCGGACGAACGGTTTCCACGAGGCCAATCTGGATAACGCGAGCCAAAACTTTGTGAAGTTGACGTGGGGACCCGATGAGATTAGGCGAGTCGCCTGTTCCGTTCATATGCCCATTGGTATGAGGCCCACGAGAGGCGAAGGCTTGCTCTAGGTCCGCAATTCTGGTATGCCCGAAGAGGAGAAGAGTTTGGATTAAGTCGCGCTCTTCTGTGCCGTATTGCTTTTCTATTGCTTCGAGTATCTTCCCGGAGCGGACGAGGTTGTAGCATGCTGTCGTATTGGCCTCGTAGGTCGCAGTCTTGGCTTCGCGACTAGCGAAATGTATGTAGACTAGATTGTGTTGGAAGAGAACGCCGAGTGCGTGTCGTAGAAGCCGCGGCGTCAGCGATGTTTGCTGAGCTAGTTGTGTGATGCTGGAACGACCCTTGGTGAGGAGCGCATCGATGGTGCGCTGGGAAGGGTATCAAATGTTAGCCCCACGTTTCGAGTAATCAAGTGCACTTAAATGGGCCAGATGAGGCATACAGATGGAAGTTCGCCATGAAGATCATTGACTAACAGAGCGCAAAGCCCGGCGGCATGTTTTGTCTGGTGTACAGAGGTTAGCGACGCTTGTTCTGTGTGTCATCGCCGACCATCGAGCGACTCACGACAAGCATTGCTTTGCTCTTAGAGATCCTCTCACTATCTCTAGAGCTTCCACAATGACTACCGTGAAATCATTGATGAACTTTCGTAGGTAGAGGTAGAAGGGCTACAAGCACTTGTAGCAATTGTCTTTGGAGGGAAAAAAGAGAAGCGAGGGGGGGGAGCAAGGAAGGTTGAATAGAATACAAAGTCAGAGTTCAAGTTCCTGCCGCCTTGAGAGACGGGATTTTTTTCTGCTGTAGGTGGTGTAAGTGCAGTGAATGAAGCACCTGCAGCGGCAAGCCACAGCCTGAGGTGGGGTGCTCTAACCAGCCTGAGATGGGTGTGGTACGGAGTACATGGTGCGTACCTTTCTAACGAACGATGGGAGAAAAGGTACCTGCAATGGACCCAAGTGGCATGGTCGAGACTTCCGGCCTATCACGTGATGGCTTTTGCCAATCCGACCCGAAAATTAGACGGGAGCTTTTCGACGAAGACGAGGCACTTCTTCCGGAGTGCAATTGAACACCACGACGGCCGCAGGATAGGCAATCCCCTACGATACCGCTCTCGACAATGATCTCGAGAACGTCCCTCGCGAGAACCGCGCAGCAGGCGCTACGCCGGTCGCACAACGCTCAGCCCCTCCAGCGACGAACCTACGCCGCGGCTGCTTCGTCCGGAGCCTTCGAGACTACCGATATCTCGGGCCTTAAGGTTGCTTCGCGCGATGCCCACGGTCCTACCACTAAACTGGCTGTTGTTGCCAAGGCCGGCACGAGGTACCAGCCTCTGCCCGGTTTGACTGTTGGTCTGGAGGAGTTTGCCTTCAAGGTATGTTATGGGTAGCCTACTGGATGTGGAAGCCCGAATGTGAGCTAATTCCTGTTCCAACACAGAACACCGAGCGCCGTTCTGCCCTGCGCATCACCCGTGAATCCGAGCTCCTTGGTGGACAATTGAACGCCTCACACACCCGTGAGGGTCTCGTCATCGAGGCTAGCTTCCTCCGCGATGACCTACCCTACTTTGCCGAGCTTCTCGGCGAAGTTGTTTCCATGACCAAATATACCAGTGCGTATTCACAAGGAGATTGAAGTGTTGGCGTCCAAAAACTGATCGTCATCAAGCCCACGAGTTCCACGAGGATGTCGAGCGTGTCCTGCACCTCAAGCAAGCCTCTTACGGCCGCAACGTGGCAGCCGTTGCTCTCGACAACGCCCACGCTGTTGCTTTCCACAAGGGTCTCGGATCTCCCCTCTATCCCACACCCGCGAGCCCGTCCAAATACCTAAACGAGGAGTACATTGCCGCTTTCGCCGATGTTGCCTACTCCAGGCCCAACATGGCTGTTGTTGCCGAGGGCGCCTCTCCCGATGCTCTTTCTAGGTGGATCCCTCAGTTCTTCAAGGACGTTCCTGCTGCCGCTCGCAGCGGCGAGGTTATCAAGTCCGAGGCCTCCACTTACTTCGGTGGTGAGCAGCGTCAGTCGCACACCGGTGGCAACGCTATGGTCATTGCCTTCCCCGGTTCTGATCTGAACGCCGCCAAGCCTGAGATTGCTGTCCTGGCTACCCTTCTTGGTGGTCATCCCACCATCAAGTGGTCTACCGGTTACAGCCTGCTGTCTCAGAAGACTGCTGGCATCTCTGGCCTGTCTGTTTCTACCTCTAACCTGGCTTACTCCGATGCCGGTCTCCTTACTATCCAGCTTTCCGGTGCTGCCGCTTCCGTTCGCCAGGGTGCTGATGCCGTCGTCAAGGCTCTGAACGAGATTGCCAACGGCTCCGTTAGCAAGGAGACTATCTCCAAGGCTATTGCTAACGCCAAGTTCAATGTCCTCGATGAGGCCACCCTTACCGAACCTAACGTTCACTTCACTGGCACTGGCATTGTCCAGACCGGCAAGCCTTATGACTTGGCCAGCCAAGCCAAGGCCATCGAGTCTGTCACCGCCGAGAAGGTCCAAAGTGTAAGTCTATGTTCGATACAAATGTTGCGTTCCTCTCCAACTAACCGTCATTCCTAGGCTGCTAAGGCTCTCATCTCTGGCAAGGCTACCGTTTCAACTGTAGGTGACCTCTTCGTCCTGCCTTATGCCCAGGATATTGGTCTTAAGGTATAATCGGCGATCTGAAGAGAGAAATAGAAAGTGTACCAATAGTCAGGGTCGTCTAGAACGGAGGCTGAAAATGTTCCCGTGTTTGTGAATAGCATCTGTAGAAGAATCCCTTTGTTTATTCACGCCCGAATCTCTGATGTCATGTCATTCACCATCATTCACCTATATTATGGATAACACTCTATAAACGCTTTCCACATGCAGAAGAGGCGACATGCTCAGAACGAGTTGCCCCACGTTACCCAGCTAATCATCATAGACAGACCATCTCAACTCAGAGACACCCAGATATAGGACCAAATAGGGCCGGTAGGTTTTGGCGCTGAGTAGCGCTGTAGGCAACGTCTGTCGCACAAACAAGGTAGATGGTACAATTTAGGAACCTCGTCCATTTATCCAGAAATGGTAGCTTCATGGCATAGAAACTTAATTTCGAACATGGGGTAATAAGTTTGTAGGGTTGGATAATGTTTCATTAATCGGACGATACCTAGTACTGAACATGAAATAAATACACATCATAGTGGATAGTTAGTGTTAGCCATTATGGTATCGTTCGCCAAGGCGTTTGGGGGAGACCAATTGGGAGTGAGGCGTGACTAGAACATGCCCTCATACGACCTCGGGAGTCTACAATTTGCAGTACCGTAATAGTGGCCATTTCTGGTACAGCCATCAGCTGATGTCAATTCGTAGAGGACACCCATGATTCATAGCCACAATCGCCCAAGTATCGAGAGTGCCCGCTTGGTTGATCCGAGAGCACTCATTGCTAGACATTTTGTTACCCAAGACGTCCATCCATACTACCTCTACTAAGTACTCCAGTAGTAGTACTTCTATACGGAGGCATGGCCATAGCTCTTGGACTCTTTCTCCAAAGGTGCAAGTGCTACTGGCTCATTGTGACTCCCACCTGTTGCGTTGATAGCCTTCAAGGCTTGGACGTTGATGTTAGCTCGGTAGTTAGGGATGCTGCTGACTTCATACTTCCCGCCCCAGTCGCCGCGATCCCTGCTGTAGGCCCTGGTTTGGGGGTCCAGCCCCCCCAGCACCAGTACCGCACCACTGCGCCAGCGTCAGCGCGGCGGCTCGCTTGGCGCTAATAGCGTTTGACGGAGACAAGGTGCCCGCGGAGGGGCTACCCGGCCACCGACCATCGGGTCGACGAATGGCAAGGGCACACTGCTTCCCGTAGAATATTGCACAAGCAATTCGCCAGGAGCTCATTGTGGTGCGAAGTTAGAGGGGGGAACCTAACAAAGTCTCGTCCACTGCCACACACAGGACGGTTAGGTGCCTACCACCACCTCCACCACTACCGCCGTCGCTGCAAGCACCGAACAAACTCCCACGACCTCTCCTTCTCCTCCGACTTCTTGCCCGCCCTTCAGACCACAGCTTTCCTCACCCACCTCTCATGTTCTCTCCGCCCATTGCGAGGCAAACATTGCAGTGTTGAGCTGGATCGCAGGCCGCACCGCTTCTTTTCCCCCCTTGTTCGCCCTTGTCAGGTCTTCTTCGTCTCTCGCTTCTCCTCTCCCCCGGATTTTTTTTGGTACGTTGGCTTCAAGTTCCCACCTGTCCGCTTTGAATAGGTTTCCATCCAAAACTTTCAATACTGGTACGCCGGTTTTGCGCAAGACTTGGGGGGAAATTTCTCTGCTTACATTGGATGGCCCTACGGAATTTTGTGTTGACTTGCATCTCTGTCTCAGGGCAAGCTCCTCTCTTTCTCTTTGAGCCTATCGAACCAGAGCCTCCGCATCTCCCCAGACCAGTCCGCTCAACCCAACCTCAGTGCGCCCGCTTGGAGTAGCACAACCGGACGCAAAGAATCTCTTTGCGACAAACGCTAGGTGCGTTTTTGTCTTCATCTACTTCACCGCTTCCTCGTACCCTTGGTCGTGCCTACCATGGCCATCCTCTTGATTCACGATTGTTCTCCACCAGAGCTCCTGAAATACAGCCTCATCACGCTCTAGTTATCGTAACCCCCAGCACTATCCCCGTCTTCCCGTTTTCCAACCCCCCGTCTTCTTCCCTTTTCTTCTCAGGTTGTAAACAAAGCCGAATGGTTTGCACTCTGGCCTCCCAATCCAAGTCATTCTTTCGTTTTCTTATTTGACTGACCGCGGTGGTTCTCCAGGATTTCGTGGTTATTTCCAGCCCCTCAAGCATCGTCACCACGACCCCTCGATCGAGTTCTGCGCGCTGTCAGCAGGGATTTCCAACGCTGTGCGCAGCAGTTCTAAGTATATCGACGTCTTTGCGTACTTTCAGAGCGACCATATACACGAGGTAGCTCATGATGCCTGGACCAAAAAAGGATAATGGTGGGGGAGGTGCCAAAAATGGTTTGTGGTATGACAAGCCGGCAAGCAGAACCACGCTGACTTCTGACACAGGAAATCGAGGGGGTTTCCGCACCGACGCGGCCATATCAAACAGCAAATTCGGAAGTGAGAGAACTCTCCAGAAATGGATTCCCGATGCAAACGATACATTCGACGGTTCCTTGGAAAATTCATCAAGTGGCGGCGCCTGGGATCAGTTTGCTGAAAATGAGAGGCTCTTTGGCTTGAAGACAGACTACGATGAAAACATCTACACCACTGCCATCAACAAGAGTCACCCCCAATACCGGGAAAGAATTGCTGCAGCTGAGAGGAAGGCTAGGGAGATTGAACGCAGTGCTGCGACCACATCTCATGTTGCCGAGGAACGCATCGTGGACTACGTTGGTGGGAAAGGCCAAGCCGATGAAAATGAAGAGGACAAGTGAGTTTATTGGTACCCAAGAAGGAGACCGCATGATGCTAATTGATATGTAAAGGTACAGCGGAGTCAGGCGTCAAGACTTTCCGTCTCTCCCGTCAGGGCGGGAGAACAAGTATACCCCTCCTGCGAAGCGAGCACCAACAGGTCAAACATCAGTTCAAGGGGCTCCTGTTGACCCTGCTATCATCTCGTCGCAGATCAAAGCTCCCAGCAAGAAGCAGCAGGCTGCAGCTCCTGCCGCAGAATCCAATGGCGTCTCTCACGTTGCGCCCGCAAAGATTGCTGAAGAGAAACCAGCCGAATCAGCAGGCGCTGTACCGACATCAGCTACGAGCGGAGTGAGTGGTCAGACGGGCACTGCTGCGCGGACGGCCCCTTCCACGAGCCGCAACTTATCTCCGCAAGTCAAGGAGGGAACTCCGAGCGCTACTCTCACCGTGGAGCGGGATGTTCTCAAAGAGTTCAAGAATTTCGCTAGCCAACAGCGCGAAAGCGCACAGAAGATTCGCAGCAGCAAGGCCAAGGCTGACAAGGAAGTTAAGCTGACAGAGCTTAAAAAATTTGCCTCGACTTTTAAGCTCTCCACTCCCGTGCCTACTGATCTTGTCTCGATTATCGCCAAGGACCCGGCCAAGCAAAAAGAGATCCAGGCCCAAGCCATCAAGAACGCCGAGGAAGTTGCCAAAACCAAGACAGTGGAAAAGGAGAAGCCTGTCAAGGAGACTCAGCCCAAACCAGCGGATACAAGCAACCCGAAACCGCCAGCGGACAACCGTGTCCCTCGGGGGCCTGGTGGCGGTTCTGGTAGCCAGGCGGGGCAAGGCAACCGACAGCAGGGAGGTCACCGTCAATCTTATCAACCGTACCAGCAGTCGTATCGCAACAACAACCGTGGTGGGCCTCATGTTCCTCAGTCTCAGACTGGAGGTTTGGGAAACCGTCTGCGAAATAACGTTGAGCAGCAACATAAATGGTCCCAGCCTCCCACTCAGGAAGGTCGTGTGCCTCCTACAGGTCCAGCGAATCCCACCGAAACAGGCTATAACCGCCGTATCAGCGGAGTGCCCTCTCACATGGGCCCGAAGCTCAACCCTAACACCCAGGAGTTCCGACCAAGCCCGTTTGCGGCGACTTTCAACCCGAACAACCAGCAACAGAGTACCGCCTCAAGTCCTCGTTCCGCTCTAGCTGTCAATGGTTCCGAGTCTCCTGCAGGAAGCCAGTTGATTCGGCGCAAGACCAAGGCTATTGATGTTAACAAATGCCAAATCTTATCTCATATAAAAACTATCAAACCTCCCCAGGGACGCAACTGGGACGAGAATGGCAAACTTCGCCCATCGTATGATACTCTGCCAACGTGGCGTCAGTTACAGGACGATGAGAAACCAGATTCCACAATGCACCTGACTTATACACAGCTGTTTGAACGTCAGCCTTTTGGTGGATCGTCGATGGCAACGTCGAACCCTTCTCTGCCTCATCAACACCAGCTCCCTTTTCACCTGCAACAGGGCGCTCATCTCGGCCCACGCCAGTCTCCCCATATGCCACATATGCATATGCACAACCCCCAGCACGGACCTGGCCCCCATCCTCCATATGGTCACGACGATCATCGAATGGTACACTCAAACTCTAATCAGTCATTTGTTTCCCCTCGCTTGGGTCACGTGCCAATGGCTGGCTACCCTGGCATGGGCTCTCCAGCTCAGATGGCTTACAACCAACCGATTTATATGGGACCTAACGGCGCTCCGCATATGGCACAGTACCGGAGCTTCTCGAATAACCAGCAATACATGGGACCACAGCAGGGTCAAATGGGAGGACCTATGATGATGGGCCCGCAGTTCATGCCCGGTCCTCAAGGCATACCCCAGATGATGTACCCTGGCCATCCGCACTTCATACCGCCGGGCGGACCACCTCAAGGGACACAAGGTGCTAACAGCTACCCTAGTCCGGGGCGACCAGCTGCTCCAATGATGGCTCATCAAGGCTCTCAGCAAGGGCAGCCAATGTACGGTATGAGTCCAAATGTTCAGTATAGTCAGCCCGTCCCGGCTTATGGTCAAGGGCAACCTGGCGGCCCAAGTAAGTAGAAATCCTCGTAATGATACTGATGGCTCGAGCAGTCACTGACATTGTAGGAATAGTGTCAAATCCTAGAGGTTACAGCAACGGAGGCCAACAACACTACGGAACTACTAGTCCTCACCAAGGAAACCAGTATGGCGGCCAGCAGCGAAATGGCAATAGCGGCTATCACAAAGGGCAGAATACCCAGCAGCAAACCCCTCAAGTCAACCACGCCACCCCTGCTGTGCCTGGCGGTGATCCAGCCACCCAACCCCGGACCTCAGATGGCTCCAAGGAGAGTAAATGAGTAACACAGGGGTATCTTGAGCGCATATAACCATTTCTTACAGCGGATCATTTTAGCATATTCATCGATGCCTTGGGTTAGCAATGCCGATCCGTACCTCTTCAGGCTTTACAGCTCATGTCCAGGCTATTCATAGAGCAGCCGATTGCGGTGTGATGATTTTACGAAGTCGAAATATTGTGCATTGATCGCACAAGCGCTGGTTGCTAGAGTATTCTTGGTCTATCATTACGACTTTGGCTTGCACGCTGCGTCAAGATATGGCATTTGGAAGCCGATGATCACGATCTCGATCTTCGTGGTGGAACGTTGGGCCTCGTCTCGAGCGACGTTGTTTCGCGACTATGATAGCCCGCAGTAAACCCTGAACCGGTCCAACAGGCTTCAGGGACAAGTCAGGAGGGGATGGGCACCATTCATCTAGTCGTGGTAGCATATGCACCATACGCTGCGGCTCGCCGATCTTAACGTGTCCTCGGAAGAGAGGCATTATCAGTAGCGGTGGATGAGCGTGGCAATCTGACGGGCTAAGGCGCATAATTTTGGTACGGCGTTTGTTGGGGCAAAAAAGGGATGTATACTTATCTATGCTTATGGGGATATGCATACTCATCCGATAGGAGGGTTAACAAGGCAAAGGGATATCTGGGTCATGGCGCAGATGGCATTACGATTGGACAGAGATTGAGAATATCTTTTTGATGCATCGTGGAGGTCTCTGACTTGACTCTTATCATGATTCAGGTGACGGATAATACAGAGAGGTTCCACGGCTGAGCGGCATTTGATTGGCAGAAGTATGGATAGAAGAAACAGCCAATGTTAGCAGGGAGACGATATGATTTTTCATGCTGCGGCGGCAATGTATGGCTAGCATGGGTAGTAGTAGCGGTCGTAGCAGCGAGCAGCAGGACGTTACGTTACGTTGCTCGGCTAGGTCGAATAAGCCACATTGATACTACCTACGCTGAGTCTCGAGTATGGACAACTCCACGACGGCCCTTTGATGTTCTTAAACCGTAAGAGGAAAGTTGACAACGTCTTTACCCCTGGGTCAATTAAGCATGCGTAGCTCGCGGCTTTCGGGCGCTAATAGGCCCTAGCGAGCCTCCGGTGGTGGGAATATATATAGCTTGATGAAATTGATGACCATGGCTGACACTATGCGCGGAGAACTAGCGAAACGATTTTGTACATACATGTGTGCTCCGTATCTACCGTTTTGATATAAGTTTACATGCCTGACATGTGCAACTGTGGATTTGATGAATGCCGTGAATTAAGCGATGGGTGCTGGTTTGAGTCGTGAGACTCGATCAGGAAGGCGTTTCTCCCAGGGGGATCGGGCTAACATGACGGGCCTCATGTTCGAGATCTAGGTAGAAGTGGGTGCGTGCTAAATACGTGATGGTTGCTGTCCTGTTACGTTCTATGGAGATACGCAAGGGCATCTGGATTTGCTACCTGTAGATGCTAATCAAGCAAGTTGGTGTGTTACTGAAGAGGTCAATATCACCTTTGTGCAGAAGAAGCGTCTTGGTATACCTCTCTCTAGCCCAAAACTGCACTTCTCTACTCCGTATGTTGCAAGCCCATCGTGGATCTTGTCACTCTCAACACTGGTGCTTGGGATATTTCCAAGGCGCCCATGCACCGGCCGAACCCGCACGATCCCAACCGCCACTGTGGTTGATGTTTTGATTTTTTTTCATTTCTTTTTCTAGCTCTTAGGGAGGGCAAGGTAAGGCCGAAGTTGTTTCGCATCGTGGTGAACCCTGAAGCATGTCCACCGAAGGCGATCAAACTTCAAAGCATGATGATCGACAGTTTTGAAATCTGCGAAACATCTACAGTACATATAGATGGCATGGGCAAGGTGGGTTCATCTGTCAGGGCGGCGTGAAAAGCGCCTCGCGCCCATGTAGTACTTGTTGCTTTTGCCGCTCTGTACCTTTTCGAGGCTTTCCACGAGGGACATGAGACATTGGGGCGAGCCGAATAGGGAAGGTGGTCTAGAATGAGAGTTCTTAGCTGCTATCAAGGCTGCGGATTTCCCTACGTATACATATACGCACATGTACACAGATACGTACATATGTGCCTCATACCCGCTTGACGCCCGGATGCACTCGTCGATGCGGCAAGTCAATCTAGGAAGAGGATAACAATGTCGCCTTTGGAGAGTTGAGAAAGAAATGGTGATCATGCGGCCAGATCAGATTACCGCTGAGCAGAAAAGGACAGTTCTTGGACGGGTTTTGTGGTAGCAATCACAAGAGCTCCAAGTCTTGTGTCAACCTTCCCGTTTGGGCATCACCAGACAAATATGAGAGGGGTGTGTGTGGACGTCGGTGCGTAGTAGGCGAGCGACGATTGGGAGGACTTGGCTGGATGAAAGCTTCACGTGGGCTGGTTGGATCGCGTCGCATCCTCCGATGACCTGCAACGTCATTTTTGGGGGAAAAAAGATTGATATTATACGTAAGGTTGTATCAAGAGGTTGCGTCGCTCAGACGAAACTACGAGTAGTAGTTTTGAAATTACTAACCTATAGGTTACTGGAGAAAAAAGAAAAGGACGTTTTGAGAAATGTTTCTATTGGACAGGAAGCTTTGAGTGGTGGTGGTGGGAGGACGTTTCGCATCGGCGTTGGAGCGGACGTGAATGATTGGCCGATAATAGCTCCTCCCTTAGAGGGAATGTGGTTGAGATGGCAGCTGCAGTGCGCGGGTGCCGTTGCTCTCCGAGGCTGCCTGCCTGTTCGTCGCACGGGTGCCTGAATGTCTTTTGGTTGACATTTCCCACTCTTGGCGACCACCTGCAGGTCAACATTCATCATCCATCCTACTTTCACCTGAGGCGAAAAAGGTTTTGTCAGGCGCTCTGCAGCAACTCCCCGATTTTAATTCATCCATCGATTCTCATCAATCGCCAGTGTTTGGTTGGCTTTGTTCTGTTCTTCTTTTGACACAATGGAGCTGCCCCTACTACCCTAGTAGCTGCTGCCGATCATCCATCACATTCTCAAGAGCTTTTCGCTTGATTCTATTTGCATACACAGCCGCGATTTCGAAACACTCGGTCCTAAAGTGATGTGACGCATGAACGACTTGCTTGTTCATCTGTTCAACCACAGGCCGCCTCTTGCCGAACAAGTGGCTAACTCCCCCCTCTAGCACATAAAACAAATCTTCGTTCTAGAGCGGGAAAAGGGGGTGTGTGTTCATACGCACGAATGCACACCCTAGGAAGGCTTACGTTTCCCGCTCGGCCAAATTAACTGCTGCATATGGGAGTTGGGAGTTGCAAAAGCGTGGTGAGCTGGGGAATGTACTAGCCGCCTGCCACACACGGATATAGTCATGGCCCAATGAGGCATCGTCAGTTCTTGGGGGCATGGCTTACAACGTAACATGTTCACATAACTTTTCATATTTGGCAACGATAAAGAGCTTCCCGGAGGATTTTATGCATGCCTAGAGGAGAAGAAAAGCTGGGGAAGAAGAGCAAGGGGTTTGGCCGGGGGGTTTTTGATCCAACGACGAGGGCCACGGTACCGCGGCACCTGCCCATGTGGTGGGCCTGAGTGTTTGCCCTCTTGGGTGAAATCTAACCTCCTCTACTCCGTACTCCGTAATGTCATGGTCAACATGGTGTGGTTGCAGTGAATCAGGTCGAGCCTAGTCGGGACATGCCATGCCAATGTGAGATGTAGGTATGCCTGTATAATGGGGACAATATTTGGGTGATTGTGTTGATTGTAACCATTGAATCGCATTCGTTTTACACACGCCCCCCCATTCACTTTCCCCCTGTGAACAATTGACAATTGGGAGAGCTCACCTCTTATCGTTTGTTCACGCAAAGTACATAAATGAACAATCGCCCCAGTCTCATCTTCTCTCTTTTGTTCTCTCTCTTCATCCCACAGGCTGGTTTTGTTCCGACTTTTCAGAGATAACCTTCTCAACCCGTGTTCACACTCCTTACTACACATTTCTTCTACCAACAATCCTTCATATCCCCCATTTTTCTTTAGTCTTGTTCCGTGAACAAACAAAGCAATCCCGCGATACTCAACGAGCTGAGCTCAAGTATAAAAACATCTTTCGGGAAACAAGCTGTACATATCCTTCTGCTTCTTAACCCAGATCCAACTACAACACACTTCCTCAAGACCTCTACATACAGTATAGAGTCTTGAAAATCCATCAGCACCCAACTCTCATCTCTGAAAAGAAAAAATAAACAAAGCACAGTTTTTCGACAAAAACAACAACAAAAATCATATCCAAGATGAAGAACTTTGCTGCTCTCGCCGCCTTCTTCGGCATGGTCACCATGGGCTCTGCCCACATGGAGATGAAGGACCCCCCTCCTTACAAGTCCAAGTTCAACCCCAACACTGTCGAGCAGGACTGGTCCATGACCAACCCTCTCTCCCGCGACGGTGCCAACTTCCCCTGCAAGGGCTACCACTCCGTCTTTGGCACCCCCGAGGGTGCCTCGGTCGCCACCTGGACTCCTGGCCAGTCCTACTCCATGACCATCACCGGCTCGACCCCCCACAACGGCGGTTCCTGCCAGGCCTCCCTCTCCTACGACGGCGGCAACACCTGGAAGGCCATCCACTCCTTCATCGGCAACTGCCCCGTCATGGGCGACTCCAGCTACGAGTTCGCCCTCCCCAACGACACCCCCGCCGGCGAGGCCATCTTCGCCTGGACCTGGTTCAACAACATCGGCAACCGTGAGATGTACATGAACTGCGCCACCGTCACCATCGGCGGCGGCGGTGGCGGTGCTGAGAAGGCCAAGCGCGGTCCCGAGGACTCCTTCTCTACTCGCCCCGACATGTTCGTCGCCAACGTCGGCAACCAGTGCTCTACCAAGGAGGGCTTCGACCTCGAGTTCCCCAACCCTGGCCCCGACGTCAGCAACGTCTCGTCCAAGACCAGCCCACCCGAGGGCCCTGGGTGCCAGACCCCCAACAACAACAAGCGTTCAACGTCAGTACTTACTAATTCTACTGTTGTCTCTTCTCCTCCCAACTCTCCTCCCACTGCTCTCCCCTCCACCGTCCCGGCCCAGCCTTCTGGCCAGCCTTCCCCTACTATTAACACTCTCATCCCTTCTGCGCCGGTTCAGCCTTCGGGCAAGCCTAAGCCCACTTCACAGCCTTTTTCTTCTTCCACTCCTTCTCCTTGTCCTCATGCCTCTCCTTCTTTTTCTACTATTCTAACTTGAAGAAAAAAAAAATCAAGGCTCACCAACTAAAATAGTCCTTCTGCTTTTGCCAAGGGTGACGAGTGCGACTCCGAGGGTTCCTACAACTGTGTCGAGGGCACCGAGTTCCAGCAATGCATCAAGGGCAAGTGGACTGATCTGGAGGGTGTCTACCCCGGCACCAAGTGCGAGCCAGGTCAGGTTGAGGAGCTCATCGTTGCTCGCGAGAAGTCCCCCGCCAACAACTACGACAAGGTCATGCGCGCTTCCCGTGCTCGCCAGAACCAGGCTTAAGTGTTATCCTTTTGGCAAGGAAAGAAGAGTGAGATATGATTGAGAAGAGAGAGAGAGAGAAGGATATGCAAAGGGAGCGAAACAAATCTGTATATCAAACATGGCCTCTTTTGACGATTTTGGGTCACGTATATACTTTATTTGAAAAGTCACAGACGCGAACATGCCAATATATGCAACGTTGTCGAGACCTTGATGATGGTGATGTTTTGACCTTGTGCTGATTTGTAAGGGGGGATACTCAATTCGTTGATTGCTACATCTTGAGATGATGAAAAGACAATAAAAAATGGTTTTTGAAAATAGTGTTGCCCTTGAACCTTTCACGTGATGCTTAGAGAACGGCTTCGTGACATATCTTACATGGCTGAGCTGGGCATAATCCAGCGCTATTAGGCGCGCCATGTTCGAGCTGATGTTGCAGAGTTTTAAACACGCCCATTAACCAATAGGAGCTAAATAAGACGTTGGGTCACACATGTTGTTTAGTATCAGTGCTTTGTCCTACCGATGGCAATAGATCTTTGGTGAGCAAAGTCACACAGTAAAGGTAGTGAGTGGTCCTTGGAGGAAAACGGGAGGCGAGGGACATTGTGGCTGGGAATAGACAGTTGGCTTTACAACTCAACGGTCAAATGGTCACGATGTGTACTCTCATGAATGACGTATGAGCACTTGACCTCGAGCTTGGTGAGAGTTATTTGTTAGGGGTATGAGGGGGAAGGGGGGGGGGGGGCTGTGCTAAGAAGAACAAGGTCAGACAAAAGTCTGGGTGCTCCCTCAGAATCCCGAGACAATACAGTGCCAAACAAGCCGGTATCCGGTGACTTTCCTACTGCCCTAACTGTCAACACAAGTCTAGATGCTGGCTCTCTGTAGATCACCTCGAGCGATTCGGTCATATGTGTCTGAGCTTCGTTGGGTTGATGATATTACCCTAAACCAGGCAAAAGATGCAGGAAGACCTTGTCTTCTTCACCCTCACCGCCTTTGTATTTGGACATATTTGCTGCGCTATATACAACAAAGTACATATGGCTCCCTAAAATAAAATAAAAAAAATTGAGAGAACAAAAATTGGTAGCCAATGTTTCATTTCAGCAGCCAAATGTGTGTGTCAACTGTCAAGTATCCGACCTCTATCATGTGCAGCCCCACCACCAATGACTTCTTCTGAGGTGTTCGGCAGCCGCCACTCACGGCTCTCACCCACCCTGTCAGTACATAAATATTCTACAGGGCTATTCTGGTACATGGCAAGCATCAATACGGAGTACGGAGGGAGGAGGTTGGCTGCTGCTGCGCTTCATCGCCCGCTCGCCGCCCACTTGCCTGCTCGACTAACTACTAACTAACAAGGGTGGGCAGTTTTCCCCATTCTGCAAAACGACATCGCTACCTAAAGATGATCGCCCAATTGCGACGCTGCTCTTCTCTTTCTTTTTTTTTTCCCTTCCCCCTTCCCTCTTTTCTTTTTTTCCTCTCCTTCTTCCACCTCCCAAGCTCCAAGCTTCTCCCCCTCCCCCATCTTCTCAACCTTCTCTTTTACAACTTCCCTTGCAAATTTTTTTTGTAAGCCGTTGAAGACCGAACCCCCCCCCCCCCCCGGCCAACCATGGCAGGACCGACGTCTCCCAGCGCCGAGGGCCCAACCTATGCCCCGCCATCCCTCCCCGCAGGCTGGATCGCGCAATGGGACGGCACCAGCAGGAAGTACTACTACGTCCAGCTGTCGACGGGCGTCTCGCAGTGGGAGACCCCGACAGAACCTGTGCAGACGGGCAACACGCCCGCGCCCAGGACGGACCATCCTTACGGTGCCCCTCACTACGGTGCTGCGCCGGGGCAGGGTGGTCCGGGCCCTCAGCCGGAAGTCATCACGCACCCGGACGGGAGCCAGACGGTCAAGCACGCCGACGGAACCCTGGAGCCCATCATGCCTGATGGGACGAGGGCGGGGAGCACGGGGCCCAGTGGTGAGAGGGGTCTGGGGGTAAGTATCTCTCTACAGGCTTTGGCTACTTCCTTTGAGACGGGGCATACGAGTTGGCTTGTACAAGTACTGACTGGGACGGGCGGCACATAGAGCATGGCGTTGAATGCGCTCCTCGGCAGCAAGAACAGCGGCGGCTCCGGCAGCCACGGAGGAGGCCACGGCGGATCGGGCTCGAGCCCTCTGAGCGGCCTCGCCAACCAATTCCTCGGCGGCGGTAGCAACAGCAGCAGCGGCGGCGGCGGCAGCGGACACGGGAGCAGCAGCGGTGGGAAGAACTCTGCCGGTAAGCTGGTCGGCCAGCTGGCGTCCAACTTCCTCGGGTCCTCGTCCTCGAACAAGCCTTCACAACCCCAAACCTATCACGGCGGGTCACCATCCGGGCAGCAGTCGTCGCATCATCAGGGAGGCCTGGCGGGTGCTGTCATGGGCGGTGTGGCCAACATGTTTGGGAACAAGCCCGGTCACGGTAGCAGCGTGAGTATAGTCATTATATGAGGAGCTTTTGAGGTCATTTCTGATGTATTGATCAGCAGGGGAACGAATACGGCTACTCCAACTCTGGTTCGTCCGGTCCCTACTCAGGCCAAGCGCCTACCTATCAACCACCTGGATCGTCTGGTGCACCCTCTGCCCCTCCTCCCGGATCGCAACACTCCTACCACCAATCATCCCCGAGCCAGCAACAGTCTTATGGATCTCATCCTCCTCAGTCCTACCCTCAGCAACAACCACATGGAGCATCACACCAGAGTCATGCCCCCCCTCCAGGGCCGCCGCCTGGGCACTCTCAGGGTTATGGCCAGAACTACAGCCACAGCCCTGGGCAGGGTAGCAGCCCGTACGGACAACAGCATTACGGTGCGCCATCCGGTGCTCCTCCATCTCACTACCACCACCAGCAGGGCCAGACGCCGGGTGGCTATCCGGGACAATACTCTCAAGGGCCACCTCCGCCACAACAGTCATACGGTCAACCTGCATATGGCCAGCCCCCGCAGCAAGGATATGGAGGACATGGTTACTGATTGCGGACAACGAGCAACTGTTGACTTTTGAGTACTCTCTTTGCCTTTGGATGATTCTTTAGTAGGACAAGGATGTGGCGAGTATCCTTTCGTGGAGTAGAAAGAAGCAACTCAGTCGATTTATATTCCATGATCGAGCAGTGACGGAGTTTGGTACATATATACATTTTGACGACTGTGTCATGGTTGATGAAGATGCATGATTAATGATTTGCGGCGTCCTGCAGATGCGTGCATTTCTCTTGGTAGATAGGAATGCACCCACAAATTTCCCAACAATTAAGCCACACATCGATGATAAAGGGACGTATGACATGTTTGTTGTAGCTACACTGTGGCTAAGAAGAACTGCCTGCGCAGGCACTGACTATCTCGTCTTCTTGGACGGGCTTGGTGTCGACGGCTCATCCACGATGTTCTCAAGATATGAAGCTATACGACGAGCTACATGAAAGGACAAGACGGCGACCATGATAACGTAGACAGCTGTGAGCATGAGAGAGTGCGGCAACAGATTGTACAGGTAAGGATCCAGAATAACATCAACTAGAACCGGGGGCGGGTCGCGCATGAGTGCCAGATCATCTGTAAAGTAATCTGCGGCGGCCGAAACACGGAGGAAGAGTACTGACTTCTGGACCTCGTCGTTTGATGCTGCTACTGCTGCCCTGTGTACCCAAGGCTTCTGGTCGTCATCGTGGTTAGGAGCATCAGTACCAGGCAGACGAGATCTAGAGAAAAAGTCCAGGGATTGAATGAGCTCCGGAATCCGCCAGACGGCGTCAACTTCGTAGACGTCTAAAGAGAAGCTGGTAGGTTGGAGGGCGGACCAGCAGACTCGCAGCTCATACCGCTGCTTCTCCGTGAGTCCGTCGAGGACGAACCAGCTGTAAAAGCCCGGAACGACCTTGTCGAGGCGGTGCTTGTCATCACCCTCGGCGTCCAGCTCTGTCAGCTGAGCGGGCTTGAGGGTGGGGAAGACGCGGGTGAGGTTTGTTCGGACAGAGGCACTGTCCGGGGTGAGGACGTCTAGGTCGAGATTCGAGAAGGTCGGCCCACCTAGGGGTACGTTGATGGCCGGTGGACCGAGAAAGATGACCTTTTCCGTGTTGGCGGTTACGAACTTGGCCGTAGAGGCCAGCAATAGCAAGCCAGAAGGCGAGAATAGCTTCATCATTCTTGAGAGACGTCCTCTTGGGTACTCTGTAGATAGATTCTTTTTGGTCTTGGTCAACGTGGATACGGGTCGCTACCACGAGGTTGGTGAGATTGACGTGTAGATCGTGTTATTGGTCTGATGGCGAGCAAATGAGGTTCAACTGAGGCTCATCAAAACCAGGCAAGGGTCGAAGGGGGCACTCTCTTGGGTTACAGGGGTGCATGCACCGGACTCTGTTTACCTGGGAACAGACGGAAACAATATTCCACGCACATGAAGCGCGCACGCGAGTGTGGGTGTGCACTCCGTTATTTCTTTCGGCAACAGGCGGTCTCGTGTTAGTGTCTGTATTGTTCCGAAGAGAAAAAGATAAAGCTTCAGCCTTGTTATGTAGGCAGTAGTGTTTGTGCGTACTCAGCTGATTGCTGGGAAACGGAGTTGCTGCTGCCTGAACCAGGCGTCCTTCTCGCGCTCTGTCTGCATCGAACAGCGTTCAGAAGGCAGCTATCACTGTGATAACGTTGTGACTTTCCCGAGAGTTTTATTGTTCGGGTGGTTCGATTTGTGATGGCGAGGTCGCGTCGACTAATCAGCATTGGCCACAGCGGTCAGTCGGGTGGTGATAATTGGCCCACAGTACTACTTAGGGGCACATCGAAGCCCACTGCAGCAGTCCACTGGTAGCGGTCCTGGCGGCGAACTGCAGACGCGCTTACCTCAACTAAGACACGCTTCACTGGCCAGGACGCGCCTAGGATGCACCGGAGCACCAGGCCTCGATACCTATCGCAACGTGAAATCAACAAATCCCGGCTCGGCAAGCAGCCCCCCTCCACCCCTGGACCGCCCAAATTTCCCCCACCTAAGTATTTTCTTGCCCACTGGCTCTGGCTGCCCATCCCTCTTCCCCCCATTTTCCCAATTCTGATCCTGCCACTCACGTCTTTTTGTTTGAGAAAGAGAAAAAAAAAAGTCTAGTTCTTTGGTGAACCTTTTTTTCCTCCTCTTGATATCTCTGTCCCTCCTCATCCTCATCCTTCTCCCTCTAAACTTTATTGCTGTCTCGATACACTTCATCCACCATGCGTGAGGTTATTAGCATCAACGGTTCGTGGCTTGCCTTTCCCGCCCCTCCGACCTCACGCGTTTAGCTTCACCGCTGCATTCGTTCAACGTTGATATCAAAGATACTAACAGCTCTTTCATAGTCGGCCAGGCTGGTTGCCAGATTGCCAACTCCTGCTGGGAGGTAAGTCATGATCCTTTATGCACGGCGTCCTTCGCCGGTAAAGAGAAATTTAAAAGACCAATATATTGACCCCTCTCTTTAGCTCTACTGCCTCGAGCACGGTATCCAGGTAAACACCACATGATGATGCTTCACGGCGCATTCGTCCACATGAATTAAACTAACAAGAGCGACAGCCCGATGGTTACCTTACCGAGAAGCGCAAGGCTGAGGATCCCGATCATGGCTTCAGCACTTTCTTCTCCGAGACTGGTATGCCATCAACACACCTCTTGACTGCTGTCATGGGCAACCTCTCTAGATTCTAACAATGCTGTAGGTCAGGGCAAGTACGTCCCCCGTACCATCTACTGCGATCTCGAGCCAAATGTCGTCGATGAGGTCCGCACCGGTGCCTACAGGAACCTCTTCCACCCCGAGATGATGATTACCGGCAAGGAGGATGCTTCCAACAACTACGCTCGTGGCCACTATACCGTCGGCAAGGAGCTCATTGAGGGCGTCCTCGACAAGATCCGCCGCGTTGCCGACAACTGTGTTGGTCTCCAGGGCTTCCTCGTCTTCCACTCCTTCGGTGGTGGTACCGGTTCTGGTTTCGGTGCTCTCCTTATGGAGCGCCTTTCCGTCGACTACGGCAAGAAGAGCAAGCTTGAGTTCTGCGTCTACCCTGCTCCCCAGACTGCCACCTCCGTCGTCGAGCCCTACAACTCCATCCTCACCACCCACACCACCCTCGAGCACTCTGACTGCTCCTTCATGGTCGACAACGAGGCCATCTACGACATCTGCCGTCGCAACCTTGGCCTTGAGCGCCCCAACTACGAGAACCTTAACCGTCTCATTGCTCAGGGTACGTCTTACTGCAAATGCCACACTTATGCATGGTATCTAACATGATCAATAGTTGTTTCCTCCATCACCGCCTCGCTTCGCTTCGATGGTTCCCTCAACGTCGACCTGAACGAGTTCCAGACCAACCTGGTCCCCTACCCCCGTATCCACTTCCCTCTGGTCGCCTACTCCCCCGTTATCTCCGCCGCCAAGGCCGCCCACGAGGCCAACTCCGTCCAGGAGATGACCATGTCTTGCTTCGAGCCAAACAACCAGATGGTCAAGTGTGACCCCCGCCACGGCAAGTACATGGCCACCTGCTTGCTGTACCGTGGTGACGTCGTCCCCAACGACGCCCACGCTGCCGTTGCCACCCTTAAGACAAAGCGCACTATCCAGTTCGTCGACTGGTGCCCCACTGGTTTCAAGCTTGGTATCTGCTACCAGGCTCCTGAGAACGTCCCCAACGGTGACCTTGCCAAGGTCAACCGCGCTGTGTAAGTTTATTCTTTCTAGCAAACCCATCTATATCTGCTAACAACGTGTGTCCAGCTGCATGCTCTCCAACACGACCGCTATCGCTGAGGCTTGGTCTTCGCTCTCTATGAAATTCGATCTCATGCACTCCAAGCGTGCTTTCGTGCACTGGTATGTTGGTGAGGGTATGGAGGAGGGCGAGTTCTCCGAGGCCCGTGAGGATCTTGCTGCTCTAGAGCGCGACTACGAGGAGGTTGCTGCCGAGTCCATGGGCGAGGAAGAGCTCGAGGCTGAGTACTAAGCTATTCGCTCTATGCTTTCATTGGCGGAGTTGTCGATTCACTACGTGGTATCTGTAGCAAGCCTCCTATTATATCCAAAGAAAGGGGGTGCAAATTCTTTATCTGGTCCTTAGCCCAAACCGTTTTTTAATGTTGAAAATAATTTTGTAGATGCAAGTTGCTATCTCTCCTGATGTGATATGGTCCCTGTGCATTATTGTATGCTGCTGTGCTCCGGCTAGAAAGAAGTTCAATAATTGCGATGGAGATCAACGGCCTTGTAGAGCCGACGGTAGGCGCCTTGGCCGAGAGCATGTCACGTCACGGCCCTCGGATCAACACCTCCCCTTCTCAAGCTCCAGATCTCCGCCACACTTTTTACCCCACAAACACTCTACTTCAATTCTGACAGAACATATAACTTTAATCATGGCCCTATTTCGCACGGCAATCTGCAGAGTCTACAGGCAGGCTCCACTGCGCGCTGTCCGGCGGGGTTTTGCAACGGCAAGCAACCACCAGGTCTCGGATAATCGGGTCAAGCTGGTCGAGGTCGGACCGCGCGATGGACTGCAGAACGAGAAGAAGACGGTACCCCTGGCGACAAAGATTGAACTGATCGAGCGGTTGGCAAGAACAGGGCTGTCTACTATTGAGGCGGGCTCTTTTGTGTCGCCCAAATGGGTTCCGCAGGTAAGAACAGTGCTCTTTCCTGGGGGCCGGTTGAGAAGCTCGGGGAAGAAGACCGATGCTGACAATGGAATGCAGATGGCCAACTCTAGCGAGATTATGGAGCATTTGCTACAAAAGAAAGTGTCATCACCCGTTCCATTGACCTACTCTTTCCTTGCGCCCAATACGAAAGGCCTCGAGAGCGCACTCAACGTCCTGAAAGCCAACGCCGGCGCCTTCTCGACCCAAGCCGAGCCCAGCATCGGCGAAGCTGCCCTTTCCAAACCACAGATCGAGATTGCCGTCTTTGCGGCTGCTACGGAGAGCTTCTCCCAGAAGAACTTGAACTGCGATATTCAGACGTCGCTCGAGCGGTTCAAGGTGGTGATCCAGGACGCCAAGGCGCAGGGCCTGCGCGTCAGGGCCTACGTGTCCGTCGTGCTGGGCTGCCCATTCGAAGGGTTCGACGTTGACCCCCACAAGGTCGCCGAGATCGCTACGGATCTACTGGAATCCGGTGCCGATGAGATCTCTCTCGGCGACACGACTGGCATGGGTACGGCTCCTCGGACGAGCGCCTTGCTCAAGTGCATGGCGGCCGCGGGCATCCGTACCGAGGATATTGCCATGCACTTCCACGACACGTATGGTCAGGCTTTGGTCAACACGGCTGTCTCCCTGGAGCATGGCATCCGAACCTTTGATAGCAGCGTCGCCGGGCTGGGCGGCTGCCCTTATAGTCCTGGGGCCACGGGCAACGTGGCTACTGAGAATATGGTGTACTTCATGGAGACGTTGGGTATGAGCACCGGGGTAGACCTCGACGCCGTGGCGGACATTGGGCAGTGGATCTCCGAGGAGCTGGGGAGAGAGAATGATAGTACTGTCGGTAAGGCTGTACTGGGTGCGAGGGCAAGGGTCACTGCCGAGGCTTCCAAGGGAGACTGATGTACTCCGTATATGTGGTGTAAGATAACAAAAGCGTGGCTACTATCCATGAGGTTTGGTGGCCTTGTAATTTTAATTATGCTAGCATTTCCATGTGCCGGATGTCTACATGTATGTCCTAGAGAGGTGGGGTGGTTGACGCAAGCATTGTTTGTCAAATCGGCTTGCGCCAAAGGTCAAAGCCATCTGCTTTTTTTATGAGAAAAAAGAGGTCGTTATATGAATCACTGGCTATTATTTAATAGTCTTCACCAAAGTCCGCAGTAGGAGATCGTCATCATCTCCCTGGAGAGCTTGAAGAGCAGTCGCAGTCATGTGATGTCACCTTCCCCCGGAGCAGTCTCCACTCGGCGTCTGCAGTTACGCCCGTGGTGAAGCAAGCTCAACTCCCTCGTCCAGCTCCCTCTACCGCTCTCACCCACCCGCCTCTCCGAACACCGACCTCCACCTCCGACCTTTGAAGAGCGTCCACCGTTTTTTTTGTTCTCTTGAGTCTTTCGTCGGTAGCTCGCCCCTTGATCTCTTTCTTCCTCCGCATCGCTCTCGCCCTCTTTTTCTTTACCCCTCTGCAACCCTCCTCTAACAAGCCAACCCAGAGCTGCGGGCCACGCACCAACCCCCCCATCTAACCGCAACCATGTCGGACCCCCGCGAGTCGTCGTCATACTCGATTGTGCCGAGGATTCGTTACAACACCATTAGCGGTATCAACGGCCCGCTGGTCATCTTAGACAATGTATGCTTGGGAACAGAGTCGCTGGGGAGGTTTAGCTGTTGCGGAAGCTGACGACCTTTGGCGCAGGTCAAATTCCCCAGGTTCAACGAGATCGTTTCGCTCACCCTGCCCGATGGCACTGAGCGATCTGGTCAGGTTTTGGAGGCCCGAGGTATGCTTGCCTACGGCAACAAATGGAACCTGGCATGAAAGCTAACTCAACCTTTAGGCGATCGTGCCGTTGTGCAGGTACTCTACAACTACTACAGCCATCTCGATGTTACGATGTTAATTAAGCTATGATAGGTCTTCGAGGGAACTCCTGGTATCGATGTGAAGAAGGTAGGCTGCTGAGGTCTTTACTTCAGGGGCAATTGCTGACCGCATATACTTCAGACCAAAGTCGAATTCACCGGCAAGAGCTTGAAGATTGGTGTCTCTGAAGACATGATGGGCCGTATCTTCGATGGTTCCGGTCGCGCCATTGATAAGGGCCCCAAGGTTCTCGCTGAGGACTACCTCGACATCAATGGTTCTCCTATTAACCCTTACTCTCGTGTAAGTTTATAATACATCCAATGTTTCTCCTGTCGCTAATGTCCTCTGCTAGGAATACCCCGAGGAGATGATCTCCACCGGTATCTCTGCCATCGACACCATGAACTCGATCGCCCGTGGCCAGAAGATTCCCATCTTTTCTGCCTCTGGTCTTCCCCACAACGAAATCGCCGCCCAGATTTGCCGGCAGGCTGGTCTTGTCCAGAAGCAGGGTATTACCAACAAGGGCGTCCACGATGGCCACGAGGACAACTTCTCCATCGTCTTCGGTGCCATGGGTGTCAACTTGGAAACCGCCCGATTCTTCACCCGCGACTTTGAGCAGAACGGCAGCTTGGAACGCACAACTCTCTTCCTCAATCTTGCCAATGACCCTACGTACGTGATATTGATCAGGTGCAAAAAATCCCAAATGCCGAGCTAACTCCGCCCTTGCAGCATCGAACGTATCATTACGCCTCGTCTCGCCCTTACGACCGCCGAGTACTACGCCTACCAGCTTGAGAAGCACGTTCTGGTCATTCTTACCGACTTGTCTGCTTACTGCGATGCCCTTCGTGAAGTTTCCGCCGCCCGTGAGGAGGTGCCCGGTCGTCGTGGTTTCCCCGGTTACATGTACACTGATTTGTCGACCATCTACGAACGTGCTGGCCGTGTGACGGGCCGCAATGGCTCCATCACTCAGATTCCCATTCTGACCATGCCCAACGAGGATATCACTCATCCTATCCCCGACTTGACAGGATACATTACCGAGGGTCAGATTTTTGTCGATCGTGGTCTTGACAACCGTGGTATCTACCCTCCGATCAACGTTTTGCCTTCGCTTTCTCGTCTGATGAAGTCTGCCATTGGTGAGGGCATGACACGAAAGGATCACGGTGATGTCTCCAACCAGCTGTACGCCAAGTACGCCATTGGTCGAGATGCGGCATCCATGAAGGCAGTCGTTGGTGAAGATGCTCTGTCGAACGAGGACAAGCTGTCTCTGGAGTTCTTGGACAAGTTTGAGCGTCAATTCATTGCCCAGGGCCAATACGAGTCGCGAACCATTTACGAGTCCCTGGATCTGGCTTGGAGCCTTCTTCGCATCTACCCCAAGGAGCTGCTCAACCGTATTCCCGGCAAGGTTCTCAACGAGTTCTACCAGAGGGCCCAGAAGGACGCCAAGGCGAAGGGCAAGGCCAAGGCGGACGTGGATGCGAACACCAAGCAGCAGAACGAGGAGAACCTGATCGACGCATAAGACGGGAGCTCCTAAGCGCGGGATGAGAGAGTGTTGTTTCAAATTGTAATAGACAAACGAGTTCAAGTAGGTTTTGGCAGCATCAAGAGTTGTTTTTTGAGAGCATTGTTGGCCAAGTAGCTGAAAGTAGGGGTACTGTTATGGGACGAGATGATTCCGTGGTTGCGTGAATCTAAGCCTAAAGTTTTTTGCATGCAGGAGCCGAGTTTCAATGTTACCATTTTTCTCCAAAAAAAAAAAAAGAACGAAAAAAANNAAAAAAAAAAAGAACGAAAAAATCACTACGTAAGAGCGCACCTCGTGACAGTCTAAGGGATGGACGATATAATACATACATACATCTGGACTTGAGAATTATTAGTACTTTTAAATACTGTGCATTAGCTACGTATTGGGCTCTCGGAAGTCGGGACGAGACTCCATTCCGCGCCATGGGCGGCGTCAGACGATACATAGGATTGGTTAATAGACGACCATGCCAACCGGGTTGCATCATCGGGAGTTGGTTGAATGAGCTGAAAGACTAGTGACATTTCCTCGCCGTTGTGGTATCCCGAGATGGCTGGTTTAGAGTTTTCGGGCTTATATGGGCTCTGTTTCCGTGGAGGAGTCGATGCAGTTTAGATTCGAGATTGTGTTGGTTGTGCGAATCATTTACGTTAAAAGTCATGATTTATTTTGATGAAATGTTTGTAGTTGTTTACGTCTATTTGCAAGGACTGTGCGGAGTACTCCGTAAAGGTTACCTCCTTGGATTGCTTGTATTTCTGGGACACACATGCTCCAAGCTTTTTCTCCTGATCTTGTTGGGAGGGTGGCTTCGAGCAACGTGGTTTATTTAGATCACTTTTCTTTTCTCATGGTTGATCCGCTTGCAAATTGCAATGGAACATGGATTCAAAACGAAAAAGCTGACTGGGTCGAAGTGCTATTAGGTAGCACACCACTTTCGTACCCCGCATGCATGCCCGGGCCCTTGCTGCAAGCCAGGCTTACCTACTAGGTGTGTTTGGCCTCTTTTGCACCGAAGCCGAAGGCAACTTCATCGCTAGTGCCGAGTGAAGGGGGGGGGGGGGGGGGGGGGTGGGGGCTTTTCTTCTTCTTCCAGTACATGCAACGCCGTTTTTGGCTGGATACGGGCTTTGATTTCAGTACAGAACTGGCTATTTGAGGGAATTGTAGCTTGAAGAATTCTGAAGATCTGTTTTTGGGAAAGAGAGGGAGGGGAGGTGAATCAGATGAATATGAGGAGGTCATTGCAATGTAGGTAAGGATGAGGGATAGACTCGGTATAAGGTGCAGATGGGCAAACTTGTTGGCCAACGTGGTTTATTAATTTTCGCGGTTTGCTGCCTCGAATCGGAAGAATTGAGATTGACATCATACTTGTAGGTACTCCGTACCATGGCAAGTTTCCCCGCGGGGAAACTGGAGTAGGCGGACCAACCACACCTCGACTTACGGAGTATTGCTCGCTTCCAATTGACCGATTCATCTGCTAATTTTATTAGTAGCTTCCCCCGATTTTTCGTCTCCCACAACACGCACCTCTTCCCCCCGGCCAAACAACCTTGCTGCCAACTACAAGCAACAGGTCTCCAAATTTGCGGCTTATTTTCCCCCCCCTTTCTTTCCTTCTGTCCTACCCACAGTGGTCCTTTTGTTTCCATGCCCTCAGCTACTTGCCTAGTCATTCGCACATGCAAGAGGGATGGGCTAGATGGGGTGGTATCACACCATCTCTACCCAACCTCAGGGATTCCCTCAAGCTCTTTTTGGCTTGGCACCAAGGCACCTTGGCTAGACGCACCAGTCGGGACGCGTCGTCATGGTTTACACCAGGCTTGTGTTTGTTGCACGGCGCAGTAGCCGTGAGGAGAAAAAAACATGCGCGGGTTGCATACTCTGTAGAGGTCATTGAACCGGTCAGGGATCATCCCTTAGGTAGGGTGGTAGAATCCTTGTTCATTCGCTTCGCAAAAGTAGAATTCCTGACATGCAGAGTAGCATCGTAGCATATAAGCTAGGGGTTTCTCCCTCCACTTTCGCTTCGTCGCCTTGGGATTTTCTTTCCCTTTTTTTCTCTCTACGTCTTGCTGTTGGTGAATTATCCCTTCACTGCCATATCGACTTGCACAGTAGTTGTTCCTTGGCTGGGATAATTCAATTGATTGCTATCTTGGCTACCTTAGCTGCAACAAGGCACTCCTAGAGTAGGCGGAAGATACAATGCAGCTCAAGCGCAACCTTGTCGCCCTCGGGGCTTTACTGCCCGCCCTGTCCATGGCTCAGAACTCGACCAAGCCCAAGCCTGACAAGAATGGCAAGTACTGGATTGAGAGCGAGCATCTCAAGGCCGGTTTCGTGCCTTACGGTGCCTCCATCTCTGATATGCACATCAAGGACAAGCACGGCATCGTCCGCGACGTCATCGCTGGCTGGGAGAATGCCACCTACTACAGCGAGGACGGGCAACACCCCAACTACGGCGATGTCCCTGGCCGCTACGCCAACCGCATCCAGAACAGCACGTTCGAAATTGACGGCACGACGTACCACATCACACCCAACGAGCACCCTACCGAGGAGAAACCAGCCGGCATCCAGAGTCTCCATGGCGGCAAGGACGGCTGGGGCTGGAGGAACTTCACGGTTGTGGCGCACACCAACACCAGCGTCACCTTCTCCATTGTTGATCCAGACGGCAAGGAGGGCTTCCCTGGCGAGGTCATTAGCTACGTGACCTACACAGTCAACGGCTGGGACTGGGACATTAGCATGGTCGCCATTCCTACCACGAAGAAGACGCCCATCATGCTGAGCAGCCACACCTACTGGAACCTGGACGGTTTCGCCAACAACGAGACCCAGACGGCGTTGAACCACACCCTGCACTTGCCCTATAGCGGCCAGCGTATCGGTGTCGACAACGTGCTCATCCCCACTGGCGAGATCCTTGCCAACGCCAGGGGCTCTGCCAATGACTTCTGGAGCAAGCCCAAGCAGCTGGGCGCTGACCTCGACAAGCCTGAGATGAAGGGCAACTGCGGTTTCAACTGCACTGGCTACGGTAAGAGGTTCGCATACCGAACATTCGATGTTCAGTACTAACACACGTGGTATAGATAACTGCTACCTCGTCAACCGCGGCCAGCTCGGCACCTATGATTGGCGCACGCACTCGCCCGTCGCGACCGTCTACTCGGAGTGGTCCGGCATCAACCTCGACATCTACACGGACCAGGACGCCTTCCAGGTCTACGGCTGCGTCGGCCAGAACGGCACCCTGACGCTCAAGGAGTCGCAGGGCATCTTCGACGACGACGACTTCCCCCGCACCATCCCCCAGTACGGCTGTGTCGTCCTCGAGGTCCAGGACTGGATCGATGGCATCAACCACCCGGAGTGGGGGCGCACCGAGAAGCAGATCTTCGGCCCCGGCGACGACCCGTACACGCTGCAGGCTAGATACCACTTTAGCGTTGATGGCAAGAACAAGAAGCCTTCCGGCAAGGATGAGCTGTAAACGGGGTAATCGAAATTCCGCAGCATGTTTTGTGTAGTGAGGATATAATGAGTCTATAGTAATGATGTTGAACGATGTACAAATCGTCCACTTATCAAATAAAAGAACAGTGCATTGACCCTATAACATGTTTTTTTTGTCTCGTGTGTCTTGCTCTCTGAAAATGCTAGCATGCATGTCGTATTTACTTTAAGGTAGTGGATTGGGTTGGTGGAGGTCCAGTTTTCGGTAACAACACCCGCGGGGCAATTTTGAGGATACCTAGCGGCGGGAAAACTCATTTAGAGTCAACTTACTCATTCTTCCTCAATTTCAACCCCCCCTTTTAAATTACGAATCAGTTCTTTCTCCGACAGTGTCCAAAGCAGTCACACTCAAAATTTGGTAGAAAACCACGATGGAGGAGGATCGACTGGCGACGGATCTCGGCATCGCCGCTGACATTGAAGAGTCTCAGCTGGCACAGGAGGGCTACATCTCACCAGCCACACATTCATTGCCTCAGGATCCTTCAGCAGAGACCTCGACAGCATCGAATGAAGCAAACGCTGGGATCAGACAACCTAAGAAACGGTTTATAGGGAGGAGGGCGGCGGCCGAGGCTGCTGCCACACAGGGTGATGGTAAGGCGAGTGACAGCAAGGCGGTTCAGAGTATGTCATCTATTTGTTTTACGAATGCCTCATGTATATGCTCACGTTGCTGTAGCTCCCAAGCCAAGACGGGCGCCACGTCTGCTAAATCAAGTGCCCAAGGAAATACTCGAGGACCCGAACCTCAAGTCGGCCATCTCGCTGCTCCCCTCAAACTACTCCTTCGAGATCCCCAAGACCATTCACCGCATCCGCTCGTCTGGGGCCAAGAAGGTGGCGCTGCAGATGCCAGAGGGCCTCCTCCTCTTCGCCACCACAATCTCGGATATCCTCACCCAGTTCTGCCCGGGCGTCGAGACGCTCATCATGGGCGACGTGACTTATGGCGCGTGCTGCATCGACGACTACACGGCCCGCGCCCTCGGCTGTGATTTGCTGGTTCATTATGCGCACAGCTGCTTGATCCCCGTGGACGTCACCAAGATCAAGACGCTGTACGTGTTTGTGGACATTAGCATCGATACGGCGCACCTGCTCGCGTCCATGGAGAGGAACTTTGCCAGCGGGAAGACCATTGCGGTTGTCGGCACGATCCAGTTCAACGCCACCATCCACGGCGTGAGAGGCAGCCTCGAAAAGGCAGGCTTCAGCGTCGTGGTCCCCCAGATTGCGCCTCTGAGCAAGGGCGAAATCCTAGGCTGCACGTCCCCGAAACTCAACGAGGACGCTGCCCCTGTCGACTTGATCCTGTATCTAGGCGACGGTCGATTCCATCTCGAGAGCATCATGATTCATAACCCCTCCATCCCGGCCTATCGCTACGACCCGTACTCGCGCAAGCTCACCCGCGAGACGTATGCCCATGACGAGATGCAATCCATTCGCCGCAGCGCCATCAGCTCTGCTCGTACGGCGCGCAAGTGGGGGCTCATTCTCGGCTCCCTGGGCAGGCAGGGCAACCCGCACACTATGCAACTGATAGAGAAGCGACTGACCGAAAAGGGGATACCTTTCGTCAACCTTTTGCTGAGCGAGATCTTCCCAGGAAAGTTGGCGGCGATGAGTGACGTCGAGTGCTGGGTGCAAGTTGCCTGCCCGCGGCTGAGCATCGACTGGGGCTATGCGTTTTCGAGGCCGTTGCTGACGCCGTACGAGGCGCTTGTTGCGCTGGGGGTGAGGGATGAGTGGGGGAAGAGTGCGTACCCGATGGACTACTACGGCAAGGAGGGATTGGGAAGGGTTAAGCCTATTATTGGTGTTGGGACCGCGTAGATCTGAGTGAGATGTGCAAGGGGCGAATATAGTACGCTTGAAGCTGGTGGGTAGATTTTGACCAGGAGTGCTATATACTCTGCCAGCATAAGCCGATGGGATACTTCAAGCGAAAGTTGAATATTGCTCTTCAGATCCGTTTCTTCATCTAAACGTCTGAGTGTCTGGACGCTCTGGGTAAGGAACACGCCGCCTTGTATAGCATGTGCATGCTGTGCAAGTGACGTCTGACTCGCCAAAATCACGAAGCAAGCTGCTAAAGACATGGCCATAAAGATGATTCCTTTTTGTCCAGGTAGTATTGGCCTTGCTTTCTTGCGACGCAGCTTCCGATTATTGGTGATTAGAGTTGGGAGGGAGGCTTGGGATTGGACGGTTCGGTGTGGGTGAGCTTGATAAGCCAATAGAGTGGATTCAAGGCTCCTTCAAGTCGCATTCTCCGTACCAACAGGCTCAGGACGATTCGAAAACATCAGTTTGTACTTGATAATGACCACAACCTCAAGATCTCCCTCCGAATGCGCGTCTTCACCGCCGCCGCTTCTCTCGGCCTTGGGTTCCCGTTTCCGCACCACGGCCAGAGCCCTGGGCAGCTTCTTCACCTCCCCCGTCAGCCGCTGGTGCTGCCCGATGTACATGTGCACAGACTTCATCCAGGCCGAGCCCTCGGCGCCGGGGACGTAGTCCGGGAACTCGACGCGGCCTACTTCGGAGTTCTGGACGGGGTCGCCGCTGCTGTCGCTCGGAAGGTTTATTGTGCCTTGGAGCTCGAGGATGGCGAGACCTGAGGGGGTTTGGAGTAGCTCGGGCAAGGGGCTTGTTGGGGACTTGTCGCCCGCTTTGGAAGGAGGGTATAGCTTGAATGAAGCCATGATGTCTATGCTTTTATTTCATGTAGAAAAAGATGACGTTGCTCTGGAACTCCCAACTTGAACTTCATTGAGACAGATGGTGAGTGAGTCGCAACCTTTCTTTGTGAGCCGACACGTGAAATCGCGTCCCAGCTGGGAAAGTGGGGGTTTCGAAAGACAAAGACGTGGCGTTGAGATTCATCTGTGGCTGATGAGAGATGTGGCGGCCAGATTTGGCTGCAGCGTCGCTAAGGCTCCTCATTGGCTGGGTCTCCACAAAACCTTTCCCAGCAGCCCTAGCAGCACACATTTTCCTCCATTTTCGCCCAATTTTTTTTCCAAAGCGACCTGACTGACCTCTGTTTGTTGCCTGTAGTCCACATCTCCAATCCGACAACCCGCTCCCAACTAACCAGCCAGGTCAAGAAGAACTTGCACCACCACAACAAACTGGCAAGATGAAGGTGCGTCTAGGTCATTGCGAATCTCTGCTGCAACTCGCCTCTGCGTCTGGGGAATCTGTGTTTTTTTTTCCCTCTGTGAAGGGAATTTGGGAATGCTCTGCTCCCCCTCCCCGCCGACGAGGGCGTCGAAGTGCAAATGAGATATCGGTTGGCGACATGATGTCGAGAGAGATGTGCTGACCAAGTTTTCACAGTTGAACATCTCCTACCCTGCCAATGGCACCCAGAAGCTCATCGAGATTGAGGATGAGCGCAAGACCCAGGTCTTCGCTGAGAAGCGCGTACGTCTTCCTTCCTCCCCCCCTCCCTCCGACTTCAAAAACAAAAAACAAAAAAAAAGAAACCTTCGAACTCCTCCCAACGAATGATCCTCGATATACTGACCATTTTGGTTGCGATTAGATGGGCGTAGAGGTCCCTGGTGAAGCAATCTCTGAGGAGTTCAAGGGCTACCTCTTCAAGATCACCGGTGGAAACGACAAGCAGGGTTTCCCCATGAAGCAGGGTGTCATGCACCCCGGCCGTGTCAGGCTCCTGCTCTCTGACGGCCACTCCTGCTACCGCCCTCGCCGCACCGGTGAGCGCAAGCGCAAGTCGGTCCACGGCTGCATCGTCGGCAACGACATGTCCGTCATCTCCCTTGCCGTCACCAAGCAGGGCGACGAGGACATCCCCGGCCTCACCGACGTCGTTCACCCCAAGCGCCTCGGCCCCAAGCGCGCCACCAAGATCCGCAAGTTCTTCGGCCTCACCAAGGATGACGATGTATGTCTTATCCCGCTGCCATACTCGATCATCGCCTACCCTGGCGTGTCGTCCGGGTAGAGTGTGAGAGGATAAATCCCCGTTTCGAGGCAGACTTCTCTTCTCTTTTACTTCTTGTCTACATGCCGGTAGCACGAGCGAGAGAGAAAAAAGAGAAGAGGGGGCTGTTTCAACTCGGGGAGCGGCAAAACTCCAACTATAGCAACACGCGCCTCTTTGATACTAATACCACCACCAACAATAGGTCCGTAAGTACGTCATTCGTCGCGAGATTCAGCCCAAGGGTGAGGGAAAGAAGCCCTACACCAAGGCCCCCAAGATCCAGCGTCTGGTCACCCCCCAGCGCCTCCAGCACAAGCGCCACCGCGCTGCCCTCAAGCGCCGCCAGGCCGAGAAGGTCAAGGACGAGGCCGTAAGTTGCTTCTCATCATACAGTAACCTTTGCATCGGATTACTTACCGTCTCATCCAGAACGAGTACGCCCAGATCCTGGCCAAGCGCGTTGCCGAGGCCAAGGCCAACAAGGCCGACGCCCGCAAGCGCCGCGCCTCCTCCATGCGCAAGTAAAAAGGTTCAAATGTGATCGGGTTTCCACATATCGCTGGGCGTTTCGACTTGTGTGTCTTTTTTAATGAGCCAAAGAGAAAGAATATAAAAAAGGAAATTTCATGGCACATTACAAACATGATACCTACTTTTCCTTGGTTTTATCTGCATGCGTTGGGAGTGAAAAAGGAAAGACAAACTAGGGCAGGGCTCTTTTCATCACGGCTGGGATAACAATGAATTACAATATTCGAAGCCATTCAAGATCGACCGTGTTTGTGGCACTAGCTCCGTGAAATTTCTCCCTATCAAACATACCATGCCGTCCTAGCATGAGGCCATGTACTTGTATCCAAGGATAACAAACACTACACTATCTCACCTACCTCATCGTTCCCAATTCATGTGATAGATCACTTGGAGAAATTTCACAAGACTGACTCGAGCATTAACAGCACATGAACGAAACTTATAATTCATATCTATGTTATAGCTGGATTTTCAAAATATCGATGGCGGTAATAACGGCTCCTTGAGTTCAATATTTCAGAAGGCCTGCACTCCTTCTTGATAAAGTTTCCCATGGTGGTCTTAAGTTGAAACCATCTTGTGGCTTAAACAAAGACAACCATTATGACCTCCATCATACTCCAATCCATCCTGATTTAAGGACCTTTGCGCCTGTCCCTCCCCATTTTTATCTAATAAACCTTTCCCCCATTAATTGACTTACAAGAGAAATAATTTACGCGAAGCCAAAGTATTCACTTCCAGCCGTAATGGCCTTGTGGAATTGAGAACGAAGACTGTCATAACTCTCGTACTCAGGTATATCAAGTTCTGCCCGAATGTGTTAGCCGCTGTTCTCCCAATCCCTGGATGTTATACTTACGGTTGAAGCACGTATGCGAAGTTGGGAGGCGATCTTTGTCACCAGGATCTCTGTGAATATTGAAGCGGTTCACGCCGTTCATACCCTCAAGTTCTTTGAATCCGTTGAGAGGAACCTTGCTGGTCCCGGTGACGAATTGGAGCAACTTCGCACGTTCCTCTTTGTCAAAGGATCTGACAGCACGCCAGAACCATTGGATTTGCTGAGAAGAAGGATTGTAATTATGATATTCCGTATTGGCCTTCCAGTCATCAACGTCAATGTCGGGAAGACCAGAAATGAGAAGCTCAAGCTCCTGTTCGTTAAAGATGGAGATGAGCTCTGCCGGAATAATCTCGTGGAAACCTAGAATAAAAATTAGTATTGCATTTAGAAATTCATAGGGAAAAGTCACTTACCAGTCAAAAATTCTTCCATCTGCTCCTTAACCGAAGACAACAGCTTGTGCTCTACCACTAATCGAACATATTCGTGTTTGTTCTCCTCAGTGACTGGAACGTCGCGACCGTTGGGGATCAGATCGACGACGTTGGTAACGCCAAACTCATCATCCTCCACAGAAAAGGTTTCAGTGATGATGTCCGCAATGTCATTCTCCAGCATCCAACACAGCGATTTGTAGTAGTCGGGGTCGAAAGACTCCATATCCTTGACAGATACGGACTTTCCAAGAATGCGCTTGTATACAGCACGGCTGAAGTAGCAGTCCAGAAGCCTGCCCTCATAGAGGGCTTTGCCAATGATGCGGCCGATGAACTTGAAGAAGAACAAATGCTCGTCGTTGACTCCACTGAGTTTGTTCGGGTGGAAGGTTGTTCGATCTGACGATACTGGAATGAAGAGTGCATAGTTGGGGTCGAACATCTGTCGTGCTAGAACCTGGAACCACTCACGCGTGACACCACCAGCATCGACACCTTCCTCACCATGGAATTTGATACTCAGCTTTCCGAACTTGATCTCGTCGCCAGTCTTGAAATAGAGCGACCTAAAAGAGTCGTGGAATACATGGTCTCGTCGAACGGACAGCTGCAATGTTGGGTAGGCAGTTCGATCTTGCCCATTTGTGCGAGAATGCACACTTCGGTTGAAGTAGTTGCGCTTGTTGTCAAATTCAAGTACTTTGGGATTCTTGACCAAGAGCGCAAATGTTCCCGACATAAGCTTAGGATTGCTCCTGACCAGCTCGTTTAGAATGCGCCTATGGTTGTCGGTGAAGCTAAAGAAGAGGCTTGCCGTTCGCGACTCAGGTGGAGGGCTAGTCAGCACCATGTCTTTGCCGTCCTGGTTGTTGGCTGGATCATCTTGAGTAGTTGTATTCTTGCATACGACCATCAACGACTCAATCAATGGTAGCAAGATTGTAGCCACGTTAAACATATTCTCTCGCTCATGAATTGCTGAGAGACAAGCGCCGAGCTTATCCCACATGGATGAGAAGGTCGAGTTGTGGTATAGTGATGTTACGAGATCATGCTTCTCGCTAGACACATTGCCATCATTTGACTCGTCGGCCTTCTTTCTGCTTTCAAATAGATGATCTAGAGCCGTCAAGACGCGGAGAAGCTTGTTTTGTTCGGATGCGCCAGGAGAAAACTTTTCCAAAGCCACACCTTGGATCTCAGTCCCAGAAGTTGCACACTCGATGTGTGGAAGCAAGTTATCGAGGTCAGAGACAATGTTTTCGCTGAGGACCCTAGCCTGGCGAACTAGCTCCTGTCCAAAAACTACCTTGGCGCCTGGAACTGCGGATAGATTTTTGATGGTTGAGATGGTGTTCTGGAAGGTCTTTGAGCTACACTCTCTGGCCACAAATACTCGAACAACAAGTGTGAGGTTCTGTGCCGGGATGACTGGGAAGTCTAAAGGACGGGGTTTTGGCGGACTAGATTTCTTTGGCTCCTCTTGTTCAGCGTCCTTACCGGGAGCGTCTGCGCCCTGGGCTGTGTCAACAGTGCTGGAGGGCTCCTCTGAAGGCTTATCTGAAGAACCTTCGTTTTTGCCTTCAACTGCTTTAGAAGACTCTGGTTGGCCCTTCCGTTCGGTTGTCTCCTTTTCCTCTGCCTCCTTGCGACGCCTCTCTAGGTTCAGAAGTGGAGTGGTGACTCGATTGAGGAGATCGGCAAGATGGTTCATGACAACCGAGCTCTCCATGACCAGCTCCCGATCGAGTAGGGTTAACAGGGAGTTAATCGGGTACTTTTGGGCCTTTGAGTCTTTTTCTTTGCCTTTGCCTTTGCGGCTCAGAGATCTCTTGAGCGTTGCCCCAATAGAGTCGTGCTCCATCAGGAACAACCAGTGAATATGCTGATTCTTTGTGCACAAGTCCACAAGTAAATCGAGGCATTGCTGTACTATGAGTAAGGGAGAGGTCTCCGAGTTGGCTTGAGCCGCGAGAGAGCTACCCAAGGTAGTTAGAGTCCTCTTGAGACTCTGAGGTGTTTTCTGCTCTGGGTTGCTTTCACGTGTCTTCTTGGCTTTGAGCGAAAGCTGCCCGAAGCTGCGTTCTACCGCGTGCATATCAACACTCCCTTCTTGAAGAATTTGTAATATGGTGCTGACAACCTCAATCCGGTTTTGTCTATTCTCGCAAACGTCGGAGAAGACACTGAAAAGATGAGAGCGAATAGATCCTTGGTGGGCAATGAACATTAAACGAACAAGTGTAGCGACGCCGGCTTTATCCAACATTTGAACCACTGTGCGCCTGGGCAATTTGTTATCTTGTGATTGGGCTTGAGTGGTCTGTCCAGGGGGTCTTGGGATACTGGGGGCTCCTCTGGAGGCTAGCACTGGCGGAGTGCCGTTATTTTCGGCCAAGGCCCTGGCACGTGCTGCCATTTCAGGAGGCAAGCGACCGAGAACTTCTTCTCCCTGTTCCAACAAAACTTGTTCGCGAAGCTCTGGTGGGAAAGTGAGGAGGATGCTGGCTGTATCCATTTCTTCCGGAATTCCCTGTGCTGCGGTGTTGTTCCTCCCCTCGCCAAGAGAGACGGGAGGTCTGGCTACGCCACGTCGACGCTGTTCTTGAGCCTCTTGTTGCTCAATTTCCCTGCGAATATGTGGAGGGAGAACATCCAGGAACTCTTGAAATACCTCCGTAGCTTCTCCACCTTGTTGGGCTCCTTCTCGAGCTTGAGACCGTCTCTCAGTAACAGCCTGAGCAATGACCTCTTCTCTGAATTCTTCTGGCAAAGCCGCCAAGTAGTCTGGATCTATCCCCAGATCTGTCACATCAACCTCTCGATTCTGAATAATCGTCGTTACGCGAGGTTCATTGGATGTTGTAGCTTCTGCGACAGAAGCCATGGAAGTTGAGGGGGCGCCGCTTTCTGTAGCAGTGGTCTCGATACCCTCCATGATGTCGCTATCTGGTCGTCTCACTTCGTCAGCAGCTTCTGGATCATTAGGCCTACGTGTCTCAGCTGCTGCGGCTTCTGCTGCAGCACGCTCTGCTTCAGCACGCTCTTCAGCTTCCTGGCGCTCTTGGGTAGCTTTCTCCTCGGCTTCCTTCTCAGCCTTCGCGCGCTGTTCCTCTTCTTCTTTCTTCTTGCGTTCTTCGTCCGCCTTTTTCCTGCGCTCTTCTTCCACTTGCAGCCGGCTGCGTTCCAGTTCCATGGCACCAGGAGTCAGTTTGGCCATAATCATGGTAGTCAGCTTAGCTACCTGACTGCTTATGGAGTTGCTGAAAATTAGATGTGCCTCTTCATCGTATCTTTCCTTGGTCGAGTGCGTACTGAAAGCGACTGCTTGATGAGGCTCTTGGATCATCGGTTCTCGTCGACCTTCGTGTCTCGGGTTACGGATCAGGGTATTACGAGAATCTCCAAAGCTGATCGTGCCCGGTGGGTTGTGGATCTGAACGTGGAAAGGGCCTGATCTCTGCAAAGCTGGAAGAAACTCCATGAGATCACCCAGAATAGCCATGGGAGGTTCTCCATGCCGCCCTTCCATAATGTTTGGTATCCTAAGAGTTGTAGCTTGCTGGACACCTCGCGAAGACGCGTCAGTCCGGTCGTTGCGACGAAGTAGCGGGTTAACTCCATCGTCTGCATTTGCGGCCGGTACTGGAGTACGATGATGGCGAGTGAAAAAGCTGCGGAAGTCTGTTTACAATAGCGTCAGCATAAGCCTTTGAGTACGGAAAGTATTCAGGTGTCTGACCACTAAAAGGATCTCCTCTGCCGGCTAGGAACCCTGAGGGAAGAGGGCTTCCCCTTTCTACTCTGGTAAAAGCCCTTCGCCTGCCGCCATGGTGATTGACCACAATAACGTGTTGATCGTCTGGAGGATTGAAACCATCCCAGCCCAAGCCTGGGATGGGAGCAGGGTGATCATCGACTACTGACGTTAATAAACATGGTTTCTGGTTCATTTTGCGTGAACTTACTTGGTAGATCGTCATCATAATTGTAGTCTTCGTCGTCGATATCCTCATCTTCTTCCTCATCATCTGTATAGAATCAGTATAAGTCAATGTGGATCTGTGATCGTAGAAATTTACCTTCTTCTTCATGGATGTCTTCATCGAAACCATGATCCAGATCATCTAAGAGGTTTGGGTGATTGTAGCCGCCTTCGCGCATGATGTCGGCGAGCACCTCCATACCGTGCTCATGTACCCCTACATCATCAAGCTCATCTTCGTAGTCTGCGTCCTCATCTTCGAAATCCCCTTCAAGAACTTCTTCGTCTTCTTCGCCCTCCACTTCGCTCTCCCAACCCGAGGCACCATCATCTTCGATAGGGTGGCCATCTTCGTCGATGATTTCGACATGATCTTCGATATCTTCCATATCCTCCGAATCCATCTCGTCCTCATCATCTTCATCATCACTGTCGTCGTCATCGTCATCGTCATCCTCGTCCATGACAACTTCCACCATACCTGGCTCACCAGAAAGGCCCTCAATTTCACCCATCTCGCTATCTTCGCTGATGAAATCCTCCTCGTCACCTTCTGAGAGATCTTCCTCGTCATAATCCATTTCATCACCATACTCGTCGCCGTATATATCTTCACCTTCATCGTCTTCTTGATCTGACTGGTCGTCTCTTGGCTCGAGCATCCCAAGCGATGAATTACGATACAGATCAGGAGTCTCCTCACGCCCGTCTTCAGAGGTAGAGAGCGACGAGGTTGATCCAGCATCTTCATATGCTGCTGTATCCTCCGTCACACTTGAAGAAAGGAGGTCATAGAGACTTAGCTGCTTAGCAGTTTCGGTCAAAGTACGCAGGGTGCGTAGGATATACTTAATAGCCCGCTTGACACCAGGATAGTTGAGATTTATCTCAGCAATGGACGAGGTAAGCTTCTCGATAAAGCCTTTCTCGTACATCAAGCGCCGCAGTTGAGATTGAGACCTAGCCTGAGCAACGTCGACTGTTCTACCATGATCCTTGTCTCGTTCACCGATCATATTGTTCATAAGTTCAGTGAGAGACTGCATACGAGAGTAGCGGGTTTCTAGTGGCTCATCTGTCAAGGGCGCTCGCTCATAAGCTTTCAACAAAGTGTCCAAGACAAACTTGCGAACAAAAACAAGATCCGGCTCATCATCGTAAGAATACTTTTCTGCGGTTCTCTCGATTGCCGTCTCCCTTGTTTTGGTGACAAGTGCGACCAGTACTTTTTGGGTATGCGCAGCGACAGCAGCCTTCTTCTTTGCACTGATTGTCTCGGCTGTTCCACTGAGATTACCTGAGCAGAGGAGATCATAAATGAGATAGTTGAGCACACTGGACCGAGGCTTAACCGGAGTACTTGTTGGGATAGGCGGAGAGCTGCGCTTGAAGTTAATGAACTCGATCTTTGTCCGGTTATAGCTCTGCAGCAACTCTGTCAGGCAATTCAACAGGAAACAGCGATATATAAATATCGGGTGCTCTTCGACATTGAACATCGGTTTCGAGGCTTTCTTGTCCTTGTCGGCAGAAGACCCAACGTCTTTGGATTCTTGAGGAGGCTGTGCAGACCTAGATTGTTCGTCATGGCCAGACTGGCTGGTATCCTTGGTGGGAGCTGAGGGCTCCTTATCGTCGACGTCTCGGTATTTGACAAGCTCACTCAAAAGGAAGTGAATGACACCATCTGGATTCTCAACCACAGGCCTCTTCTGATCCTGCGTAGCCCTAGGCGCGTCGACCATCTCCTTCTCAGCGGGTTCGGTGGTAGGCTTCACATCCACAGCCATTTCATCCTGAGTATCGCCATCTTGACTTTTCTTTCGATCCAAGGAACCTTTCAACATTAGAGTATGAGATCGACCAGCCTCGCTGGGCGGCATCCATTTGGTGAACTCCACGACTTCGTTCGTAACCTCTACAAATAAGTCTGGGGCGCGCAGAGCCCATGGTGACATTTGATGCAAGAACGAATTCAGTGTAGTGGTACCACGCTGGTGGCCTCTAGACATGTTTGGAAATTCGTTTTTGATCTCCGCTCGAAGAATTTGCTTAGTGACCTCTTCATCCTCAACAATATGTCTTAAGATTAGCATGATGTGAGCATTTATTTTGTTTTGCTTAAGGCGCTCCGAGCCTGAGCCAGAGAGCTGCTTTGCCAGGAGGAAAAGGCGTTGTAAGCTCATCTTCTCTCCCATAAGCCTTGATAGAGGGCGGTCCCGTGTGAGCAAAACAAGGACACGCAAGATTGACGTAGCGAGCACTTCGTCTTTTCCAACCCGCGGCAGGAGTTCCAAGACATGATCCATGATAGCCCTTTTCTGGCGCTCATCGACTAGCGGTGTCGGCTTTTTGATGACAGGTTGGGTGTAGGTGTCATTGATGGATTTCGGTTGCGTCCATTCCGCTGCAACCGGTCTGGCGTCGCGGGAAAGCAATATTTCCAGGATCAGCAGAATATAAGAGTACCATGGTGGAGTCTCAGAGCCCGCGGGTCCGGTAGGAGCAGCCAAAAATTTGATATAGCCCTCTACTTGGGATCGTAACAGATCTTCGTTGTGTTGAAGGAAGTCTGATTCTTGGAAAAGAAGGGCAAGAAGATGGGCATACGCGGCTATGCACCGGCCATTACTATCCAGATCATCTTCAGAGTCGAATGAGAGCAAAGCCATGGATAAAGTTTCGCACGCCTGCTCGTGGGCTTCATGTCCTTTGGAACGAAGAACCATAGCGGCAATGAATTCGGAAACCTCGATGGCGTTCTCGGGATGTGATCGAACAACGTCTAAGCATCTATCGATTAGATCCTTGCGCAATTCCTCACGCTTCGCGTCCAGGTCAGCCTTTGTAGCCACAAATGCATGATCATTGGTGCTAGGAATCGACAATTGACCTGTCAACTGGTGTGCAGATTCCCCATTAGCTGGTGCGTCTTCTCTTCCTAGCTCAACGTCCAAAGGTGATCGATCAATAACTTCTCCGAGATGCGGGGAATCGTCCAAAGACATAAGATCAGGGTCTGGAGAAGTTGTCTCATCTGGCGGCGTGCGCTCAGCCCCCCCGCTTCTAAGCTCCTCTAGTCCAGACGTATCAGCATCCTGAGGCGGGATAGGATGGCGAGGGCCAGCAACCCCATCACGATACGCAGCGCAATAGTCTCGTGTGGCCTGAGGGTTACCATTTGTTCTAAAAGTTGCCTCCAAAACTAGGTCCCTATCAAAGCCGGCTGAGTCATGGAGGACATCATCCACTACATGCCGGAACTGACGCCAATTGAAGCGGTGGTCTGTAAATTGTAGTAGATGGAATGGTGCCCTATCACTAGGGGTGGAGGATGGTTCTGCATCACCAACAGATATGGTTTTGAGGGTTTCCAACAACTGTCTGATTGTTGCGTCAGAAACTTTGTCAACCAGTGATGTCTGCTGCCAAAGTTCCGCCACTGCAGACAAAATGGTAAACCGTACTTCAACTACAAATTGTTGAAAGATGTTGGGCACAACGCGGTTCCTGTCAGTTCGAGGCTGAAGGCTGTAAGATTGGCCTGCCTCAATAATGTACTTGCCATTGACAAGAACAAGATACAGGTCCAAGATCTTCTTCAAGCCAAAAGCAGCAACTTTATCGTGGGTATTGCCTTGACCTTCACGAATTGTTGTAGCGAATATGTTGAGCATTTTGTTGAGTACATCGAGGCCACCTTCTTCCTTGAAGGCCATAAGAACCGGTATTATTAGCTGGGTGTGATGACGCTCCGCATGGGCTCGAGAATGTTGTTGGTCAGCCAGCATAGTGTGTAAAGTATGCAGCATGATGATCCAGTAATGGAAATCTTTGGAAGTTGGTTGCTGAGATTTTCCAACGTCAAGGCGGAGATGGCTGAGCACAGCATTGGCCAAAGCCTGGGCAATTTCCAACTGCCTTCGTCTTGGATAAGGATCACCTTGGTTCAGTTCACGTCGGGGGAGCAGAGCTTTTCCTAGAGCCTGGAAGAAAGGGAAAAACATCGGGATCATTGGATGAAGCAGTACTTTAAATGCTTCAAAGTTCTGGAAGCGCAGGCTGTTTTGCTTCTCCGTTACCGAGCCTTCGGCAGTATCGCCTTGATCTTGTGCTTTGCCATCATTCAAGACACTAGGAAGGGACACAGGGTTTACTTCTGCTTCAAGGGACTGTGTAGGAGATGCAGAGTCGTTCGCAGGCTTCGTGCCTTGAAGTGACCACTGTAAAGGCACTAGATTCAGCTGAGCAGCTTCTTCAGCAAGTAAACCACGAAGTAAAGGTCCTATTGACGAGACCAACTTCAGATACAAGTCATATACGTTGACCGGGTAGAAAGTTGCGTTATTAGAGCGTGAAGGAGGAAAGCATTCAGAAATGGTCTTCAGAAGTATCTGAGCATTCAAGAGAGCCTTCAATGTTTTAGTCCCGGTTCTGACTGCCTCTTGGTTTTTATTATCAATGGACAAGTCGGAGGACAAGAATGGTCCAAAGTAAGATTGGTCTTGAACTTGAGCAATTGGCTCTAGCAAATCCAGAGCGACCTGAGCACGATGCAAAAGCGATGGTAACCCGCGCGAAGGGCTGAAATCAACCAGTTGTCCAATAACTTGTGATAAGTATCTGGATGCCGTAGAGTCTTCGAAGTGTATGGAAAGGCCGGGGGATTCGCAAATATCGAGCATAAGATCAATACCGCCCTTGCGAATGAAGGTCGTCTTCAGCAATGCATTGGCGTTGCCGATGTAACCGGACATGAAGTTAGCAAGAGCAAGGACGTACGGGGTAAAGGAATGCTCTGGCGAATTTTTCTGGGCATCTTTGCGCTGGTCCCTTTCAGCACCGTGGGCATCAACAACAGTGTCTGTCATGTCGATATCCGTATCGCCGGCTGAAGACTTAGCATTGGAAGACAAATCTTGCTCGTCTACAAATTCGCCATCTTGCGTAACAGAGAGCGCATTTTTGTCTTTGCCAGTTAAGAAGAGCCTTGCCCCCCAAGAAGGTGCCTTTTTAATCCCTAAATAGCGTACTCGGGCCACCATATCAATTACTGAATTTGATATAGATGTTCTGAGGGATGGATGGTGACGAGCAAGCTCGTCAAAACTACTACCGACGTGGTAAGCCAAATCGCCATGGCCGTTAAGTATTTTGACGTGACGAGAACTTTCAAAAATCTCAAAAAAGCTATCGAAAGCTCGTGACGCAACGACTAGCTTGAGGCCAGTGTTGTTGAGGCAAATGGCATTCAGCACTTGCGGGATGACTTGTATAGCATCCGTAGATGGTATAATGGTCTTAGCTACTTCTTGACGGGGTGCGTTGCGAAGATCCTCCTCGGACGGTGGATGAGGTCGCTCGTCTTTCTCGAGACCAGATAGAATTGATTCATCAGGGACATGGAATTCATCATCTTCGTCGTCCTCTTCATCGCTCTTGTCCACGTTCACAGTCGGCACAGGCCGTCCGGTGAGAGATGCAAGGTATGACTTGACCATTCCTGACTCTGAGATTGCTGCAAAGCTTGTTGGATCATTGTTGATGAAATCACTCAGGATGGTAACAGAGCTAGACCATACCACGGATCCAAAAGCCTTTGGATCCTCTATGATTTGCCGAAGGCTTGCAAGCAGATCGGACTCATCCGCTAGGTTCCGAATTAATCTTGCGGTATTACCACCGTGTGTGTGCGGTGAAGTCATGATGTGGTCAATAAATTTCAGCAACCACCTAAGAGATTCGCGTTGATAGAAAGGAATCTCATAGTCCACGACGCTAGATTGCTGTGAAAGTGGCGTGCCGTTGCCAGAAGTTTGCAAGTCCTTTGCTAATCGAACGAGATCCACGACCAACTGCGAAACCGCTTCAAGGCCCTTTCCGTTGAAAAAAGATGTGAAGGCGCTGTGGTAAGACCAGATAGTTGTCTCAAGGAACATAAGAACAGTGAAGTAGTAGCGCTGTGCGGTCTTTGTTCGCATGTTGAGTATTTCCACAAGTAGCTCCATCAGGCCAGCTGATGCCATTTCGTTGCCCACACGTGTAGTGGTAGATAGGTGTAGAGTTAGGGACAACAGCTTGTCCCTCCACTTGTCCATCCCAGTTACTTTGCCGTCATCCTCTTCCTCGCCGTCCTCCTTCATCTGTGCAACCGCCTTGCGTAATACATAAAGGAGGACACCGTGGCTCACATTGGCATTCAGCGCAGAAAGGACGTCCTGACATCGTGCCTGGAAACTCGACAAAGCTTCGAGCAGCGCCAAGGCGACGGTTTGCAGCCATAGAGGCATCTCAACCTTGCCATCACTGGAAGGATGGACCATATCGGCCAGTTGGTACACTAACTGGTAGCGTCGAGTTTCATCAACATCTTGTCGAAGGACCTTCTCAACGAGTGTGCTCTCCGTTTGCACATAAGCCAGATTGGTGATAGCAAGTAAGCGTGCTGCCAACATCTGCTGGCGTTCCTCGCGCGATCCCAACAACGATTTGGCGACACGTAACCGGTGGAATGCTTCATACTTTGTAGGCGATGGCATATCGCTGGGTAGCCGTGCAAGCAAATTGTATATCGACTCTGCCTTGACTACCGGGCGAGGCACCTCAAAAGTCTTCTGACTAGAGGATGTGCTGTCGTCGGCAAGAGCAGGTGTTTTGGGGACCAGGGGTGACGAATCATCACCCACTGCAGCATTAGATCTAGGAGTCGACTGATGTGGACTAGTCATAGTCGAACTGCGGCGCAAAGGCGTAGGGGTTGATGGCATTGAAGATCGCCCCGTTTCGGTAGGCTTGGTATTTGGCATCTCCTGCGGATAGTAGTTCACCTTAACATCACCCCAACTCTTCCACGGTTCATCTCCAGATGTGGCAATGGTGACGAGGTCATTAGCGTACGTTGCAGCCGTATTTCTGCTGTTGATGACTGCTCGGTCCTTGCCCTTTGTGGGTGAACTAGGAGTTTGGGAGGTAATCGAGTCAGCCAGGCCGACAATCGGTGTCTTCGCGAAAGGTAAAGCCAGTTGCTGAACTCGTTCCAGATCGATATTGTAGTGGTTCGCGAGGAGAGCCGAGCTAATCTGGCGAGATGCATTGCCAATCCTGCGGACAGAAGCCTGGTACCTTTGGGCTAGTTCTGAGCCTACTTCAAGGGTTGCAATCAGAACCGACCAAGAAGTAGAATTGAGAAGGTTGTTGAGGTGGCCACTGCTAGCGTATATACTCCGGTTGCCACAATGCTCTAAAAGCATCCGCGTGAAGTTCAGGATAGCCTCAATTAACTCCCTGTCGGCATCTTGAGGAAATTCTTCTTTTGAGGACACCCCTTCCTTCTCGCTCTCAGAACCAGCGCCGTCTTCGGAGGTTGTGATCAAGTCGCGGCCAAAATCACGTTGCTGCGGGCCCTTGTCAAGCTCGTATATCGAGCAGAAACGTTCCAGCACTGTGTCAAAACGGTTTAGAAGTGGAATCCAGTGATATAGATCCCCCCGTCCGAAAGGCCATCGCGAAGGAAACTCGGCGAGCTTTGCTTGGAGGAGGGGTAACGGAGTGGTAGATGCCGATTCGACGTAGCTCTGAAGCCAAGGAGACTATATGATGGTTAGATCAATCACCTGTAGATAAAATTATATAGCCAAACTCACAAGAGACTCCTTGTGCTTAGCCTGTATGCTCTTGATGATCTTCCCCATTGTGATGATGAAGAAGCGTAGGACCGTAGACGGGGTAGAATCAGTGGACTTCGAGCCCGTACTACAGCGCTTGACTGTCCTCAAATATGACGACAGAAAAATTCTTTGTGTGACCGGGCGGATCGGAATAGCTTTGCCTGAAGAAAAATCGATGCCAACAAGCAGAGCTATGGTCCACTGTATAGGTGTGTGCAGGTCACCATAAACAGTGTCGCAGAGCTCTCGAGTTGAAGGCGTAAGATAATAGGGCGTTGGGTGGCGCTAGGCCTGGTGATCTCGCCTGACGGTGGAGTGAGTGCTTGCTCCGATTTCTTGCGATGTTGTGTCAGAAGTTATCGAAATCGCATGGGTAGTATTTGGCTGCGATCGGACCGCCATGGGTATCGAGATCGAGATGAAGGGGATCAGCCAGTCTCGACGGAGAGTACCCAGCCTCGACGCATAACAAATTACAATCAAAATACAGCGAGAGAGGTGACAGTCTATCGGGAAAGTGAGATGCGGAGATTAGTTGAAAAGCAAGTGTTTGCAGTGAAGTGGTTTTGGAAGAGAAAGGTTGAGAGGTGGGGAATAACAAATCGTCAACTTGACTGCACTACGAGGTGGGCCTTTGCGTAATGGGAGCTAAGGTAGCAGCTGCCGGCCAGTTTTCTGCAACTGTGAACGCATTGGCAAGCCCAAGCTGACAAAAAGAAACAATACTCGGATTCGAGCGAGGTTCACTGCTGCACGCGCTTGCAGGGTCGCAGCAACCATTTGATTAAAAAAGAAAGTTGATTGTGTCCGTGGAAGATATCCAAATCAGTAGAGCCCCAAATACGCAATCTATTTTGCCTCTCGCTGCTCATTGCAGCAGAGATTGCTCCGAAATAACAGAGTGTGCTTTGACTTCTTTTTCTGACGTCCCTTCGGCCTGACATACACCTTGACCGCCCGCAAGCTCTTGCTTCGGCTGCTTTCCCCTCAGGTCCGTGCCTTCCCCGCCATTGAGCACCACCCTTATCGATAAGTTCGGTCAGTTATATCCCAAAGTGATTAATTAGCAACTCGGTACCAAAATACACCGACCTTATTTGGCCGCATATTTGGGTGCATATTGGGTCGGAATATTCTGTCCATGGCTAGATTTGGTAGCTTGGACATGTTCGCGGCGATCCTCGCCAACCATGCCGATATTTTTCTTTGGAAAAGAGAGATACTTGTTCAAAACTAAGGTCTAGCAAGGGAAGTAAGAAGGATCAGGCATGATCATTAAGCAGCTCGGATAATTCATGTACAGGTAACAGACTGGGCAACCGTATACGTTTGGACAGCAGTGTCTGCATATATATATAGTGTTGCATGGAGTCAGCATCATTTTTTTAATTACCAGTTGAAAGTTTGGCGAGCCCTCTGCGGGCAAGCTTCGGAGAGCTTGGAGAAAGAAGGGTTCAATAAGAGCATCCAAAAGGGGATCAAACTCGTGTTCCGGGTAAGCATCCTTTGTATGGAACCCTGGTGTTGCACAGGGCTGAGCACGCACTTGGTGACAGTGATTTACGGATCACGAAGGGTTACGACGCCGTCTTCTCGTCATTGTGCCATGTTTTGCATGGTCCTATTTTGATAGTTGATTATCGAGAGCTTCAACACTCGTGTCTTGTCACACCGGATGCAGTCGCTTATTTTCTTCTGTATCGCAAGACGGTGAAGGTACTTCTAAAGCTAGTATGACTACTACTACCTAGTAGTACTCCGTACTATTTGTATTTGCTTCATTGGAGCTTCAGACTGGTAGATTCGAACAAGAATAAAACGGTGAATGACTACGTATGAGTAGCACAAAGTTTGTAGCTCATGGCCTACGACCACCAAAAGCATGCCTTCCTTTTTAAGTTGACAATGGATGGGGGGGAGACTTCAAACAAGCGCCTGCACGCTTCTGCATTTTCCTTCAGGTTTCAGTGTCTGCGCTAGGTGGATGCAGAGAGACGCTAACTGCGTTTAGTGCCGTCAACCCCTAAAACGAACCCCCCTGTCCTCAACTGCAGGCGCCACCTTGTCACCTTCAAGATTCCATCCATTCCATTCCCTGTCTGGTACCTCGAGCCCTCCATCGTCTCGCATCGGAGCCAGCTCATGACCGCCATTAACTCGACGTTCGGCCTCACACCTACGCTCTTTAGCCTCGAACTTCGACATGCTTTTTCTACGGCAAGAATAATCACTCATTGCTTGCAATATCTTTGCCCTTTGCGCTCTTGACGTCGAGCCGTTCTACTTTGGTATCTCCTTTGGGATTATCAAATTGACGAACCCGCCCCATGTTGATGGCTTCGTTCCGACCCACGCTCCCTCGATTCGGACGCTTCCTACCAAGTTCTCGTTCATAAACATCTGTTCTTAAACTCAGCATGGATAAATCAACTGCACATGAGAAAGAGAACCGTGAGGTTCGGGAAGATGCTCCCTCTCGACCATCCTCCCCCACCTCCACGCCCTTGAATGGAAGCCAGGAGGAACTGGTACGTTCTGATATGGCCTAGAGCTTCCTAGCAGTGTTCTAACGAGGTAGACATCCGACGACGAGAGCTTTGAGGATGCGCACGCCCCTACCTCGCCGCGATCTCTAACTAAGCGATCTGTTTCGGCTTCCAAGCTCACCGAAACAGCAGACACCAGCTCCGAGCCCGACTCTCCGCCAGCCAAGGACACGAATCAGAAACATGACAGCAAGAACGGAGACTATTTCCAGACCAAAGAAACGCCTGAAAGCGATGACACGTCTGAAGATGAGACAAGGCCTCAGTCAATAGCCAACCGGCTCTCTAATACTTCTAATTTGGATAACGTCAATCTGGATGATGAGTCGACTTCACGGTCTGCCGAAGGTAATATATCCTTAGCTCGATCATGTTCTAAAGAGATGCTAATTGCTATCAGATGCCAAACCTACCGAAAAGGAGCAGTCTAGTAAAACCCTGTCTCTCAGTAGCATCACAAACTCTTTGCCAGCCATGCCCTGGTCCCCCTCGGCCGAAGCATCCCCTACGAAGAGTTCGACCCCGCCCGCAACCACTGTTGCACCACCGCCACCACCGCCTTCTCAACCACCACCCCCTACCCGCAAGCTCACAAGCCCGTTCTCCTGGCTATCTCGCAATTCGTCTAGCAAGGAGAAAGAAACTCCAGCGCCCACAGCTCAGCCATCGGCCCGTCGAAATACGGCCAGCTCTGTTGCAACGTTGGCCAGCAATCCCGAGATGATGCTTAGCAGGTTAGAGAAGGGAGAAGAAGACCCCGACAGGACAAGAAATAGCCTCAAGGATAGATTCAAGATGCTTCGAATGAGAGAGGAGGTAGGCGTTGTGTCCTCAACTCTGACCGAGGACGGTGATGCAACTCTCGCACCCGCCACAACAAACCCAGGGGATGAAAAGCCGGTAGAGGATCAGCCCATGCCCTCACCATTGCCACAAACGAGCGAGTCACTTGCTCCAGGCACAGTCTCTGGCATGAACGCTGGACCCTCAGCAATGCCAGATCCTCAGGTCGATTGGGACCTATGGCAGTCCGTCGTCTACGAGGGGCCCGCAGCGGTGGCTCGCACGAGTGCAGAGGAACTGAACCGGGCTATTGCAACTGGCATCCCAAGTGCAATTCGGGGTGTCATCTGGCAGGTCCTCGCAGAGAGCAAAAATGACAGCCTCGAATTTACGTACAGGCGTTTGGCAGCAAAAGGAACAGACAAAGAGAAGGAGGCCCAGAATGGTGGTGTGAGAACCAGTGTCGCGAGCACTAGTAACAGCTCTACCCATGCTGGGGAGAAGGTTACCTCGTCTGCTTCTAGTGTGCAGTCTGAGAAATCTGGAGGAAACTCTCAATCTTCTCCACGAACCGAGAAGAGTATTGATGCAGCCACGAAGACCCAAGTACTATCTCCTGACGAGCAGAAGAAAAAAGATAAAGAGGAAGCTGCTGCCATTTCAAAGTTGGAAAAGACTATCCGCCGGGACCTCGGTGGTCGCACGAGCTACTCAAAGTACGCGGCCGCCTCAGGACTTCAAGATGGCCTTTTTGGAGTCTGCAAAGCTTATGCTTTATATGACGAAGGCGTTGGTTACGCGCAGGGGATGAACTTTCTCATCATGCCCTTGCTATTCAATGTAAGTTTCTCACGGACCAGGGTCGATGTATTTAACCCCTAACGGAATCCTTAGATGCCTGAGCAAGAAGCTTTCTGCCTCCTGGTTCGCTTAATGAATCAGTACGGACTCAGAGACTTGTTTGTGCAGGATATGCCGGGATTACACATGCGGCTGTACCAGTTCGAACGCCTTCTGGAGGACCATGAGCCGGCCTTGTACTGTCACCTTCATCGCCGTGGCATCTCGCCTCATCTTTACGCTACGCAGTGGTTCCTGACCCTCTTTGCATATCGGTTCCCTCTTCAACTGGTGCTCCGTATATATGACCTGATCCTTTCCGAGGGCCTCTCGGCCATTCTTCGAATCGGCATTGTGCTCATGCAGAAGAATGCATCGACCCTTCTGAGCATCTCTGACATGCAGCAGCTGACAGTATATCTTAAGGATAAGCTGTTTGATGTTTACATTGATAAGGATCCCAGTCAGGGCAGCTTACTAGAGTCTGGCTTCTTTGGTAGCTCAAGTTCAAGCGCAGACAAAGAAGTCTACCGTGCAGATCAGCTCGTCAGAGACGCCTGCGAAATCAAGATTACACCTGAGGTGCTGAAAGCTTACACGATGGAGTGGGAAGAGAAAACAACTACCGAGAAGAATCGCGAGACCGAGCTCCATGACCTTCGTATCTCCAACCAGAGTTTCATGATTCAATTAAGGAAACTGGAAGAGAGGGTCGAGGTCTGCGATCGCGAACAGGCTGCGTTGGCAACTGAGCTTGTCCACACGAAGGTAGAAAACCAGGAGCTTACAGATGAGAATGAGAGTCTTAAAGGCCAGGTTCGCGAGCTAAGAATCGTGATTGAACATCAGCCCAAGGAGATTGAAGATAAGTGGAACTTGGAGCGAGATGATCTGATGAAACGCAACGAAAAGGTTCACGAAGAGAACCAACGGTTAGAGAAAGAGCTCGCAGATCTGGAGGAGCAGTTGGTCCAGACCAAGATGCGATATGCAGAGGTGAGTCTTCTAGCCAGCCGCTAAGGTGTGAGGCAAACTAACAATGCCATTTTTAGATCAACTCTCAACACGAGACGCTCAACCGCAAGTGGTCTGACTTGAAGCGGCAGTTTGCATAACCGCCCACACAGCTGAATACGTTTACGAATTTATGTATACCAAGTAACTACCTAAGTTGTTTCTCACCATGCCAAGTATTGAGTCGTCTTCTTGATTTACGGTGTTGGCTGGCCAGCATGGAGTCTTTGTTTGCATGATGGATGTCAGAGCCCAAGTGTCACAAAGCCTCCAGATCCTTGGCTGAAGCCTCTTCGCCAAGAGGTTTGCGCTTAGCATGTAGAGGGTGACTTCTGAATTTGCGTTCATGACTGTAGCACTTGCGAGCAAGGCGAAAAGGGTTTATCACGATGCATAAGTAGACGATAGTACAGGGGCAGGTTTGTGAACGATAGAAAAAAAGAAAAGTCATTGCCATAATTTAAGTTTTGATTCCCTATGGACCCATTCCGATGCTTTCATGAAGCTCGTGATGCCCTGTAATGCCAAGACAGTGAGAAATCCTTGAACACCATACCAAGGACCAGCAGCCCAACAATCATTGTCAAACTCCCTCTCCGCGACGCTTTTACTTGTGCAGCTTGCGCTGGTAGAAGGCGAGCTCATCGCCCTCAAGGATGTAACCATCGCAGCGGCCAGACTGGCCGGGACGGCTGGAGACGACGGCGTACAAACGACCGGCCTCGAACTGCTTCTCAACAGCGTTCTCGACCTTGCCCTGGGAGGTGTAGCGGGCGCTCTGCTTCTTCTCGACGGCCTTGCTCTTCTTGACCTCCTCGTCGGTCTTGCCCTCCTTGGCAGCCTGAGCCTTCTGACGTCTACGGCCGAGAGGCTGGCCGTAGTGGGCCTCGTACCACTGACGGAAGGGGGCAGCGTCGACCTGGACGACGGCGGACTTTGTCAGGGTGTTGGTACGGACAAGCTCGTTGTTGGAAGGGTGGTAGGCGACGGCGATGACACGGGTCTTGCGGGTGCAGCCCTCGGAGGCCCAGGCGAAGTTGCCGCTGTCGAGGCGGAGGGCACGGTACTTGTGGTTGCCGCCGCGGGTGCGGACGGTGTGAATGCGCTTGGCGCCGATACGGGTGTTGGCACCCTGGCGGCCAGCTTCGAAAGCGCGCTTCTTCCCTGTTGACGGAGGTCAGAACGCATATTCTTTTTAAAAAGAACATACGGGCTTTCGGAATTCATATATATATTTCAGGATGACGCACGGTAGTAGGATCGCTTGGCGCCGGAGGCGGAGCGCTTGTGGCGGGAGTCGCGAGAGATACCCATGATTGCGGTTGCTGTGTTTCTCAAGAGGTGGTGGTTAGCCCAAATCTTATATTCTTAAGGCGGTTCGTGATGGGCTTTCCGCAACGGCAATACCAACTCCCAACACGGAAGAAAAAAGGCAAGATGTGACTCAATGGAGTAGATAATGCCGTTGAATAGAAGTGACTGTTGAAAGGGAAAGCGGTTTTCGTTCAAGGAGAATACTCACCTGATGAATGTGATGCTCACCAGGGCAATCGAATTGGCAGGATGTGGGATTGTGGGAGGAGTGAACTTTTTGGCGGAGTATCAGTCGACGTTCTGAAAATTGTGGTTGTGGGCAAATGGTGGGCGGTGGGCTTCGCTAGCCCGAAGTACGTACCTCCAGGGCTTTTTTTCGGCCCGGATGGGGGTTCGTCTGCTAGGTCACGTGTCGGTCAGTGGAGAATAAGTCAGGCAAATCATGCGTGACCACGGAGTTCTCCGTACCTACGGAAGTAAATCCACTTTTGAACATCTTGAGAATCGGCGACAACTTCATGCTGAGAGAGCACTATAGTAGTATTGCTACTCTTCTGGACAACCTTGCCGGACGGCCAGCCTCGATTTATTCACACTTCATCCATCTATCTGGTCTCGAGGAGATTTATACTTGGTAGGAAAAACATCAACAAACAAAACATATAGTATATCTAATAAAGCAAGCAAGTCCAGCGGAAATCATGTAACTAGTGCTGTCGACTAAGAAGAACGGAGTGTGTTCCTGTGAGGAAAGCTCCGGGAAACTGATTACCTTCCCCCTTCGTGAAGTTTAGCGAGGCTCGCCACAAGATTCAATAATATGTCCAGTGACTATATGTACAATCATGGCCTTCCTTACAACAGCCGACAGCGTGACATCCTCTTACTGACTCCAAGACTTCCATATCACATACAGCAGGCGCCGCGAGCAGCCTTCATTAATATGCATTTCCATGCTATGGTCCTGTGTATGCCCTGAGGCTCCTCATAGCACACTATCTGCGATGACCAACGTTCATTCGGGCTCATCTTCATACAGATTAATTAGGTGATGTGCTCCAAAATCGCCTCTCATGATATTCCTCGATCTCCATTCTCCATGCTCCATGCTCTACCAAAGAAAGGAGAGGCTCCAAAAAGAGGAGGCAAAAACCAAATCCTCCAACACAGATTCACATCACCCTCCCTCTCGTTATACCCATCGTCAGGTCAATCCTGTCCAGCGCGATCAATCTCCAAAAGCAGAACTTGCAACCGGTAGTGAAGGCAGCTCGCCGTGAGGTCATCAGGCAACCAGCTCTCCAGGCGCTCCTGGGGCGTGACAGAACGCAGGAGCGAGATGTCACTCCTGACGGCCTTCTTCTCCTAGGGAATGGATCCGTCCTCGTTGTAAGCATCTTTCCCCTCCTTCTCTAGGATCCGTCGGTCCACCTGGCCCAGCTTTGGGAGCGGCAAGAGGCGTCCGTAGTGCACTGCTCGCTTGTCTCCGTCTTCTTTGAGCTCTGCAAGACACAGCCACTCAGCCCGCTCGTGCTTGGAAGACTCATTCTGGTAATGCTCGTTGAAGCAGTTATCGTAGTACAGCACCGGAGACCCGTTCTGGCTCACCTTTCGGCTAAAAAACAGGTCGACCATCGTGGTGAGCCCGACGTTGCCCTCCTCCTTCTTTTTCTTCTGCTCCTGTTTGCTTTGATTCTCGGCCAATAGTCTTGCCTGGAGCTTCTGTTCCAATTCCTTTCTACGCCGCTCCGATTGGGCAACCCTAAAGGCTGCGAGCTCTGCCGGAGTTTGAGGGATGACTGGTGATTCGTCGGCGCCCATGTGCCGCATCTGGAGCATCATCTTCTGGAATGCCGTGCGCTCCTTGGTCTCGTTACTCACCCAGCGCTTGGACTGGGACCATGTAGGTCCGGCTGAGCATGCAGTACCGCCGGGGTTCGTTGGTTCAGATCTCTCATCGGTCGCCTCACGCTGGTTCATCGATGCAGGTGCTTTTGGAGCATTGGCTGGAGGTGCAAAGCGCATCGCCTGCTCAGCGGCGGCATCCTGTCTTGGGTGAGTGGGAAGCTCCCCCGGCAAGCTGGCAAACCCCTCGCCCTCCGGATGCCCGAATCGCTTGAGTAGCGAGGATACTGTCGGATCTGTAATGTCACTAGCGTGAACCACATCAGTACCATGGGCAGGAAAGTTGCCATTAGTCGCAGTTGGCTTGTGAGGATACGATCCTTTGGAAGCGTCTGCTTCGTGCTGCATGGACTCGAAGCTATGAATTTGAGACGAGGAAGTCTGAATCTGTTTATTGGCTGTTACTGTGGCCTCGGCCTGAGCCCACGCGCGCGCCCGCATCATGGCCTTGCCTTGCATATCAGTCGTGTCTCTGTTCGCAACGCTGGCAATGTGGTTGTCCGATTCTGGTTTGTTTCCCAGAGATTTCGGATAAAGGGGTTGCTCTGTGGCTTTCGGAAGCTCAGGGCGCGTGACAGCTGGTACGCGGCTTGGATGGCCAAGCTCCATCGGTCCCTCTGAACGAGGTCTTGGGATCGAGCGGTGTGGTTCACGACTGTATGCTGCTTCGTGCACTTGTCGGGGAGCAGGGGATGGTGCGGGACTAGGATAGTAACCCCAAGGATCGTAAGTCGGTTGGGGAAACGGTTGATATGGTACCGGAACATAATAACGCATGTACCCATCGGTGAATTGAGTGAATGGAGGCCATGGAAAAGGAGGCTGCGGCGGGCACCAAGCATTGGGCTGGGGCATGATTCGCGGGTCTTGCGGAAACTGCGCTGGGCTGTAAGTCATCGGGTTCGGGTGAGAGATTGGGCGAGGAGGAATCGGGCTGTTCGTCCCGGAAGCGAATCCTCGGAAATGCTGGTTTGGCATAGGAAGTTGGGTCAAGCTGGCTTGGGGTCCGGTAGCTCGACCCCTCGCTTGGCCGTCAGTGTTCATTTGCGGGCGAGGGGTTATCTGTGATGACGGGACGGGTAGTGTCTGGGTTTGCTTCAGTTCTTCACCTGGTGTAGTAGTGTGCGTGATGAGATGGTTACCGGGGGTTCGTACGATGCGCGATCGACGAGGCTTTCGAGGGAGTAAGCAGTGTTCTTTCTCCTCTTGCTCCTGTTCAGTCGACTTCTCTTTGACACCTTCCTTGGCCTCGAGCTGAGGCTCCTCAGTTATTTGGGACTCCTCGGTGGCAGGTGACTCTTCCAATGAGCTCTGTTGTTTGTCCTGGGACCCAAACTTGTGCTGAAATGTTCGTGAGAAACGGGCCAGTTCGTCAAGCTCCTCCTCTTTTTGCTTCTTCGCCTGGCGCTTTGCCTTGCGCGGAGGTAGCTGATGTCTTGATTGAATTCTAGTACAAAGAGTTAAAAAAAAACCAACTGGTTGGTCCGCCGAAACCCATCACATACCTTTCCAGAGATGCCGCTCGTTGCTTCGTGAGCTTTGCAGGTGTCACCTTTCTTGACAAAGCCTGCGCTCCTCTCGCTTCCTCCGACAGCACGTTCGAGGCTGGCGGAGCTATAGCAACGTCAGGCGCTATAATTGTGCAGCGAAATTCAGGGAGTTTCGTCTTCTCATCTGTCGGACCCAATTTGCTGAGGTGCGATGATTCACCATGCTCGTCAAACACGGTGTTCCCACGCGGTTTCACGTTGCCCAAACACGTGGGATCGTCTTTTGTCTCGTCACCAGCGTGCGTGATTTCGGACATGCCAGTCGTGTTATTGACTGGTGACGGTGGGATGTCCGTGGTGCGGGCTGGCGGCATGGTTGAAAGAGGGAGGGAAAGCAAGTTTCCGGCTTGCGGCGAGAGCTTTATAATATCGTAGGCCTAGCAGGTTATTCTTGGTACTTGATTCCCCACTAGGTTGTTATGGAGGAAAAACTATAAGAATTAAGGAAGACGTGCGGTTGTCATTATATAGGTATCAAAAAGCCCAGGGACTGGTTATTGCCAAAGGCTTGGACCTCCTGACCTAAGCTGATTGAACAATGTTTGGGGGAAACAACGTTGAAGATGTTATTTGACTCCAAGTGACTTGCTCATTTCAGGAGTATGCGAAGAAAAACGAAGCCAATGTAAACAAGAGCTCTGGTGAAAAGCAGGATTTCGCAAGTTTGCGTGCCAGTGCCGTAGCGGAACAGAAGGTACGCGATTGGATGAAAACAATAACCCATATAGAGAAAAAGCTTGGGTCCAGCTATTAGACTATATGGCTGTCCATGGAACATATCAAGCACTTCTTCCGAAGAAAATTGCAGTTTGATAGCAGCTGCGAGCACCTGTTGGTTTTTGAGTCCCCAGCACCCACTATCACCCCAAGTTCACTTGCAGCATTTTGTCATGGTGAAATGGACGCTATAAAACTCAAGGCCCGTCGTTTCTGTGGTGAAATGTTGCTTTGATGTTGCTATATCTGGCGCGATATTGGGTAGCGTGCCATGGCAGCGCGAACAAGCTTGAGGATGCCAATGAAAGACCCATTGACTTGCCCAATAGTATCAACACCATGGCTGCTGCATGATATAATTGGCAAACAACCTAGAAATTGACTTGTCAGTCTTCTGAACCTTGTGCACCGAAGAACATCAGGGTCCTAGGACCAATACCCACGACCGGCATCGAATCAATATGATTCATGATCTCCGTACGTGCAGAACATACTACTCCAATAAACACATCATAACTTTGAAACTTTACCGGGCATTCCATATGATGGTAATCTTGATGAAGAGGACTCTTGAGACGTTTGAAACGAGCTAGGTAGCTGAAGGAGGTGCTACTGCCTACAGATCCTGAAAGCAAGAGATGGGGATGCCGTCATTGACGAAGCTAAAGCTTTAGATTGACTGGCATTAAAAGAAGCCGGTGACTTTTCATCTCGTACGTGCCATAACAGCAACGTTCGTTTTGGAGACGAAAATATCGCCGTCTCTTGCGGTCTAGCCCTGAGGGCAATCGCGCCACTTCAGCCAGTTTAGATAGTTTGGAAGCTCTTTCTTTCAACATTCTTGCCGTTAGGGGTTTTGAAATCTCTACACTCCAAGAAGTCTTGTAAGTCAGTCTTGGAAGCTACAGTAAAAGCACTGGTTGTGATACTCAACCACAGACGAGGCTACCATCCATCAATCACCAAGTTCCGCGAAAAGGTGGAAAAGTATGCGATTTTCATGGGGTCTAATGGCACAAATTTCACCGATGATGCAAAAAAAAAAAATGACAGGTCACTGAGATAATCGCCATCGGTGTTGTCGGCATACCAAGTCGAGTAAATCGCGAGTTGCAGGTTGTCTTCACATGTTGAGGCGGACGTGAAGTTGAAAGCCGGTTGGCTGTGGGTACAGACAGTAAAATGTCGAGGGTACGTACCGAAAACCAACAAAACATCGTCATTTTGGGGAAGAACCCCTGTCTGCCGCTTCCTCGGTATCGTGGAGGGTGGGAAGGAACCTCGATTTTTTTTTTCTAAAAACTCCGAGTCCGGCCAAGATACAAAACCCTCCGGTTAGGTTTCCTTTTATTTCTTATTCTATTGATAACAAAAGATAATTTACTTTACGGTTTTTTTTCCCTTTCTTTTTACCACATAGGTTTCTGCAAAGATGGCACCCAAGTCGATCAAGTTGAGCAATCGCTGTACGCTTTTTTTACCGCCCCTGCATACACGTTGAGCCAAGTTGAGAAGCTGACAACCCGCCCCTTTGTGCAGCTCCCAAGCAGCCGATTAAAAACCTTCCCGATGCGATCAAAATCACCGACGACTTGACTGTTGAGGATGTCAAGAAGGTTGTTGCTAAGGCCGCTGGCCTCAACGATCACCACCGAATTGGTATCTACGACCCGTCGACCAAGAAGACGTTGAAGGACCGCAAGGCTCTCATGGTTGACGTGCCGTGCGTTTCATCACATGGAGAAGTCCTGGTTAAGGATATGGGTATGTGATTGAATCATCCTCATGTACAAAAATTATCATACTAAACAGAACGACAGGGTACCAAATCGCCTGGCGTACCGTCTTCGTTGTCGAATACCTTGGCCCCCTTGTCATCCACCCCGCCGTCGTCGCCGCCCGCCGCTACATCTTCCCCAACGCGCCCGCAGAAATGTCCCGGACCCAGTGGATCAGCTTCGGCATGCTCATGGCGCACTTCTTGAAACGCGAGTACGAGACGCTGTTCGTCCACAAGTTCTCTGCCAGCACCATGCCCTGGAGGAACATCTTCAAGAACAGCTTCTTCTACTGGGCCGTCTCGGGCCTGCTGTGTGCTCTGCAGTTGTACTGGCCAACCTCCCTTGCCGCCACCGCGGATAACCCGGCCGTCGATGCTGTCGGTGTTGCTCTGTTCCTGTTCGGCGAGACTTTCAACGCCGCGGTTCATCGTTACCTTTCCACCCTTCGTTCCACTGGTGGCACAGAGCGCAAGATCCCCCACGGTTATGGATTCTCGATTGTCACCTGCCCCAACTACATGTACGAAATTCTCGCCTGGGCCGGCATGATTATCGCTAGCCGAAGCTGGACTGTCGCCCTGGTCATTGTCGTTGGCGCGGTGCAGATGTACATCTGGGCCAAGCAAAAGGAGCGTGCCTACCGTACTGAGTTTGGTGACAAGTACAAGCCCAAGCGCTATGTCATGCTTCCCGGTCTCCTCTAAGCCTGCTATCTCGGCCATGTGGATAGATTGCGAAAAGCCATAGAGAGATGCTGCAAACCGGCGTTGAACCATGGGATCAAAACAAGGGCCTAGGGCCTGTCTGATTCTGCTATAGACCATATACGATAGAATAATTTGACGACGAAATATGACGAGAAGATTACAACTGTGCGCATGTCCGGGCTCTGATTCCACCTCGTGTTCATTAATCATTAAGTCGAGCCTCGTATGTCTGTCAGCTTGATGGCTCTTTGAATCTCATGGTGTAGTCGACATGGATCCGGTCTCGGAGCCCCTCGCTTTTCCAGTACCCGTACTGGAGTCAACATCCATGATGCTCTTGCTGGCATCTGACATTGACCACGCGGTTTCAGAGTCGACCATGTTCACATCCACATCCTTCCCCTTGTCCTTGCCATCGACGTCGCTCCTCCGTCCGTCTTCCTCGTCGTCGCCATCCACGCTTCCCCTCCTCTCACTGCGCCCGTCGTCATCCTCGCCGTCGCTGCCGCCGCAGTCGCTACAGCTACAGCTGCAGCTCCCCTCCCTCGCCAGCCGCATAGTCTCCCCGAGCACCAGGAACTCCCTCTCCAGGACCTCGGCCCAGTTCTGCACGTTGCCCGTCTCCTTGATCTTCTTGGCGGCCCTGCCGGCCTCGCGGGCCAGCTTCTCCCTCTCGCGGCGCAGGCCGGCCGTGGCGTCGAGCACGTCCTTTTCCTGCTTGTTTAGCGCCGCGGCGTTGTCGTGGAGGATGGAGGCGCGCGACTGGAGGGACGAGTCGAGCATGTTGGACAGGGAGGCCACGACGGCGCGCCGCGCCTCGGTGATGTGCTGCCGCGATGAGGGGAGCGTGCTCGCGCCCGTGGGCTGGGATGATGGGGTTGTTGTGACGGTCGTGGTGGGCGCGAGGCGCGGGGAGGAGATGGATGCTGGTGGGGAGGAGGAAGAGGAGGCGACGGCGGCGGCGGAGGAGGAGGGTTGGTTTCGGGCGGACGAAGACGAGGCTGTTGTCGACATTGTGAGAGGTGGAGGGGGATATATATGTATCTATCTTTATTCTTCAAGATGGCGATAAATATCACATTACAATTTTCGAATCATAACTCAATTGTACTTTTTACAGCGTTTGAGTATTGATGATGACGATGGAGTTGTCAAGATGAAGAAGAAGAAGAGAGAAAAAGAACATTGCACTCAATTTACCCATCAACATTCAAGTACCGACATGCATGGTGTGTAGTAGTACTCCGTACATAGCAGTAGATGCCGTGCAGATGACCAGCGTTATGCAGGTCGAGTGGGGTTGTGCCCGCATGAGCCTCCCGTGTCCGTCATCTACCAATGTTTCTCGGATATAGCGACCTCGTTGACATCGCCTTCCTTGTACCACCTCTCATGGTCGGAAATCTTGACATCGTTGCCGCTCATCTGGCGCTTCCTCATCAACCCATTGTCCGCAAAAGTCCAATCCTCCAAGCCGTAGGTGCGCCACCACTGTCCCGCATCGTCATGCCACTCGTACCAGAATTGAACTGCAATCTGATTGTCCAAATGAATGAAAGAAAAAAAAATTAGCATCAAGTCAAATCGTAAATAGGGTTCCCTACAGCCTCCCCCCCGGGCCATATCACCGCGAAGCCTTAGTGAGAGGGGTTTGGGGAAAGATTCTCACAAAACTCACCTTGTTATCCCTAAAAGCAAATAGCTCCTTGCGCAGACGATATCCGTGCTCCCTCTCCCATTTCTTGGTCAGGAACTCTTGAATGGCATCTCTTCCCTGCAGGAACTGGTCGCGGTTGCGCCAGATTGAGTCCTCTGTATACGCCATCTTGACGGCCGCAGGATCCCTTTTCCCCCAACATACATTGTTAGCTATAGAACCGACCATATGTCTTCATATTAAGAAAAGAAAAATCAAAAAGAATCGAAAAGAGGCTGACCTTGTATTCCAGGCATTCTGGGCCGCCTTGACCTTCTGATGCGCCGTCTCCGCGTTGAATGGGGGAAACGGCGGTCTTCCCTCGGTGGTTGACATGGTAGACGACTAATATTGTTTAAGGACTTCTTTTTGTTTTTGTTGTTGCTTCAGGGTGTGATGGGTTAAAGTTGTTACAGTTATGATGAGGTGGCACAGATTTGGATTTCCCATGAGCCCTAAGCTTTTCCCTACTATCCGACTCAACCGACGCCCTGCCAGTGACAGAATTCAGCATCTCCAGAAGAGACAACTGCATGACTAATAGTGCGTTGTATGTCCTGGCGATTACGGAGCAGTACCCGGGGTATATAAAACGCTCTCGGCGACGGCGGAATGATCCACAACCGGAGATCCTTTGGTGACAACCGCCGGCATCAAATCACATACTTCCATACATCCATAGATCCGTTCCCGGTTCTCGGTTCTCACAATGGCACAGTGTCTGTCCTCAGAGGACGGTTGGTCTTTACTAGATCCAAGTGTTGCCACCAGTGCTATCTGTGTTATGTCGCTCAGCGACTAATTGCTAAAGTCCAACATATATCCTTCCCAGGACAGATAAAACCATGTAATTAGTCGTACCTATTCCGTCTGACCGTCCATCATGAAATCGCATCTGTGACACATACCATACATTGCCCTTTATTCCCATTACTAAACAAATACCATCGACAAAACGCAAAAGACAGACAGAAACGCCGTGCTATGCTGACAGATTATGACTATATATATGGACATGGCTTCTCCTTCCAATCATCTGCCAAAGTGATGGTTCACAAAACCATACTCTTCTAGACCATTAAAAAGATAGCATCAACTGTTATTTAAAGTCGTCACCTCTTTGTGGTGAATAAACCTCGTTAGTATGGTGTAAACTGATTTACCGACGAGAGCGAGTTGAATCCAGAATGCCCTCCTTTTCGTGGGAGGCCTGGCCGTGACATGGAGATGCCAGGGTTCGCCATCAATGTGTCGGCTCGATCAAAGACGTTGCCATGAAATGCCGAGGCAAAGGATGGGTTCTGGGGTGTTTTTGGCACCGTAGCCTGCATGGCTGGTCCAAGAGCAGCAGTCTGTGGCGTTATGGGCATCTGAGTTGGTGACAGAGGCGGACCATCCCCTGGGTAAGGATGCTGCCCACTGCCATCTGCCGACTCATAAAGATGATGCCATGGTGACTGCATAATCAACGACCTTGCCGTCTTCATCGCTTGGTGAATGGGCCGCAGTCGTAACTTGGTATCATTTGGGAGTGGCAGCATTGAGAATGATATTTTGATAATCGAAGCCGTCGTAGTCCAAGATGATTCGAAATTACTGCACAGGTTCCAGAACCCAATATGGGACCTTATGCCAGGCTCCTTGAGCTTGATCCCCGAAAGCTTACGCTTCAGAAGTTCTGTTTGCTGAATCGTGTTGCTGACCGTCCCTATCAGCCGCTTCCACTTCTGGATACCGTCATTAGGCGCTCCCCCTTGAAGAGCTCTGTTGAAGCCGCCACCCAACTGGTTGTTGAAATTGGGTAGCGTCTGCAACACGACATCCGTTGACTTTTGGAGAGCAAGGAAGATCTTGTCAAATTGAGCATCTTCCTCTGACATGTCTGAGCCGACATCACGGCTGTTGATGGAGGCAAAGGATTCGCCGGATCTAGGCGTAGCCGATCCTGGCGGAAGAGCTCGGCGAAGGTTATGGCCATACGGCCCGGGCATCGGGGCGGGGACATCTGTAGCTACCCTCAGGTTCCCCGGATTGTGTGTCGCTATTCCGGGTCGACCTCGGGGTGGGTATGGTCGTTGCGTCATGGAGGCTGTAGATGGCAGTCGGATGTGAGGCCGCAATGTGTTTCCGATGTCGACAGATCCAGCATTGGGAGCACGCAGTGGGTTTTGCTCACCGGCTGCAGATGTCATTGTGACCCGGAGCTCCATCACACTATTGTAGAGCAACATCAGGAGAGTTCGAATATATCGAGGGTCTCCATTGTCAACAAGTGTGTCAATGTTATCAGCAAGCCGCGTGCAAACGTGGCCGTAGGCATTCACCAAGGTCTGACAAGCTCGGTGAACACTCTCATTCTCCCTCTGTGAGGAATCATCATCGCGAGCAAACGCACTGTCATGTTTCTGGATCTCCTGCTCGAGCACTTCCACGTGATAATTAGTGTTGTAAAATACCATTTCCAGGCTCGACCTTTTGACGGAACCTTCATTGGTCAAGCCCATGAGCATCTGAATCATGGGATGGATTTGAAAGACAGAATACAGGATGCCCTTCGCAGCCTCTACAACCGGGTCGCAGAATCGAGATTCACGTCTCCGCTCTGGAAGGACAGATAACCGGCGAACGTAAAGAGGTCGTCCTGGGTACGACTCAACGGGTGTAGTTGGATCCTTCTGCCTCGTGGGTGCTCCTTGCATAGCCGACTCATGGCTGAGTCCTCGGTAATGGCTGAAACGGTTATTTGCCTTGGTTTCGTCCAAGGTGCCCAGATCTGACCCTTTCTTTGCCAACATGCCCATCCGTCTGTTACGACTCTCAGATCGTTCTCTTTCTCGGACAATCGTTTCAGAATTACTTCGAAGTCGTTCGTTGGCGTTGCCGAGTGTGAGAGGCATGACGCCAGGTCGACGCATCGTCGTGCTTTGTTGGGACAAACCTCGATAGTGCGATCTCGAAGGAACCGGAGGCGGGCGCCCAATGACTGGCGAGCGCATGTCATTGACCTCTGTTCCATTGACCTTGACAGGGAATCGACCACTAACGACTCTCTTCAAGGGCCGAGGTGCTTCACTACCAGTTTCGCTCATATCATCGCTGGTGTTCCCTCCCTCAAATCGTCCGCCTTGCTGCACATGATGCTTCATGAACCTCTTGATATGCAGGGTGACAGCCACCTCGGTGACATCAGTGTCCCTTCCAAACCCATCGTTGGGCGGGCTAGGGGCTTGCACCTGCAACACCTCCTTGGGCGGGAAGACCAAAGGGTTGCCCTCAAACTTTATCACTTGTAGCGATCCCATTTCTGCTAAGCATACTGGAAGCTCTCGGATCTGATTCTTACGGATCGAGAGTACTTTCAATGAGCTAAGTTTGGAGATGTCCGAGGGCAAGACCGACAGCTGATTGCGGCCAAGATCGAGGATTTCCAAGCATTTGAGCTCGCATAGCTACGGCATGTTAGCTTCTAGAGTATCAACTGGTTACACTTGGCGAAAAAAAAAAACCCTACCGGCGTTGGAAATTCCGAAATCTGATTGGCCCTGATGTTGAGGTAGCGAAGAGACGTTATCTCTGCGAACCGACTTGGCAAAGCAGAAAGTTGATTATGGGATAAGGCTAGCCTGTGATTCATGTTAGAGCTTGGTTCACCAACTCTACTGTGGCATCAGCCCATACTGACCGTTCAAGCCCGTTATTCACAATGTCAACCACCTCTTCTGGGAGCTGCTTGATATTTTTTCTGCTCAGATCAACTGTTACACCTGTATTCAAACTTGCGCCGGCGGCACCGGCTTCGGACACCTGCTTTTCGCTTTCGAGGGCTTGTCGCATAGCCTCCCGGGAGAGGTTTATTACATGCATAGCAGAGGCCGATACCGAGGCAGATAAATTCGAGTTTGATGCGACTTTGCGCAAGCTAGGTACTGGGGGAGGCGGGGAGTGACCATTGGATATAGCGGCGGAATGGAGGACGGCACGGCGTCCAGCGAGAGCGCCATCAGGCATGTTTCGCATATTGTTCGTAGGTGTCGAAGCACCCCCTCGGTCGTGTCGCTCCATATCGTCGTTCAAATGGCTGCAGTGAAGCAAAAGGGGTCAAGCCTGAGCCTAACTTGAGGCTGCGTCTCGTTCGTGTGGGTGTAACAGTACTACTGCGGATGGTTTAAGGGTGGTGCCTCTCAGGGCTGCGAGAAATGATTCCGAGAAAGAGAGGCAATCATTATGAGAACATGACTGGGCGCTGTAAACGCTGTCTTGTAACTGGTCAAATATTTCGACTCGGGGCTTCGGAAGAGTTGGAGTTGGGTACGTCGCGGTCGAGTCAGGCTGTCGTTCGGTTGCGATTTGATGGGAGAAACAGGCTCATGAGTGACGACAGCAATAGGCCAGGCTCGTTGCAATACCGTGTGAGACACTTTAGACGTCGTCTATCCTGCGCTTCCAAGCAAAACGAGCACACAACAAAGAAAGGGCTGATTGAAAGAGTACGACCTGCTTGTTCTGGTTGCCAGTACTCGGTACTCCGTATCCAGGATAATGGTAATTGGTCCGTGCTCTCAGGAGCCCCCTTGTGTCAAGCCAAAGCTAGCGCCTAACATTTTGGTAAGCGTACAAGTACGGAGTACAAGTACACACCATTCATCCTGAGCGCGTATAAGCCACCGCCCAGGTTGCTGTACGGAGTACCTACTCCGTCCATGGAGTGGTCGAGAAACCCCGACCCAATCCACGATCCATTCACCTCATTGTAGTCGCCCGATTTTATAATGTTTCAAAAGCTACCGCTATGAAAAAGGAGTAATTATAAGACTTTAAGAAGTATAAGTGCTTTTAAGGGCTGGTTTCTTCGACGTAATATACTGTTCAATACCTATAATTGGCTATATGGCTTCGTGGCTTCCTAAATTGCAATTGTTTTTGACACCGACTAGTCCTCCATACAAGCACAACTAGACATAATCTTCTAGTGGTGCAACCCGACTTCAACTACCGAATAAAGGAGTGACTTAGTAGTATACTCATCTTCTTAACTACAATCACCCGTCTCTTCACACGTAGTGCAATCACTTTTCTTTTCGGGGTTAAAACTATTTTATTTTCATAATAATTTTCATGCCTTTGGTCATCATCAAAACCGCGCCTGAAGTTTAGGGTGGGCTATGCGTACCTGCCAGGGTGGACCTGCCCATTTTCTGCACAGACGGGGCGCGCCTGCCTCCCTCGCGTCCAAATGCAAATGATACCTACCTTACTTCTTCTTGATGTTAATTTTTATTTTATTTTAATTTTCTTTCCTTTAAAAAGAAAGAAAGACAGAGAGAACCTCTACACAGCCTGGTTTTCCGACTTCCGATAGAGCTCAAAGTGTGGCTAACGTTTCTACGGAAACTGCGAAGCGAGTTTCTACACGTCTTGACTCTCAACTATATGGGAGAGTTGCAATTTACCGGTTGAACCCTGTTCACGTTCAATATGCCGCCGCTGAGCCGCAGCAGTTCTTGTACGGACATTGGGTTCACGCTAAGGCGCCAATTCAAAAAAGATGACTTCAGGTAAGCTATGAAAAGAACGCAAGACCATATATCGGACCCTTCTAATGTATGTTTAGGCCTTTCCAGCGTGAAATCATTGAGGCTGCCCTTGCGGGCTACGACGTTTACGTACAGGCTGCCACATCATTCGGCAAAAGCTTGTGTTTCCAGCTACCCGCTGTAATAGACTCTGGAAGTATGCCTAATGATATGGAGCAGCTCCTGGTTTGCATTAACTAATGAAACAAATAGTTACAATCGTCATCTCGCCACTGCTAAGTCTCATGGTGCGAAACCCCCCAACTTTCCCAAGGCTGTCGCTGACAACCTGCAGATCAACCAAGTTGAGGCATTAAGAGCATCTGATGTGGATGCCAGTTCCCTCAATAGCAATACGCCCTGGCCCGAGAAGGACCGTATCCAGCGCGATCTTGAGACTGGACATCCCAGGACACGCCTACTCTATGTCACCCCTGAGCTATGTTCAGGTGAAAGATTTCGGGAACGCCTGCAGCTTGTACATCAGCAAAAAGAGCTGGCTCGAATAGCTATTGATGAAGCGCATTGCATAAGTGAATGGGGCCACGACTTTCGCAAAGATTACAAGAAGCTGTCTTGGTTCCGCGAGACCTTCCCTGACGTCCCGATCATGTGTCTTACGGCCACGGCCAACTCAAATGTCAGAGGCGATATCCTATCTGTTCTTGGCATCGATCCGAACGCCGAAAAGACCAAAACATTTCTAATGAACCCTGGACGCCAGAACCTGCATTTGGAGATAAGATACACCAGGGATGAAGATGACAATCGACTCTCCGACTTCCTTCGCTGGATTAGGGGTGTGCATACCCGTAGGCGAGAAGCGCAGAGAAAGATGGAGTTGACAAAGATCGGAGAAAGACACGACAATGTATCAGGCATCATCTATACTCTGTCGCGTGATGAATGCGAGTCACTTGCCAGGGCTCTGCGAGAAGAAGGAATCGGTGCCAAGCCGTTTCATGCCAAGTTGCCGAAGGAGTTGAAAGAAGATACTCTATCTCGGTGGATCAAGAATGAACCTGGCTACGATATTATCGTGGCGACGACGGCATTTGGAATGGGTATTGACAAAGATAACGTCCGTTTCGTGGTGCATTGGCGCCTTCCGAAATCCTTTGAAGGCTATTACCAGGAGGCAGGAAGAGCAGGGCGTGATGGGAATGCCAGCTATTGCTTCCTGTACTATAGCCGAGAGGATCTCGAGCGCGTCATGCGTCTCGTCCGTGGCGATGTCAAGGACGGCCACAGCATGCAAGGCCGCCTCAAGAGTTTACAGGCTCTTGCTTATTACTGTGAGAGCATCGATTCATGTCGGCATGCTGCGATATGCGAATACTTCGGCGAAACATCCCCGGCCCCTTGTGATTTCGCATGCGATTGGCACAAGGACCCGGATGACTTGGAGAAGAGGTTCATGAGGGGATTAGCAAGTCACGACTTTGTTCAAACGCAGGCGATGCAGGGAACATATGATGACTTCTATGACACCAATTACTAAGCATCTACGCTTGTATGGATACATTGTCCGCTGCAGAAACTGCAGAATCTTCGACCAAAGCTGAGTATACTGGGTGATTATACGCCGACTGATGGCTCAATAAGTAGATTGGCCGTTTCCAGTGCAGACCAAGAAGCAAGCCAACGGCGGCGATGGTCAAAAGTTGAACAACGTACTAAAGTCCCAGGGTCCCTAATGATGATCAGCCAACAGCACTCTGCCAAGACAATAGAACTTTTATCTTACCATCATTCCGAAGTCAACACCAAAGTCATCCACTAGGTCTGGCATCATGTCGGCAGTCCCCAAATTCTGGACTTGATGGTCATCAGTGTTTCTGTTACGGACGTAGATAATTATCTCTTTGATCTTGGCAGCTACAGACTCGACGACGGTCTCTTGAGAGAGTGTTACGCCATTTTCAAGGCAGTGTATCTGCCTCATAACACTCGTCGTTAAGAGAAGAGGCTTAAACCTGGAGACGCTCTTCTTCTCGATAGCGTCTGTTAGGTGCTGCTCGATATTGTCTAGGAGCCGAATCATTGGCGCGCGGCTTAGTCGAGCTATCTCATTCAAGGCCTCAGGCTGAGGGTCAGAATTGCTTTTGCTCTCGAGCTCGGTTAGAAGTTCAAGGCTCAAAGTCATGATTGGGTCCAGGTTTAGTGGTCCCTTGAATAAGCCTCTTCCATGCAAGGAAAGCCTGGACAGATCATCGAGGCTGTGTAAAGGGTTTGACAGATCTACTCCATCTGCGTATGAGAGAATGACGACGGAAGCTTCAGTGCTAGCCTTTCTCGAGAAATGGAACTTGGAATCTGCACCGGCCTGCACAATGAATGGGCGATGAAGAAGAAGGGCATATCTGCAGAGGCTGATGCTTAGGAGTTTGCGTTGGAAATCGTTTGGTGCCAACGCTGACTGCGCGTAGATGCTTCTTTCGGCACCGATGCTCGAGCTAAAAAAGGCATCCAAGTCCCGCCTGGCAGATCTCAGCTCTGCGTCAAGCTTCAGGACATCTTCATAGTTGTGCCCGCTACTGAAGTCATGAGCGAGGTTCATGATTCGGAGTCTCAAGGAGAGAGACTTTGCCCATTGTATCTGAACAGTGCTGTCCGTATAAATAGTTGAAGACGCTCGGGGCGTAGCTTGTTCTTGAGTCAGATCAAGGTCGTCAACATCTTGTGGCACGGGAGAGTCGGATGAGTTGGCAAGAAATGATGGAGGTACTGCCTGGTCAAAACTGCTTTGCGTCGCCAGTTCCACCACGGTCGTCCACATTCGACGGCGCATCTCCATCTGAAAAGACGACAAGTTGGGGAATAGAGTAGGATCCCGATTCAGTCCCATACCGACCGCCATGCTCAACAAGGACCCTGGAGATAGCCAAGCCGCAGGCCCTTGGCATCTTCTGGTGCAATGTCTGGCCAAGAACATCAGACAGTACGTCTGGAGGCCCCCAAAAGAGACACCAATCCGCTCTCCTGGGCCAGTCAACCATGTTTGCACTACGCACATCCAATCTCGCGCCATCTCTTGCAAGCTTTCTATTTCGCCATCATCTTCCGAAGAAAGGAATGCCGTTCCGATGGCGAGGACGAGGGCAACCTGGGCTATCGTATTGGGGTTCAGCGACTGCTGACGGTCGGTATCCCAAAAAAGTCGATACCCGTCTTTAAAGGTCGGAACATGGAGAATTCGATACAGAGGCTCAAAGGTACGGAAGTACGCTTGTACCAAGGCATCGCAGATCTTTCGCGTTGGGAAGCTGGCAGGGAGTTCCCCAATAGACTGATGGCACTTTTCTGACCTGTGCGCCCTGGCTCTGCGCCCAACAAAGTAGAGCTCCTTGATGTTCTCGTCCAGCTCCTTTTGCGTATAGGCGAAGGTACCGTTTTCATTGACCATGTTGAATCTGCGTATGATTGGAAACTGTAAGAAGGCTTAGTCGCGAACATTGGGGTCCTATTTTGGTTTCCTACTTTGTTGGCTATATGGACCCAATGGTTCTGGCCGAAGAGCTTGGTCTTCTCAGGCATCTCTCGTAACCTAGGCAAGACAGGCGACACGGAAAAGCCATTAGCTGCAGGGCGTTCTGCTGGTGTTGCAACGTTGGCACTGGGGACATTTTCGTGCTTGTCTTTCAAGCTACTGGTCGATTGCAAAGGAGCCTCGTCCCTGATTGCATCTTGGCGATGAGATTTAGAAGAGATGTGACTTGTAGAGCTAGTACTAGGGCTGGCTGCATGCGAATGCTCGGGCGAAAGCATCGCCTCAACGGTCCTTGGGGGGCCGGCATCTTTGTACGAGCAGTACATGGCGCTCTTGGATCGTACGCATGCTTTGCACGGAAGATCTTGACTGCAGCGAATCTTTCGTCGGCGACATTGTTCGCATGAGAGAGCAGGGCGTTTTCTCCGAATCTTACCCCGGGGGTCGGTCATGATTCCTCCTGGGCACGACATTTTCTTGGGATAACTTGGTGCTATTTGGGGGTATAAAACGACATGCTACTCACAGAATAGCAGTTTTGATGAAGGAAAGAATGGGAAAAGTAAAAAGGCCAGGAACCGATTTTCTCAATTACCAAGTTGTCGATTGTTGCCACTCATCTTTGCGACAAGACCGAGTCTTATCCCCGGGTCCGACGGAGGAGAAAACGCGCTTGATTCAGCAGCCCCACCGGTGCGCGTACCGAGTTCAGATTCAGGTATGAATGAACCCTTACCAGGGGACCACACCGAAGCCGACCTTTATCACCGAAGATGTTGTCCGATTAATACCAGACACCAGATCTGATATCCCTACCACGTACTCAGAACAAGATGAATGGATATATATATGGAAGGCCTCTCAAGGCTTTTCCCTTCAAAACATCATCACTCGAAAAGTTGAAGAATTTGGCTTGCTGCGCAGTAACCTCTATTCACCTTGATTCACCATGTCTTCACCAGAAGGGCCTTGGCCGAATAAACCTACACCGACTCTCGACGAGCAGGAAAAATCACATGAGACATCAGAAGATGTGAACCCTACTCCTACACCTCCAGATGGCGGAAGCGAGGCCTGGCTGACGGTATTTGGTGCTTTCTGTGCTGCGTTTGCTTCTGTCGGATGGGCGAGCAGCATTGGCATCTTTCAAGCTCAGTATGAGACGGATCAGCTGAAGAATTACTCAACATCGACTATATCATGGATCACATCTATACAAAGTAAGTGTAGCCTGCTTACAGGTAATCAGACAATGCTGACTCGATAGTCTTCTTTATGCACTTCATAGGCTTGGGCAGCGGCGCGCTGTTTGACAGATTCGGGCCTCGAGTGCCTCTAGCCATCGGATCATTCATGCATATATTCGGCCTCATCATGCTGAGCCTTTCTCGCGAATTCTATCAGATCATGCTTAGCCAATCTGTCTGCTCGGGCATAGGCTTGTCCTTGATCATGATGCCTGCCATTTCATCACCGCAAACGTACTTTGCAGAGAAGCGAGCCATTGCCATGGGGCTCGTGGTCTCGGGCTCATCGATTGGAGGCATTGTGTGGCCTCTGATGGCGCGGTCGTTGCTACCGCGAGTTGGCTTCGGGTGGACGATCCGCTGTTGTGCCCTCCTGGCCTTGGTGCTACTGGCCACTGGCAACCTGACCATCAGATCCAACCTCGTGCATAAGAAGAGAGACATTAAACTTCAAGTCTTTCTGAAGCCATTCAAGGAAAGAAACTTTCAGCTCATGTGCACTGGCACATTCTTTGTATACTGGGGCATGTACATCCCCATCAATTACATTGCCACCAGTGCTGTCGAATACGGACTTTCTGCTAGCATGGCGTTCTCATTAGTTCCAATCATGAATGCTGCGAGGTAAGTACTTATTACAGCCTGCTCCTTCTGATCCTTACCAAGAAGGCTTAGGGATACTAACACTCTTCGCAGCTTCTTCGGTCGTATTGTCCCCAACCTCATCGCCGACAAAGTGGGTCGCTTCAATGTCTACATTACTATGATAATCCTGTCGACGGCGGTCTGCTTAGGCCTATGGCTGCCCACCACAGTTGGGACCATGATTGCCTTTGCGGTGCTGTTTGGATTTAGCTCGGGTGCTGGCATGGGACTCGGCACTGTTGTCGTGGCGAGCATCTCCCCAATGGACGAGATTGGCTTCAGGATGGGGATCATGCTGGCAGTTGCCGCCGCATCAAGCTTGACCGGTCTTCCTGCCGCGGGGGCCATTGTATCCGGCGATGGCGGGAGGTATTTCTGGGTCTGCATCTTTGCTGCCTTGAGCTGGGCGATGGCTGCCGTGTTTATGATGACCATCAGGGTGAAGCTGGGCGGCTGGAAATTGACTGCCAAAGTTTGAGCCGAGACCACAATGCTTCGATTCTGCACACTTCTGACAATGTTACTGCGAATGGATTACTAGACACATGTATGTACTGTATACATATGATTTATGTACAGCCCATCTTACTTATCTCTATGCCGCCCGGTACTCTCGGGAACAGGTGGAAATGAATTATGCAGAGCCTAGGCTGTCGGTCTCCGTAGGTAGCCAGTACGAAAGCTTCAGCTTCGAGCTTCCGGGGAAATAGGATCGGCAGGCACCGAAACAACTTGACATCGATAGGGGTGTTTCTTGAATTAAGCTTATTATCTTGGTGGCTTGGGTAAGTAGGTTGAAGCTTTAATCCTTGTGTGAACGACGAATCGATCAGTGAGTGAATGAATGAAGTAAAGCACTCGGGCTATCTATATATGTCGCCTACAATTAAAGAATTTCACCGTCACCCATAATAAAGGTGATGTTTCTTTTCTTTCTTTTTTTTTTTTTTTTTGTTCTTCTCTTTTGTGTGGTGTTTATAGGCATCACCACTGTGTTCGTATCAAGGTCTAATCTGATGCTGATGGCGGATGTTCGCCCGACGAACCGGGAAAGCGCTTTCTTTCTTCTAATCATCTGCAACAATAATAAGAATCCATCATCTAAATCAAATTAAAATTCGGCTCCGGGTTAAACCCACTCGGATGGTCGGCGGCATGCGGGGTATTTGACATGGAGAGTTCCGTGGGTTTCCCGAAGTGGCGCCCGGTTCGGGAGACGGTAGGTTCCAATTACTCCTATTCGCTGATATGGTCTTGTGTTGACAACGCGCGTCGATTGCAAATTTTTTTTCTTTCAATAGCTGAATAAAGCAAGTAATGAATCATCGATTCTTCATTTCTTATTTTTTTTCTTTTTTTTTTTTTTGTGTTCATTTTTCATTTTTGGTTTGGCATCGTATGTCCGTATATTGCTGAAATCTCAAAACGTACCGACATATCATTCTGGTCGCGACTTGATATCGAAACGACATGCACAATGAAAAGCGCTTTTATAAAACTAAAAGTATTCATTTCTGTGTAATACAGGCATTTCGTCCCCCTCGTATTCACCCCGCGGTTGGCAAAAACTGGTATGTCAACGCCATTTGCCGGTAGCCGCTGGGTCTAGAACTTGTCAATGTGTCCCGCAGCGAGTGGGCTATGCTTTTCAACCCGGCTTGAGCCTCATGTGAAGACGAGGAAAACAAAGATGCTGGAAACCCAGACAAGGCGACGTTCATGCGTGCGAGGTCTCGCTATTCAAGCAAAACTCCCAAGACTGAATGAATGAAGACTTTGTCTGGCCATCGGCCTTTGAGTTGACTTGTTGTCCTCTCAAGGTTTTAAAGCAAACGTAGCTTTCCAAGAATCCATCTATCAAAACCTCTAGTCCAGTCTTGAGAATATTCAGGGGCAACAAGATAATTCTAGACCAGGAACGAGAAGCACCAAATGACACCTTCTCCACTTTCCTTGAATGCTTGGGATGGAAGCAATTCTCTTCACCTTGAAGCAAGTGATGATGGACAGAGAGTCTTTGTTGAGATTTGACAAGTTTACTTTGAAATTGGGCGCCTTGCAATCACAAGGAAGTGAGACGAAGAACATGTGGTCCCTCGTCTTTGAACACATGCTGTGTGGTTTGGACTTTGGAGTTGTTCGATGCGGACTGAGTTCAAGTGAGGAAATGTGAAAAGATTTGTTGGATCTGGAAGTTTTCTAGCTACATGTCAAGCCAAATGTTGAACCCCCCCCGATATCTTCAACTATAAAGAGCAGAGATGATCCCATCATTGAGTCGATTCTTTTTTTTTTTTGTTCATCACACAACAATCACTTCTTACGATCACTATCACTAAGAACAACAAAAACAATAACACAACAACAACAACAACAACAACAACAACAACAACAAACAAACACTCTCACTTTATTCATTCTCTTCAAAAAGTCTTTTTTGAAACAAACAACAACAACAACATTCAAGATGCAGTACTCTACCGTCAACGTCCTCGGCTTCCTTGCCTCCACCGCCATGGCTGCCCCCGGTGGTGAGAACTGCGGCGACAACTACAACTACTCGCCCAGCCGCTGCGACAACTGCCCCTACAGCGGCAGCCACGTCCTCGGCGGCGACTACGACTCCTCTGGCATGTGCCAGAAGGACTGCCCCAGCGACAAGCGCGTCTGCCGCGACTCCAACGGCCAGGGCCTCCTCGACAAGCTCACCTCGTCCTCCTCCTCGTCTCCCTCCCAGGGTAGGGGTTTCAACGCGAACCACAACGAGGAAATCTCTTGCGCCCAGAACTTTGTGTACAACATTGACATCACGGTCGATGTGTGCGGCGGCGGCGACTCGGATAACGGCGACTCGGATAACGGCGACTCGGATAACGGCGACTCGGATAACGGCGACTCCGATAACCAGGACAAGGATTGCCTCAACGTTCGCTACCTCCCCGGCCAGGGCGGCCAGGGCGGCGGCTCCCAGAAGAAGCGCGGCGACAACAGCATCGCCGGCTACAACGCCGGGGTCAACAGCTACGGCAACTCTGGCTTCAACAGGAACGACGAGGAGCGCAACCAGAGGCTCCAGGCCGATGCCTTGAACAGCAACGGCTTCGGCGGCCTCGGCGGCCAGGGCGGCAACCCCTTTGACACCTCCGGCAACGGAGGCAACGGCTACAACTCTGGCTTTGGCGGAAACGTCGGCAATGGCTACTACGACCAGGGCATCAACTCGTGCAACCTCGGCGTCTACGACTCCATGCAGGACATTTACGACCCCCAGCAGCTCAACTTCAACAACTACTGCTCCGGCAACTCGTGCAGCGTCCCCACCCAGGACCTCCCCAACTTCCCCGACCTGTGCGGCAGCACCATCTTCATCGCCGTCGGCAACGACCAGTGCTACAACGACTACGGCCTCAACCCCGACGGCTACCGCCAGGGCACCAAGTACATTGAGATTACCATCGACTGCAACGACGATGACGATTCTAACGATTCCGACGATTCTGATGATGATGACGATTCTGATGACGACGATTCTGATGACTGCGAGGACTACTGCTGCTGCCCTTAAGCGGTTCAGTACTGTCGTGATCATGACCAGAGAGAAGGGGTGGGATCCGAGTCTGTGGTCTTCTTCTTCTTCTTCTGCTTCTTTTCTCTTTGTGTGATAGAGAGAAGGTGGAAGAGAGAAAAAAAGACATGAAAAAAAGTCATTCGTTAATTCACATATATAATGGTAGTGGAGAAAAAATCTCGGGAATATTTTTTAACTTAGCTGGACTGGGATATATATATCTGTGAGAGGGGTAACAACTCTCGAGGTCGATTTCTAGCATCCTGAGAAAAAATAAAAAAAAAAAAGGTTTGAGAGGGGTTATTTTTCATCCTCATAAAATATCTTTATTCCTCATTGGCCATTTGTGAATTGGGAAAAAGTAAGAAGAACTCATTATACGAGCTGATGATTGACCTTTGATGGCACAAGACCTTTGTCTTGTCGACGCTAATGAGCAAATCACCTACGATTCTCTCTCTCTCTCTCGAGATGGTCGGAGTAACGTAGATTGATAAGCTAATCAACCGGTGTGGGTCGTGGGATTTCTTCGAGGGAAACAACACGTAACACGATTTTGTGTGCCGAGGTCTAGATTTACCACTACCAATGAACTTGAGATTTTGTTGGTGAATTATCCCTTCGACATCAAACCCCAAAGAGGAAAAGAAAAAGGGAAAAAAAAAATGGCGGATTTCAACGACGCTCATCGCGGACGCATCATCAAGCACATGAACAATGAGCATCGCTCGTCCCTGACAGCCTACCTACGCCACTACGCCAAGGTGCCCGAAAAGACGGCCTCGCAGAACCCCGAGCTCATCGACGTGACGCCCGAGCAAATGCTCATCCGCACCGAGGACAAGCAGGAGCACGTCGTCGCCTTTGACCCGCCACTGACATCCGTCAACGACATCCGGGCCCGCGTCGTGGAGATGGACGCCGTCGCGCGCGCGGCCCTCGGAGACTCCGCCGTCATCATCATCAAGCGACATGAGATGCCGACCGGCTTCCCCGCCGTCGTCTTCGGTCTCGTCGCCTTTTACTTCTGCTGCTACGCCTCCCTGCCTTGGATCGTCCCCGGGACTGCCGTCTGGGACGCGCTGGCTTGCTGCTTCCCCGGCGGGCCGCGCTTCTTCCGCTGGCTGGTCGAGACGATATTCTGGCCCGTCATTGGCATTCACGCGGCCGAGGCCGTCCTGTTTGACCGCTGGCGGATGGCCAAGTACGGCGTCCCGAGGTTCAGCGGCTTGTGGTTCAAGTGGATGCTCAATGTCTTCATCGAGGGCAAGCCTGCGTTTGATAGAGTGGAGGCCATGGCCCAGAAGGAGCTCAAGTCTCACTAAAAAGCAGAACCGCGCGGTTTTTTATCTGACCCTTGGAAAAAGAAGAGAAAGATGATTTCTATTCCTCCGATAGCTGGAAATTCGTCAAAAAAAAGCCGGATGACAATGAAAGAAACTCTTTTAATTCTCAAACTACCTGCTCAATTTTAGCCGCCCTCCCTCGCGCGGCGGCCCTATGTCTACGTGGGATGTCGTAGTTGTCTTGACCCGGATGCCAGGGAATCCATCATCATCCTGATGCTCCGCCAAGGACTCTCTGCTCGTCAGCCCGCTGACCTCTGTGAGCACCTCGCTCTTCTTGGGCCCCCAGAACTGCAGCCCAAGCTCAATCTCGCTCTCGTTCTCCTCCCGAGCCGCCGACGAGCCTTTTGAGCCGAATACTTTGAAAATGTTCCGCCTCGACCTCGACCTGTCCGCCCCCGTAGAGGTGCCCTCCTTTATGTACCCTCTTCCCCTGGCAGGGACGACGACGACTTGGTGAATGAGAAGACGGATGGCTGGGATGCAGGCCACGACGATGGACAGGGAGACCTCGACGCCGGACCAGATTTGTAGATTGGAGTAATCCCAGGTGGGGTTCGACGTGTGTCCAGACGAGGCCATGTACCTCAGCCGCACGCACGGAGTGATGAGGACAAAGATGCCCAGGCTGAAGAAGAAAAAGATGCCTGCCTTGCGTCTCCCGTCCATCTTGAGCTTCCACACCAGCGGCAGCGGCAGCGCGAGCACCGTCACGTCCTGCGCGATGCTGAACCCCGCGGCGGTGCAGGCCAGAATGTCAACGTCCAGGCAGTGCTCCTCACGAGCGCCGTCGACGACCCAGCCCTCCCAGGCAAGGCTGACGGGCCGGCATCGCAACATCTGGAGAAGCAGAATGACGACCGTCGGGATGATTATTACAAGGGCCATGACGACGTATGCCGCTCGATGGAATCGTCGGCTGGAGAAAATGCCGAGGTAGAAGCCGATGACTGCGATTTTGGTGAGGCAGAGCAGGACTAGGTAGAATGCCTCGGCAATGTACAAGACCTAAATTCCATCAGTCAGTTTAAATTGCCAAGATTATTTCCTCCGAGGGCGATGAAAAAAGGCACCTTGAGGCCATAAGTCACGACGTCTTCGCGCAGAGTCCATATGTCGACTCCAAGGATAAGGTGTCCCGCTATTTCCAGCGTCAGTACTCCGTACGACAGAGCATGTTTCCGTCCACGAGGAAGCGCTGATGAATGAGCCTTACTATAGTGACCAAGCGCCACAAAGACGGTGTAAAGAACGCCGCACGCCATCATCAACCAGTCATCCCAGGCGAATCCACCCACGACTCTCCATCTCGAGTAGGCTCTCAACCACGGGGATATCCAGGCCGGAACCTCGATGATCAAAGGCAGCAGCTGGTCTGCTTTACGAGTGCGCTCTGTTCGGTTGCAAAAAGTGGCTTCGATTCTGGCGACCTCTACATGTCCATGTCAGTCAGTCTTTTATAACGTGCGTCTGTAGAGAGAGTGCGTGTGAGCTCGTACCTAGGCCATCTCGTATGGGGCATGTTTCTGCTAAGCATGCCTGAGTTTTCTTGTGGAAGGTGTCGTCGGTACATATACATTTTGTATCTTCCATGCCGCAAGACGTTGAACCCAGCATCAAAACGAAGCACTCCACCTGAAACGGACAATTAGAATCACCTATACGTTGAGAGACCAGGGGGTGAATTGTTCCGCACACCGCATTCAGGAAGTTTTTCCAGTGCCTTTGGTAACACTCCTGCCGCCTGTACTCCACAAAGTGATGTGAGTAGCAGTGCCAGTCCAAAGGCCATCCTGGGCGAGGATCGCATCGTGAATTGCAGAGGAAGAGAGGAGACGCACGGCACGGCACGACGCAGACCCAAGTCGAGGACTACGCCCGTCAACGCATCCTGGGAATTTGCTTGTAAAAAGGGAAAAATAAAAAGGCGATGAGCGGTGATGGCAAGCAGTATGCAGAGGCTAATACTGCTAACAATGTGAGATGCCGCCACCGCACAACGAACAGTCTGCATGGATGCCGCCTAATCATTCTAGAAGCAGAGCACCACTCACACAGGCTGATCCGTGAGGCCAACAATGGCAGGGCTCCAACTCTAAAAAGCCAAGTAGAGAGCAAGCCACCATTGTTCTTAGCGAATCGATCTTCACAATCTGCAGGCAAAAATCTGCGATCGGCCGTGTGCACCTTTACTCCATATGGACGGGCTGAGGGGAGGTGGCAACTATTACTACCGCTCCAGGTGGGCTAGAGCTAGACTGAAGCAGGGCTTCCCGTTGGTTTCAGGAAGCGGTCGTCGTCGTTCTATTGGACGGACCTTTAAGATGGAGGTGCAATGCAGCCCGCGTCTGCCAGCCAGACCATCATCACTGATGATCCCTCGATCGATGGTACAAATGGTCGGCTCTCGTGGAAAGGACCGGCGTTGGTGTGAAAGGGCACCACGTTGTGCTATTCGCAGGCCCGCATCAACGCTAACTATTAGAAGACCCCCGTGCCGCAACCCCGGAAGCTTTCGAGAAGTTTTTAGCACAAACGCAATTCCAGCCCTGCAGGATGCTTCGAGCCATTCAGAGTCGCGTGCCGTTGGGTCAGTGTGATTCAGCTGAACCATAGCATCGGGCCTAGGAAGATGAGGCGCCCGTAATAAGATGACAGAAAACCTTTTGATTTCTTCGCAACGTCCTTCGATGGAGTACATAGATGGAGTACATGATGTGAAACTTGACACAAGAGGTGGGATGCGTGCGTTTTGCATCCAACGGTTCATAGGCTAATACTGGGGGCTGGGTGACACAAAAAGAGTCTCGAGTCTCGAATCGCCACCACTGGTGCCCACAGTTGGACGTTGACGGCTTGCTGATCCCCAAGGACTTCTTTCATTGGCTCGGGCAAGAGTTGAGATTGGCGCTCCAAATCAAGGAATTTGGTCGGATTGGACCTATCATACTGCAACTTTTGGGTCGGCCTTTTTATCATTCTTCACAAGCTTGATCTGATCCTCACACCAAATGCTCAACGACACCCGGATGCGTGTTCTCCGTCCATTGGAAGATCCGCCGGAACCGCAAAGGACCAAACTGTTCCGCAATAGCCGCAATGGCCGCAATAGCCGCAATGGCCGCAATGGCCGCAATGGCCGCAATGGCAGTATCCGCATCTTCTTCTGAAAATCATGATGCGAGCAGCACCAGCGAGATTTCTGTTTCTTGCGGCAGTTTATACCAAGCGCTGACGAAATGATTTGGCGTGCGTGCGGTCGATTGTCACTCTAAAGTCCAACCCCATGGGGAATCCTAGGCAATGCGACTCGAGAATACTTCTACCGCTCACTGTAACACTGTGACCCCATCTTTTGGCAGCAAACGTCCGACTTGCGGGCAGCTCAGAGGTGCTTTTGTACACGTGAGGACAAGTTCGCGCCTTCGCGCCTTCGGAGCTCCGACATTAGGACCGATGCCTCCGTCGAGACATGCATAAATCAGTCGATAGGTCTTACAAGACGTAAAAGCGCGGGAAAGATGAGTCAATAATAATAAAAGAAGCTTGACATCACGTTCTCAATACACGACGAATGATGGGCACTAATGCTACATATGTAGCAATCTCAAGATATGAAGGAGGAAATGTTCGTGGTGGGGTCGTCGGGTAAGAACAAGAAGTGAAAGTTGTCCGTGACTAAGCGGAACCCCTACAAGTACGGGTTGAACCTCGTAACTCCGCGCGGTGTTTTGCCCTTTTGGATATGACCTCTAAGCAGAATCTTCACGACCAGATATCTGATGAGATTGATTAAAATCATTGTCATCTGCAACCAAGCCATCATTTATCCTCGGGAACCACCCGCAACATTCCGAGATTTAACAACCACTCTTGAGAGATGCGCCAGTCGTAACTCCGACCATGGCCGAGCATCGTCGCAGTGAGACACCGGAATCCGAGGATGGCCTCGATGACCATCATAACCGTGATAGCACAGGTAGCGTCGGTAGTGTCAACGGCTCCGACCAACCACCTCCCCGCAAGAGGCAGCGTGTCCGCCTGAGCTGCCTAGAGTGCCGTCGCAGGAAGCTCTCGTGCGACCGAGGATTCCCCTGCGAACGCTGCATCAAGAGCGGCACTCCTGATCGTTGTAGCTATGAGAGCCGCAGTGGTGAAGTCGTCAACGCCTCATCTGGGATCCCTCCGCCTTTTGGCCAAATAGACGCACGCCGGTTCGGATTGCATACTGATGCTATATCTATCCTAACCCCACGCAACCCGGACATTATCCGACAGGACCATGACCGGATCCGCAAGCTCGAGCTCGAGATAGCTCAACTAAAGAATCAGATCAGTGGCAAGGGGTCAGCTTCACTAGACGGAAGCACCGTTGCTGGCACCAACTCACCGACAACCCACAAGGATGGGAACAGCAACGACCCGGACGCACCCCCGCGTCCGGAGATTCAGGAATGCATCGACGCCGCCAACGCCTGCGGCGACAAGGGTGAGCTTCGCTTCTTCAGGGGCAAGGGCTTCCGCACTCGCTACTTTGGCCCTCACAATGCCAGCATGGCCTTTGTAGAGCTGACCGGCCTTTGCCCCTTTATGAGAGAGACTGCAGACGAATGGCTTCGCCCTGTGCGATTTCACGATCGCAAGGATAGGAAGCGTCGCCGTGAGGAGAGAGACGACGCCTTTGAGAAGCCGGATGATGAGCTTGAGCTGCTGCTTCCCTCCAAAGAGGAGGTTGACACATTGGTCAATATCTACCTGGACCAATTCGAGCAAGTTCATCGAATCGTCCACATCCCTACTTTCAGGAAGGAATACGCGGAATACTGGAAGCCGGGGTCGAAGCGGCGATATGCAGCCTTTACCGCGCTCATCATCAGTATGATGGCCGTCGCGAGCTGTATTCACACGCACGAGAATCTCAAGTTCGTCGGCATGATGTCCAACCCTCGACTGTGGGCTGAGAAATGGATCAAGGCGGTAGATGGCTGGTACAAGAGCCAGAGTCAGAAGCACAGGCGGCTCATCCATTATCAGATTGCATGCTTGTTGTATCTTGGCAAGCGGGTCAACACCATCAAGAAGAAGCGCTTTTGGACGGGATCTGGCGCGCTCATTCAAGATGGCATTGCCGTCGGCCTGCATCGTGAGCCAAGCCACATGGCCGGCAAGATTGACGCGTATAATCAAGAGATGCGCCGCAGGATCTGGGCTACCGTGCAAGAGTTTGACATGCAGGCCTCGTTTGATCATGGGTTGCCGACTCTGGTGAGCCAACTCCATTACGACGTTCACGCGCCCAGCAATCTAGACGACGAGGACTTTGACGAGAACACCAAGGAGCTACCGCCTTCGAAGCCCACGACCGAATACACCTTCTCATCCTTCCAACATCTCTCTCGACAGAGCTTGCCATTGCGGCTCGAGCTGAGCCGGTTGTTGACTGGCCCTTCCTCCGATATCGACTATAACCAGGTTATTCGATATACCAATGACTTGACCCAGGAGATTGACGCGCTGCCTTCTTGGGACATGAGCCCGGATGCAATGACCAACAAGAAGAACCCCCTCACAGCATACACTCTACTGCATGTGCAGCTACGGCAGTACATTATCCCACTTCATCAACCATATCTCAAACTCCGAAAGCAGAACTCAAAGTATCAATATTCCGAAATCATCTACTACAATGCTGCCCGAGATATTGTTCTGCTTCACGATAAACTATACGAGCTCGGCATCAGGGCGCTCAATTTCCTTCGAGAAGATGCATTGACGACGGCAATCAACCTCTGTAGCGTCACCATGCTGCAACCTCGAGGGTCGACCAACATGATTATGATCAACTCTCCGCACACGGTCAAGCTGATTGAGAAGTGCATTGCCATGAAGGAGGACCGACTCCTGCGCAGTGGGAACAACGAGCCTTGGGGATACTCAATCATGTGCGCGGCGCTGGGCCTTCTTGAAGCGCACCTCGGAACGAAGACGATCGAGGCCGCCAAGTCATCATCAGCCGAGAGGTTCGTCTACCTCCATTACAAGTTGCTGGAGAACCAGGAAACATCAGGGTCCACAGACCCGGTGCCAGCAGAACCACTGGGAGCCATGCCGCCTCCCATGAACCGACCGCTGCCCTCGCCGGGCTCATTGCTAGATGTATCGGATAGGGCAAAGGTACTTACTTCTTCTTCCTCTACTATGTCGGGTGGGAAGCAGCATGTGTCGTCGCGTGACATTAACACCAGTGCCCAGCAATCGTCGGTCCCGCCCTTTGCCTTCAACCCGACCATTGCGCCGTCACCCATGGATCCATCAGCAGGGCCGTTCTTCATGGGCCAGGATCAAGCACAGCCCTTCAACTTTGATCCCAGCCTCGAGCTTCTGGGGTTGAACTTGAATGAGATATGGGGAGAATCTTGGGAGCTGGGTTGAGGAAATCGAAGGGGAAAAGTGTTTTTATGCTAAGTGTTTTTTCTTTCTTTTTACTTGTTATTTACCAATTCTCCGCATCATGATATGATACCAAGCATTACTGCTCTAGCCACACAGCTCAATCGATTTTGGAATTTTCTAATGATACTACTGTGTACGTATGAACTACTACAGGTACTACTGTGATCTGACCATACGGGTCTCGCAATGGACTCCTACTTCGCCTCAATACCAGTCATATAGGTTTCATGCCACACTGAAGCACCTCTATTACCCTCAATCACAATATCAAGTTAGTGAAAGGCTCTCAGAAGCATTCCAACGTCACCGAGGGCCCGGTTGAGATTTTTTAGGGTACCCACCGAGGACCGAGAGCGGAGGGTGGGACAAGCGCAGTGACTCACGCAAAACCCTTATAGCCCGTATGTGCTTGCCTTCATCTCAACACAACAAGTCAAATTCCTCAGCAACATAGCTCAGGGGAAGAGCGACGGGCTCATAACCCGTAGGTCCCTGGATCGAGACCAGGTGTTGCTATCGAACAATATTTTTTTTTCTTTCCTATACATAATTATAGAAGCTGTTTGTTCTCTTTGGTGGGTCCTTTTATATTGAGGGTACCCATGATAATTCCTCCGATTCTTTTCCCATCAGTTTTGTCTCTTTTCTTTCTTAATCTACTTGTGATTGTCTCTCAAAACCTTTGGATTAGTCATTTCCTCGAGGTGGCTTGTGATACTCATTGTTGCGGGCAGGAGGCTCGTGCGCGCGTGTTCATGGCTGCGGTTGCCATTGTTTTGCCTGGCTGGCTGGCCCTGGTCGAGGCAGCAACCGCGGGAGTACCTGCCGTCCAGTAATTTTAAGCTTCTTGTACGGAGTATTTTTGTTAATTGACCAATAGTTACGTGCTTACGTACAGCTGCAGACTACATTTGATTCTTGCAACCATCTACACACTCTCTGCCCGATGTTACGTGTACTTCTTCGTTCGGTTACGAGCTTCAATGTCATCCTTTTCTCTCACCTCATTTATTTCCGCGCATGTATTCATCTACCGCTTATAGTTTCTGCAGCAGCAGATGGTTCATGGCATTGTATGGAAGCCACGCCGAAATACGCCATGCCTGCTCTTTTTGCTCATGCTCAAAGCTCACTGATCGCTCTCCTGATGCTTGGTCATGTCGTAGCACAGCATGTTCCATGCAGGGACGCGTGGCGGGTCAGATAAAATCATGTTTTCTGATGAATTGGACGTTGTGATTGCGCCGTTGCGAACTTGTTCGTTGCGCACGTGCAAATGGCATTGCGGCACCACTCGATCTAGGAACCTCCAAGTCGTCGACTCGGCATCTACAAGAGAAAGTGCGATAATTCGCACAAGCACGTCGGGACGCCCCGATGCAAGAGTACGCGTCGCATATTATTGACTGCGTTCCGTTCTTACCCGCGCAGTCGTACAATGCCTGGGCCTGGTGTGATGCACCTGAGCTGCAAGTTCTCAGGTAGCTGGCCTACAGCCCAATCAACTGCCCTTGACGTACCGGTTTGGACACTCATGTTGGTGGCTTACGTTTCTTTCTCTTGTTGAGCCGAACGTGGGGGTACCCTATCGTGTCTTTCGGGGTCCTAAAAGCTGTTATTATGCATTGTCTGTGGCGTAGAACGTCGCCAACCCCGCCTTCATACAATCACGAGGGCTTTGGATGTGGTACTTTGGCCAACCGTTGCTGCCCATTTCCAGCCTTATTATCTTATCACTTGTGCGTTTGTGGATGCGTTGGTGAAGGCGTTAAATTCGTCAGCGCAGACGGGGTTTTGCGCTCTTGCGCATAATCGATGCACCCCAGACGGGATCCCCACACGGAAGTTTTGAATGCGCCATGAAATATGAAATATCGCTTATCACGAATTGAGCACGGCAAGCCTGCCATTGGCTCAGCCTAATAAGTTCGAAGGAAAGATGTGGACTTCCGCTGGCTCGGCCGTGGTTCGCATTTCTTAAGCAACGACGCCTTACGGGCTCGTGGTGTCATCGGGATGGGACACTAGGGATTGCAAGCTATGAAACCGCAGCGCACGATAATGCGCAATTCGTGGCAATTAGAGCCAGCACCTCAATCAAGGGTATAAATCATGGCTCATCCTCGAGCTCTGATCAGAGGCTCAGTATGCCACCCACAGTGGCTCGTCCATCAATCACTTGCAGAATCTCACCTTAGCTTCACCACACTTACGCATGCTTGCAGGCAACTTCTCATTGTCTTGACACTCCGCCACGAACCAGGCTCTTTCTTTTCTGTGCTTGACCGCCTAACCATGCAATAAACTTGCACTGACTATAGAACCCGGTTAGCCGCTATGCCCTCGGTGGTTGAAAAAGCTTTCCGGTTCACTCAGCAAGCAAAAGCAAAGGCTCAAAGACACTCTACTCGTCAATCCAACAAGGCATCTCAACGCAAGACACGATTCCTGGCCCTGCCACCATTTCTTCACAAGTTCACCTACAACAGGGCCTGCCCGGAACCCGGAATGCCTAACGGATCTAAATCTCGTCCGGACAAGACTCTTCCACTCGAAACCGGCGAGCTGAAGGCAACCAAGCCCCCCTCCAAGGTAGGCCTATTGATCTCTCTTAAATGTTCCAAAGACCTTTGACTATTACCACTGTCATATTTCTTTCGCGTACTCCTGTGTTTTACGTCCTCTCTTTCGTTACGATGGAGGATACTTCTACTCATAGTATGTTTACAACACGTGCCCCTTCTTATGCACGAAGCATGTTTGTTTACATATAACCTGTCGTGATACCATATACTCCCTTTTCATCTTTGAGAGGCTCGGAGGCTTACTAACGCTTGTTACAGCGCTCGACCCCGTCCTGTCCAAAGCAAGAGAAAACAGAAACGAAGTCAGAGCCGGCGGAGCTGGGCCTCGGAAACCTTGCAGCACTTAGGTAAGCCTTCACTTGCCTCTCCAACGCATTCATCTTTATGGAACTATTCACTAATGCAATCTCTGGTAGTCATACCGAGGATCAATACCCAACTGCAGCCACCTCACCAAAACAACCAACCAACAAGGCCGGAGTCGACAGGGAGCATCCTACGCATCAAGTGGCAGCTTCCTTTGCCAACAAGACTTTGCAAGCACATTCGCAACTTCGCAAGAAAGAGTTCATCGACAAATTGATGGAGCTAGTACAGAAATGTGTTGACCAAGGACTCGAGGTACTTGAGGCTCCATGCGATGGGGAAGGCTGCTCTCCACACAGGCAAAACTCCTCGAGTGGGTCTAAATCTATCTCTCCTAAACGAAATGCTGCAGGACGCAAGAGGCGATGTGGCAGGGGCAGAGATGAAAGCAATGAAAGTGACGATGGAGAAGACAGAGATGAAGGCAAGGGTGTCAAACGTGCCAAGACTGACAGAGCCGACGAAAGTGGACAGAAGTTTGCCTGCCCGTACTTCAAGTATGACCCTGTTAGGTTTTCCACAAGAAGAACCTGCTGCGGACCCGGCTGGGCCGATGTACACCGTGTCAAGTAAGTCAGCTCTATGCCTTGAGTGAGCTTTTTTGTCTAATGATTTGACAGGGAACATGTTAGACGCTGTCACGCCTTGCCCGAGTTCCAGTGCCATAGATGCCTCGAATTCTTCAAGAGCAAAGAAGATCACCTTGAGCACCAGCGAGCACCTGAGGCTTGTCGTCTCAAGGCCCAAACCCCGAGGGATCTCGCAGATGGATTTGACGCAGAGCAGGCTAAGAAATTAAACGAGCGAGGTAGAGGCCCAGCACATGAGAAATGGATCAAACTATACTGTATCCTGTTTGATAAGGAGGCCGAAGAGGCTCCTGCACCTTGTGAGTCATAAGTCGTGTTTATCATATACCACCCAACGCTGACGAATTTCCAATAAGTCTATGGTTGGGACGACTCGAAGGATTGGCGACAAGGCCACTCAAAGAAGTCGGTCAACCAAGACGCAGTCGACAATTTGCGTGAGCATGTGCCAAAAAGATTCCGGTTATGGCTTGAGAGCGTGTGGGATGATGAAATGAAGGAACTTGGGGTTCAAAGAAGGGTCCAAACTAAGTTCATGGACAAAGTGCCATCGATGCTGAAGAATATGATAGACATTGCCTTGGCATCTAGCCAATCACCGACTCTTGATCAAAGCACCACTTCTGCGAATGCATATGCATCCTTAGCCGACGGCTTCGCAGCTTTGTCTGAGTGTCAAGGCCAGCTTGACGCCAACGACAATTTCGACTTTGGAAGTATGGGCAAAGATGAAGCGGACGAGCGATGCTCAAACCCCTCTGAGCTTTCTGGTGAAACATTGGGGAATACAGTGCCGTCTCTCGATGACGGCTTCCAGAAATATGCGGCATATACTGACCAGCTGATGCTGCAACCTCAAGTCTTCGACATGGGGAGCATGAATTGGGTGGATTGCAATTACGAATTCGATAACTCGTGATGGCGGTGTCACGAATTTTCTCCCTCATTCTTTGTCAGCTCTATTACTACCTTGTCATGATTTCTGGACTGATTACAGGCTTGGGTGGATTATGCCATGTTACGAATGGCCATGGCATGTTCAAATACCAGGATATGCCTGAGTATCTACCATCTTTATATTTCTCCTATATTGAGTCTTTTTGAATACACGTCTTTTGTTTGCTATCAAGAATCTCTTATAGTTCGTCGTTACGTATTTGTGGTGTTGTTATGGATGATCCAGCGCCTTCTTTGTCGAAACTAAGATTATCATTCAAAGGTATGAGTCGAATAGAAAAGTGTAGCATATCGCCATGTCTAATTACAAGTTGTTACAGCCAAATATTCTTCCATTTGTCCCTATCCCAGTATCTTCACATCGTTCGTCGGCTCAAAGGTCGGTTGTGGTTCATTGACGCGGGCTGTCCTGCAGCCTAGCCGACTCGAGAGCGCTAGAAAGATTGGCGACATTCTGTTGACCCTCGGCGTGCTGTTTCGACAAGGCAACTCGAAACTCTTGCGCATGGTCCTTCTCCTCGAGCCAGCGGTCAAGCATGACGCTGTTCTGACTCGCTTCGTGGGCGGCGTCGGAGGTGTTTCTAAGAGAGAAGGTGAGCTAAGGGGTTGAAAACTTTGGAGGGACTTTGGTGGACTATGCTGCGTACCGCTTTGGGGCCTGAGATTCGGGAGTTGGTTGAGCCATTGTTTATCTTGTTTGCGGAGTGTCCGGTTGTTTTTGATGACTTGTTGTTGTTGTTGTTGTTGTTGACGCTGGAGTTGTGTCCGAACAGAACAGTCTTGTTTCCAAGGTCAAGGGACCACGAATGCTTTATAGCCATCCTCTCTTCTGTCCCTGCGCCATCGAGGACGAATAACGCGTCTCAACAAAAAAAAGAAAAAACCGATCCAAAGACGGTATCGAGTCACTGCCGGCGCGCAAAAACGAGAGAGACCCTTGTCGACGCCACGCCTCACTTCTTCCAATGAGAGGGGAGGAGAAATCAATCAGTCATCTCAACAACCTCTGCGCACTCAATCCTCAGGCAAAGCCCATGGTGAGAATCTAGTCCCTTAGCTGCATAAGATGATCGTCGAGGTTACTGATAGGGGGGAGGTCCCCCCCGCGCGCGCCCTATAACTCCTTCGACTATTATCAACCTTCTTTTTCGTCTAAAAATTCTCCGTTTGTGGAGAGTACGCCCAACGGACATTTCGTCCGTAGTCGTCTTCTGTGTGTGTCGTAATGGGGTAAGAAACCGAGAAGATCACATAATGGCAAGCGTCGTACGAGCGAGCGAGCTTCAACGGGCCCGGGGCGGCAACTAGGATGGTTCTGGTCTGTCTGTTTAGTAGCGTTTTTTTTTCCTAGGATGAGCGAGCGGGAGGGGAGAAACTTACTTGGTTTGTGCGAAATGGCTTAAAGGGAACGTGGTCATCGGGCTTGTTTGTGAAGATGGAAACTTGCTTGGCGTAGAATCAAGGGCGGCGCATTGACAATCCGTCGACATGTCATGTGCATTTATTTTCAACAGGGGGGGGTTTTCAAATGTTTGTTGGTTCTGTTTTATCGTGCGATGAAGAGATTTGTTGTAGACTGGTTCAGGGATTGCAAGCAACTGCCGAATCAACATGACGCTGAGAGATAGGAAGAGCAAACGCGCCACTTCCCACTACTGAGAACATGAGTTGATTTTCAACGTTGATGTTTTCGAATTCTTTCAGCCCACGAAGTAACAAGTTTTACGATAAGGAAGTGGTAGAGTGCACATCAGCTGGATTGACAAGGCATTCACCGAGTAATTCTCTACCATATACAACCACTCCCCCCCCCCCCCGGCCGGCCTCTCAAATTGATAGTTACACCTTTAAAACTATACTTTGACCTGCGCCAAGTCACATGCTTGGGAAATGATGGTGGCTCGTTTCGTATCGTGTCATCTGACAAGAAGCATAGTGGGAACAACAACAACAACAACAACAACACCAAAACTGCACTTTAATCCCAGGCGGCCTACTTTGGCGGCCCAAAATTGTAAACCGGCGATAATAATGCTCTTCTGCTCTTCGGCCGACCGCCGGCGACCGCAAGCGCTTCTTCTGCTGTCACCGACCAACCCCGACGACAAAACATCCTCAAGTACTCCTTATACCTTTTTACATTAGGGAATTCGGCGGAATCGACGTTCATTTGTTCTTGGGAGGGAGGACGGGGCCAACTCGAGTGACCAAAAACTGTTCGTTTCAGATTGTGGCAAAAACGTTCAGCCGAAACCTAGATGCGCGCCATTCGTCCGTCAATTAGTTTCTGCAGCACATTTTGCAGTCGGTGGTCGATCAGACTTTAGGATTTATCCATCCATAATGATGGCGGGCCAACCAAAGAGTTGTTGCTTGCTTCACCGCCATCCGCAGGGCTGAGGCCGTTGATATCTGCACGTTAAGATTACGGGATGTGTGGGTCGGCTAGTTCTTGCCATTTTTCTCTTTCTCTTTGATCAATGCTCTTTCTCATTTCCAGATGTTTCAGAATCCGTGCAATCAGAGTTCGAATCCCCCCCCCCCATTCATAGGAGTACGTCATCTCCCTGCACCTGCAAGCTTGCTGCAACCATGTTCGTATATTGGCCGTCGTCGGGAGATTGTTGAGTCCCTCTTCCCCATCAAAGGCTGTTAGCCTTGTTGAACGGCTCCTCCGTTTCTGCCGTGATTGTCCTAATATCTATTACTAGCAGGGATTATGGCGCCATTGATCGTCCTGTTGCGCTACTGACAGCTGCACTAGCTAAACCCCAGCTCAGGTACGGAAACGAAACTTGTCTTCTAGAACATTACACCACACTACAGTATTACACTACAACCCATCGCGTTACAACATGTGTCGACTACCCTAGCTGAAAGACGGTGATGAGCTTTCAGGGGTGGAAAAGCTGGCTGTTCAGCTACTACTCAGAAATCGTCAGCTCCCATCCCATCCCCGCCCAACCACCCGACTTTCCAGACCATCGACAATGCCCTCTCTCCAGCCCAGAGATGATGCTCAATGTCGGCGTTAGGCTTCCCCACCTTTGACCAACACCAACAAGTCCACCCGCCTGCCGACCTCGACCTCATCCCCCCTCCCCCGATCCTCGAAGCCAAAGTGGTGCGCACTGACGACGGTAGCAGAGCTCAGGCGCCTCGCCTAGCTCCATCCGCACAGGCTGACGCCCATGGCCGTTGCCCCCCCGCGACGATTTGTCGACGCCGGCCTGCTTCAACATCCCGACGCTGTCCCACGCGTGCCGCAGCTTTTGCGGTTTGGAGGACGGGCCATGCCGACGGCTCCCTGGGGAAGATTTGGCGTGTGACGCCTCGTCGTCGATGAAGCTGCGCTTAGAAAACCGGTCTGTTGCAAAACTTTGTTCTCGGTCGACTTGGGCTTCTTTGCCCGTGAAGGCTGCTGGTTACGGCGAGGGTCGGGCATCACACAACGTGTCCGTCTTTTGATGCAGCTCCGTCAAAAACCCATCACTCATGCGATCGCTTGCAATGTATACAAGACAGGATCTGGGGATGTCCTATTCTGTAGCAACACCTACGTTGATGCCATGATGGTCATATGAAGCCTTGGGTTCTGATAGTCCTCCAGATCAGGTACCTCGTTTTTATATGTAGTTTTGACTAACCTTTCGCACCACACTCAAAGAACTTTACCTTTCCCATATTTCTCCAAGGCACATGATAGATTGCCAGTCAAGCCCCTCTCTAGTTTAGGTTTACTAGTGGTAATCCTCCCGACGGCATAATAGCCTTGCGCGCGTCGGGCCACGATCCCAGTCAACTCCACCACCCGCCTTCGTACTTGTAGATCTTCGACATACCCTAGATATCGTCATGTTTCTTGAGCGTTGAAGCTCGTAGATGGAAAAGTCCCATGGTTATTATGTGTGTCATTATTCTGGAAGCAGCCCAGCGATACTATAGGAATCATGGTCATATCAAAATCAATATCCTAATTGGGTTGACTTGAAGTCAGCCCTCATCACTTGGGATAACGTTGTCATGGGTTGAGCAAGTGGAATATAAAACTGACATGCTGTCAATGTTGATGCTGCCATCAGCCTTCTTTGAGGCATATTATTCATGAAAATCCCATCAACCGTATTTACGGCTATTGTCCCCGAGCTCTCCCTCTACTCCGTACTCCGTACACTGGAGATAGGTTACGACCATGGACATTATGAAAATCCACCACAACGGCAATACAACCTTGGCAACACAAAGCCTTTTTTTTTTTTTTTTTTGCCGTGATGTGACCCCGAAAGCTCAAATGGAACTCAAGCCACCGACTTTATCCATAAAGCCGAAAAATCACACCATTTTCCACTTGGAAAGTGAGGTTATCACCGAAAAAAAAACTTTATCAAACATGGGGCGCAATGCTGGAGAAGTAGGGCATGACGATGAAACGATAGATAATCAAATCCACGACGACCCATTGCAAAGGTTTTTTTTTTCTTCGGCGAACAATGGGAAAAAAAATTAAATAAAGTTCCGCAACTCCCGCATCCTTAGCCCGCAACTCCGGGTTCCGCGTCACGTCAACTTTTTTTTTTTCTCCCTTCCTCCACATTCATTGTGCTATTACCGACACATGGGTTTTACCCGAGTCTAGTTTCTTTTTTCCATGAATCGTGAAAAAAACAGATCGGCACAAGTACCGACCGCTATTCGTCGGGCTCTAACGGATATAGGCAAAAAGGAGAGAAAAGAAAAAAAAAAAAAAGGGTCTCTAAGTTGGAGGGGCAACCGAGGAAGAAGCATGAACATGGTTTGACGTTCGCTCCAGAATGCATCCACAAGTTTTTCGGTGATATTTCCCAAGGAGAGGAGACGAACGGCGTTTAGCAGCACGTCGTGGTCAAGTCCATGGAGAATGACAACATGTGGAGGAACGGAAGAAAATGCCGGAGCAATGTCATCGGAGTGGATGATGGGGCCGACGTTGATATAAAGATGGGATGGGTAGCGCCCCATGGCGTTTGATCAAGTTTTGGAATAAACATAACCATCATTCATCATCAACCATCTAGAACCTGCTTGAGCTCTTGCCTTTTCACCAAGGAAGAACAACATTTTTGAAGAAAGAGACAAGAACTTACACAACGCACAATGTCGACCGAGTACAAGTTCGAGGGCTGGGTTGGCGAGGATCCTTCCTCTGCCGAGGGCAACATGGTCTGGAAGGAGTTTGAGCCCAAGGCCTGGGAGGAGACGGATATCGACATTAAGATTACGCACTCTGGCATCTGCGGTTCAGACATTCACACTCTCCGCGCCGGTTGGGTAAGTTTCCGTTTAACAACAACCTGGTGTTGTCCCATCTCTCTGACAGAATGCCCCCCCCCCACCACAGAATCAACCCGATTACCCCGTCGTCGTAGGCCACGAGATCGTAGGCACGGCCGTCCGCGTCGGCTCCAAGGCCGAGGGCAACATCAAGGTCGGCGACATGGTTGGCGTCGGCGCCCAGTCAGATTCGTGCCTCGGCCGCGACGGCCCCTGCCACGTGTGCGAGAACGAGGCCGAGCCGTACTGCGACAGCAGCACGCACACGTACAACTCGAGGCACCGCAACGGCGACAAGGCCTACGGAGGCTACGCCCTCTACCACCGCTCGCCCTCGCACTTCGTCATCAAGATCCCCGAGGGCCTCAAGCCCGAGCACGCCGCGCCCATGCTCTGCGGCGGCGTCACCATGTACTCGCCCCTGCGCCACTTCGGCGCCGGACCGGGAAAAAAGGTGGCCATCATCGGCGTCGGCGGCCTGGGCCACTTTGGCGTCCTCTTCGCCAAGGCCCTGGGGGCCGACGAGGTCATTGGCATCTCGAGAAAGGCCTCCAAGAAGGACGAGGTCATGAAGCTTGGAGCGGATGGGTACATTGCCACCGACGACGACAAGGACTGGCAGCAGAAGTATGCCGGGTACTTTGATGTCATTGTATCGACCATCTCTTCTCCCAATGTATGTGATAATGAAACTTGCTCTCTCTCAAAATCTCACCTCCTTTCTTTCTTGTAATACGAAGGAAAGAGGGGGGGGGGGGGAGAAGGGGAAACACGGGAAAACAGAAAAAAAGCTGACTATTGAATCTTCTTTCTCTCTCTTAGGCCCCTTGGCAAGGATACATGAACCTGCTCACCTTTGACGGCACAATCGTGCAGGTCGGTCTCCCAGAGGAGGCCGTCGCCCTCCGCTTCGGCTCCCTCATCTCCAAGCGCCGCCGCCTGGCCGGCTCTCTCGTCGGCAGCCCCTCGGAAATCAGGGAAATGTTCCAGCTGTCCGCGGACAAGAAGGTCCAGCCCTGGGTCGAGCTGCTGCCCATGAGCGAGGCCAACAGGGGCATCGTCGACTTTGAGGCGGGGAAGCCTCGCTTCCGATACGTCCTGGTCAACGAGTAAAACTGCGACGAGGGCGGCAATCCGGCACCGCGAGCCAAGGCAAAGGATGTAATAAGGGCAAGTTTGCTTTTTTTTTTTTTTTTTTGGATGTTACGTTGGCGGGCCAAGAAAAAGGGGGAGATAATAGTCAGAGGATGCTATAGACTTTCATGACAATGTAGTATACCCTCAACATGCAAGTCAGATATTGGGATCCAGAAAATTATAGTCTCTTTGCTTTTATCGCTGCTGATTATTTGCTGTCATGACCGTTGATTGTCGTTTTTGTTGTTACCCCTCACTTGGAGCGTCGTTCGATGTCACCAATCAAAGGTGTGATGAAGTTGATGTGCAACAAAACATGCAGCCGGATAAGAAGAGGCATACCTGCTGGGGGTGAGAAGTCGTATACGAGGAGGATAGGTTGAACTGGCAAGCCAAAGGGAAGAAAAAAAAAGAGCCAATGAGCTTTGCGGTGAAGAGCTAGAGAAAAAAGCTGCATGACTTGAAGTGACGTGGTGACTCTACAGCCAGCCAAAGTTCAAGTCAACCTTGAAAGGTTGATTGTGGCTTACCGGCTTATTCCCTGTAGCCTCGTATTCACGCAAGCCCAGAAAGCCATCCCATCCCATCCCATCCCCCCTCTAGCTTAGCCGTGGACAGAATACACAATACAAGTGTCTCGGCAAATCCGCAGCTGAACATGCATTATCTTTTTTTGACCACCGACAGCTTCCTCCCCCCCCAAGCCATTCTTCGCTCTAATAACGAGTTTGCCGGGATCTTGTCGCCAAGCTCTCATATCAGCACATTTTCAACCAGGTTTTTTTTTCTTCTTCTTGCATCCATCTCCGCTATTTGCTAAGAACTTTTTTTCAAAAGTGCAAACGAAAAAAAAAAAAAACTGATAACAAAAAACCCGCATTCGTATGTTGATGTACACGATGATGAAATCAATGATGAAAAGCGCTGTTTTTTCTCCCCCCCCTCTTTCTCTTGTAATGTTTGCTTCTCTTGTTTGTTTTCTCCACTGATAGTCATGAACGGTGCCGTCCACCGATCGATTGACTACTGTAGAATGGAGCACATCAGAAGAAATCAAAGATTGTGCTAAAACGTCAATGGTAAGGAGCGCCGACGATCCCTCGATCCAAGCCCTGAGACTCGGGCGATGATCCGGATCCACGGCGGGATGAAAGCTCGTGAGTGGCAATGATGGTGGCCTAGGAACCCCGGGCGAAATAATAGTGACTTTTTTCCCCCGCCATTCCTTCACTGGCGGACCTATCAGCTGCGTTTTCCTCTTCGTAGCCAGCCTCACCGTACTAGACCCTCGTGTTATGGACGGAACTTTCCTGCAAAAGATTGAGAATCACCTTGATCCCGTATTCCGTGTAATAAGCGATGATGGTAGTAACTTCGTAGGTGCACGCCCCTTTGGACTTTCTCCTTCCACGGGGAGGCCTGTCATTTCGACACCCCAACGGATACCTTTCGACCGGGGGGTCAGAAAACACCAACCCCAATCCTATTGCAATTGAAATGCGGAAGAGGGTGAAATGCGGAAGAGGGTGAAATGCGGAAGAGGGTGAAATGCGGAAGAGGGTGAAATGCGGAAGAGGGTGAAATGCGGAAGAGGGTGAAATGCGGAAGAGGGTGAAATGCGGAAGAGGGTGAAATGCGGAAGAGGGTCGGTATTTTTTTGACTCCCGCTAGCTCCTTTTTAACGGCTTATGTTTTCCCCCGATTCTTGCCTAATACAAGTATAGGCTAACGCTGGCTGGCATACAAGATGGAAGCGGTCCAATATGGATCTAAGCTAGTACGCCCGTATCAGCAAGATGACGAAGCATGGTGGTCGAGCAATGCATCATGGCCAGCCAGTCCGTGAAAAAGGAAGCAAAGATGAAGAAGAAGAGAGAGAAACAAAAAGAAAAAAAAAAGAAAAAGGAAGAACAACAAGAGAAAGAAAACGACCCTAAGCGAGGCAAGGGGTCGAAAGGACGAGAAAAAAAAAGGAAAAGTAATAATCATGCAGCCTGACGGGAAAGGGAAAAAAGACTCCTCCGCAATATTGCTTCCACCTGAAGCATGCTGTGAGACCTGCCAAATCCATAAGGCTATCGGTTGCGCAAACGGAGATTTGCACCTCATGCAGTGAAACGCAGGGGACACACTAACTTGTACATACCTGCCTCATCAACACGCCCACACACCATGATCATGAGTACCTCAAGGTAAAAGGCACACAGTACAGCGCAGTAAAGCACAATGTAACCTGTAGCTGAGGTAGGATGGCACTTGCAATTAGCAGCAGGGGCCTTGCAGGTAGAACTTACGTACCTAGTATCTATTACCTGATAGCTGGCGGGGACGAGAAGAAAGTAACATGGGATGGGCATCCAGGCTCTTCTTCCCTCGTGCGATGTAACGTCCTACCAATTCCCCTTTTTATTACCCCTCCATCCATCACGGCTAGAGTTCTGCTGTTTTGGTGATAGGCTTGGCAATGTGCTGACCTGGAGCTGAAAACTGAAGCTCGGACACGTGCTAACTAGAGTTCAAGTAGTCAAGGGTCAAGGTTCTGACCCCATTCCCCAACATAATTGACAATCGAACGCGGGAGAAGGAAAACCTCATCGCAAAGACTTTCGTCATGACATACCTACTTGTACAAGTAGGCTCGCATTCATCAATCCCGAGGTCGAGTGTGTCAACAACTCCGCTGCTAATCGATTTCCGGCCTCCGCGCAAGCCTCTTTTTTTCCTCGAAATGCGCCAGGGATTCGTATCGTGTATGTACCGTGTACGGAGTACCTGCTGTGCCCCGATATAATCCCGTAAAGGTGGCACAGCGTACAGGAAAACAAGGTCAATGGGCACTTGCACACGAGGCTTTCACTGTCCGGCTCAATCGGCCGTGGGGAATGACATACGATGATGTACTGTGGCCCATTATCAAGCCCCGGCCGAGGCCTTCTTTTCCCCTCTTCAGCCTCGTCATGCTGCAGCAAACATGCAATACAAGAGAAAGAAAAGGAAAAAGGAGGAGAAAGACCCGCCATTTTCTGGTTGTCATAGGCAATTGGTGCCGTTGCCACTGATGAATGCTGCGCTGCAAGGTGCTCGTGTTCTCCATCCTCGTGCAGGAAACAACAGCCCATCTTCACTCCCATCACTATCACAGACACGCCCCCCTCCGGCACAGTTAGAGAGGGATTATTTCCGTACGAGCTGGCGACGAGGCCGGCTGTATGGAGTACTTACATACAGTACATGTATGTACAGCCAACGAAACCTTGGCCGACGCACCAATTCGAAAGGGAAAAAACGCACTAATACTAAAATGTTGGTGTCGACAGAGGGACTTGCTCGCGTGCGCGCGAGAAGAGCAGTCGAACACCTGGGGGTTCTTTTCTCATCCTTCAGAGGCAGTGCCAGAGCTGCATCATCTTCCCAAAGCAGCGATGTTTCTCAGCCAAAGCCTTTTGGTAACACCTAGAAGGAATTGGATATTTAGGCACAAGTGATGAAAAAGGAAGCTCGCAGTCGGGGAAAAGTGTGTTGTGTGGCGTAGACAGCCCATGTTTTCCTTCCCACTCCCCTGTATCACAGCGAGTTCCTGCTTTCTCATAAGGTTCAAATAGTTCAAATAGTGCTTTTTGACTTCTTCCGAAGAGAATCGTGCGCCAAGCGATTCAGGAGGTGCCGGGATATAGCGGCTCAAGCCCGAGCGTCAACGGAGCCTAACCAATCAGAAGCAGCCAATACCGCCCGTTGGAAACGCCGGTCTCCTACACGCCGAGCCTTTTTCTCTTCCTTTTGGTCCGTTCATTCTGGTTGACTAGGACCAACGAGAGCGATTGGGGTGTGGGTCTAGGGTGAAAGTATGTATGCACGTACGGAGTACGAAGTACCTACATCTCGTATCTTTCGCAGTACGGAGTAGGCAATGTGGTAGTCGTTGATTCAGCTGTCAGTTCGGTGCCGAGCTGAGAGACTGGTATTCCTTCCAACTTAGCCGCTCTCGCGCATCATCGCGCGCCGCCGTCCACCACGTAGGTAGTATGAATTTTCTTGGCTGGGGCGTGGGATCACAAGTGATCGTTCGTTCGCTCACCCCCTTCGGATGCTGCACATTGCTGTAGCCCGCAGACCACCAGCCCGATGGAGAGAGACCTAGGCAGACAGTCGATGCAATGAGCTTTCCTCTGTAGCCGCCCGCATTATAAGATCCCAATGTCGAACCCGACCTCGTAGCTGCCGAAGTGGCCTGCTTTGCTCTTTCTCTTCCCCATCCGCCAACTGCCCTCGTTCTTATAGCACTCGCTCCTCTTGGAAGCAGGTTTATAATCGTTTCCCCTCCACTGTAAACTCGTTTCACCTGCGGCCGCGTACGTGTATACCATTCGCTTCCTGTACACGCAGCGTTTCACCATGAAGGGCCTCCTTGCCGTCGCCCTGGCTTCGAGCCTGGCTACTCTCACAGAGGCCACTGGCTGCCACTTCGATCCATGCTACCATAACGTCGTGGGTCTCGGTGATGCAGCTCCAGAGTTCTGCCACGACCTACTCGCTTCCCACGTAACTGATGCCGCCGCGCTCCCTACTGCCTTTACCGAGTGCCATGGCGATCTCGGAAGGGTGAGCCAGATGTGCGACTGCGTGACGGACGAGCACCCTCAGCCTCCTGAGACCACGCCTTGTGAGACCACCACCGAGGAACACCCTCCCCCACCGGAAACCACTCCTTGCGAGA